>VZDJ01000011.1:0-235092 GCA_008694505.1 Cyanoderma ruficeps
AAAAAAAAAAAAAAAAAAAAAGAGAAAATAAAAGAAAATAAAAGAAAGAAATGAAAAGAAAAGAGCATAATCTCCTTCCAATTATTGTATTTACTGTTTGCTTTCAACATTGAGGAAAGAGTCCTGAAAACCAAGCCAAGTAACCCCCTGCCCATATTTCCAGCTTTGACAAATAGACTATATTTGAACGCAGAACAAGGTCTCTGTTACCACTATTTGGTCCAACTCAGTTTCCCACCTGATTAAAAAAACTGGTTTTAAGTTGTTTCTGCTGGATTTTGATGCAAGAAATTTCTCATGTAGATGCTGTTGAATGGATTTTGGCCCCAAGATTTTTAGCAGTGTAAAAGAGTAGAGAAAGACAGGATAATAGGAACATTATGCATATTTATTTCACTTTTATTATAGCTATCCATCTGCAGGGGTTGAAGACTTGTTGGCTCCCACATAAATTTTTAATTGCTAACCACAAACAGTGACAAGATCCACTAGTTAAAATCTTCTGTGAGCTGCTAATTTAGGTTACTCATTGCAAGCACATGACTATTAATGAGGCAATAGCAGAGCCTAACTTTTTAAAGGGGCATGGCCAGTAATCCACACTAGCTGGCGATGAATCAATATAGAAATGGTTGAATCAAGTATCTCACTGCAAAGCTGCTCTATTATATTCAAAAGGAACCCCATTATTTACAGAAATCTCTAATGGATTCAGACTTTATCTACTAGTAATATTGCAATATTTAAGCAAAATAGAAACTGATTTTAGCACTCCAAAAGCAGTTTCAGCAATTACTTGAAGCTTCTTGCTACCGTGGGTTTAAGTCAAGCCTTGGAAATGTTCAAATACAGTGTGGTGTATTATAAAATAATGGCTGGTAAGCCTCTTTTTTTGCTTCTTCAGATTGATCTAATTAAAACCCTTGATAAACTTCATGGACTCTATTATTTCCAGCTGAGTGACTGAAACCAAGAGGGTGTGCCTCAAGGCAGCAAGGCAACAATGATAAGCAGCAGGTTAGCCACTAATTTCTCAGCTAGGGTAGATTGTGAAAGTGTGATGTTCTGATATCCAAGAAAGTGTTCAGGAGAGAATAGGATAAATCAAGTTTAATAACTCTGCTCCTAATTGTTCCCTCAATGCTCCACTCTAATTACTTGGAGAACTCTCCTGACTGTCACCTGATATTAAGTTGTTGGAGGCTGAGTGTGGAGCAGTGAGATAATCAATAAACATTTAGTGGGGAGAAGAATGAAGATCCCGTTAAGCAGTGGGAACCTGCAGCACCCAAAGCCCTTCTGCTCATGAGAAAACCTATGGGAGAGCCATAGTGATTGCAAAGCAATAATCCAAAGCACTGGTTTTAGGCTTTGAGGCCTTTAGGCAACAGTACATTTGAGAAAAAAAGGTTAACACGGTCACCCTAATTACAGCCCATTTTCACATTCTTCATATATAAGCAAAGACAAGCCAATTAGGTAGAAAGGAAGATAAGGGAAGTTTTATTTGTATACTAATTAAACCCCTGATGAAATTAAAGGAAAAACATACAGCTCTGTAATTGTGTCTGAGAAAGGTCACTTCAGGTTCAGTTATCAGAAAAGCACAGCCTTGAGATATTTCACTTAATCCACAATATAGCCCTTATTTTGCCCCCCAGGTCTTAGTATTTACAAAAATAAGAAAATTTCAAAACCTGATAATGCATTTATCTTGAAATGTTTTCTGTGGACAATTACAACTGTTAGAAAGTTGAGGCTAACTATGATAAGAAGAATGAAGGTTTTAAAAACCTAGTATGTTTGCACATAGTTCTGTGAAGATGCTGAGCTTTCACTTTCAAGTACAAGTGATTCTGAACCAACTTAGAAGCTAAACTCCAATTTATTAACATTCTGTACAAAGCCAGTTACCTGTCTTTCTCAGGTTTTTTTTAGGCATTCAGGTGCTAATTCAGACATCACTGCACTCCTTCCTCTCCAGTCTGCCAAAATTTCATAGATCAGTTGAATTTTCATCAGAATCTTTAGAAGGAGTTTCCTTTAGAGACATTTAGATTTACATCTTTTTTCCCCCTCACAAATTAAGCATGAAAAATTTGTTGGAGAGAACAGCAAACAACTGATAGCACTGAAGAAATCTCATTGGCTGTCTGTTGGTTTGGTCCTTCCACAAGCTTCTTTTAGCAAGTTTAGGTTTTGCAGGGAGGAATCATTTTATTCCAAACCCATTATAAAAAGAAATCAAAGTTTAATATTGTCATTCTTTACACATAAAAAGGATTCTATTCAAAAGATAACAGATGGACAATCACTTTAGATGAACAATGACAGTCATACTGTTTAAATTCATGCAAAGCATGTGTGACACATTTATACTGAGACGGTATTTTCCAAGATCAACTAAAGCTAGATCAAACTGCTTAGTAAATTAGATTTAAATTACACAGACACAACACAGCAGTACAAAATATGCAAATACACTGCACTATGTGTATAAAGAACTAATTTGTGAATTTGAAGATTTTCTCTTTCCGATTAAGTTTCATATGTATATATTCTCTACTTAGATGCAAAATATTACTTTTAAAAAATACATTCTGAAAGCTGTCCAACACTCACAACTAATAAAATTTCACAATATAAAGAAGTATAGAAAGTTTAGCCAGCATCCATTTTTTCACCAGTTTATACACGTTTCCCATTATCCTTGTTGGCAAACAATGATCTCTGAGTGCCCCTCAGAATTCTACAAGTAACCTAGAGAAGTCTGCAGTTTCAAAATTATTCAAATCCAACAGGTACAACAAGCTACATTAATATTTAATGTTTACCATATTTTTAGTGTGCACCACTGCAATGCAAACCAAATACATCAGCTCAAACTATACAGCTGAAATTCCACAGGATGTTTTTTGAAAAGAATCTTTATTTTATCAAGAAGAAATAAAAATTATGCTTCTTCTATCAAAACAGTGCATTAAAAATCTTAGTGAAAAAAAGTTTGTGACAAAAATAAAAACTTCATAACTGAGACTTCTCATCAGTACTTAAAAAACAATAAACACATCTAAGAAGTACATTGAGACCTATGTCAAGAAACAAGATAGATTTATACTTCTCACATAGAAACTATCGAGATATTGTATATGGATTCACTGTGTGTTTCACAGAGCCTGCAGTAGTGTCTTAAAACAGTTTGAAATGAACTCCATGTGGCTGATCTGCTCTTGCAAAGCAGAACTGAGGCTGACCACCCATGACATCCCTTCAAAAACAAATGCTTTCCAATGCCCTTTAAATGTTGCTAGGAAAAAATAAAAGTGAGTGCTCAAAAGGACACTTGAATGAGCTGTATCTGCATTGCAGAAAACAACAACGATTTTTTTCAACCTCTTTGCTACTGGATGTTCATCCTGACAACAATTTTTTCATATGCTGGCACTGAGAGAAAGAACATACTTTGTGACTTGTCTCTGAAGTATATGATATAGCATGGAAGCAGTTTAAAATAGTTTACAGATCTCAGTATATCTAACAAGGTGCAAAATGCACTTCATGTCTTTGTTAGAGCCTTGTGTAATGAGGTCACAGAACGTGTGTGGGTCTACTAAGCAAAACAAATACCAACCAGCACAATCATTTTAGTAAATAACTAACAAAATACTGATGAACGATGAGATACTTGCAGGCATATTTTCAGGTTTCTAACACAATGTCATATACCATTGCTTGTGATTGTTTTATATGGAAAACCATCATAATATTGGAGTACAAACTATGGTTTATCCAAATCAGTACCAAAAATGTCAAGCAAACATCAAAAGATGATTATGAGCTAAATGTCAGTACATGTGGCTCTAAAAACAGTTGTGATATATGGCTACTGTACAATATCTAGAGCCCAAGTATTAAGAAACATTTAAATGAAATTTTATTTGAGAGTCATTCAATACATGAGGTAGGAAAAATGCACACATTGACATTCATTACCTATGGATGTGTAGACAACAGTTCATTTACTGACAGAAACACAGTCCTTAGACATCCAAGCAAGTTTAGGTACCTCAGACATCTCAGCTTCAGTGATTCAGGCTGGATTACAGTGCCTCAAAGACTTACAGCTACATTTACTGTCTTCTTGCTATAGTGGAAACATTTCACAATAGAAAATCTATTCTGATCAACAAGAAAGGAATCTATTTTTAAACTGCATCAGCTCAAGATGTTTAGCAAAGACTGAAAATGCTTTGTGAAGTCACTGAGTTGTGTATGTTTTAAAGTTACTGTGAATTAAAAGAGTTTAGTAATTTAAGCACAGTAGCTTTTTCTTAATAATTTCACACAATAAAATCTCTTCCAGAGGACACATCATATGCTCATTCAGCTTCAAAGTAAAACTAAACAAAACTTTTAAAGTGAAGTAATTACAAAATATAAACTGCCCACACACAGCCTAGATCCTCATGGACTGTTGAAGGAGACCCTTTTGATTAAGAAGATGCACTGGGCCTTTCAGACATACACGAATCCAAACAGAGAATAATTGAGATCTACTTTTAAACTGTGTTTTGGAAAATGACAAAGTACATGATAAAATTTATGCACATAATTTAGAAATTTTAATCATCTTCTAAGCTAAGTGAATTATGTTAGTATTACTGGAAAGCTGCAGAGAGGGATTATACCACTTAATAGAACAAATACAATTTTATAAAAACTCAGGCTTTATTACTATGAATTTTAAGAATAATCCTTGAAGTTAAGTGAGAATAAATTTTTGGAATCACATGAATGGCGGCTTGAGTACATAATCATTCACTCCTTTTTCAATTTCTGACACACTACCTCAGGACTGATGTTTCTTTTTTCTCCTTAGAAATGTAAATTTCTCTCCTGCCACAGCATTCAGCCCTTTGCAATCACAGAGTAGAAAAGACTGAGCCCTCCATACTGTAGTAGATTTTCTGTGCTTTGGCAGTGTCATGCCTTTAAATCAGATACTTAAGTGCCACCAAAAAGTGGGGTTTTTCGCTGTTACACTTTCTACCCTGGTAGACTCTAAGCCTTACCGCTGGTGCATTTCCAAGGTTTGAAAAAGATGGTTGACGCCTGGATTACATTGCAAAAGGTGACTTTTCATAACTGCCATGTACCTGTAAATGAGGCACTAATACTACAAGCAAACTCTGATGCTGCTCTGTAGTACTGCTCTCTGCAATACTGTTTGCTGCACATTATCTACTTGTGCACATTAGCACACACTATGCAAGAAAAAACACAACCAGTACTTAAGACTTCATCTTCATTTTAAAAGAGAAAATTTATCACATGTACATACATACAAATATTTAGCTGTGTGTCTATGAGGACACAACATATTGCAACAATTTCTTGCACTTCATTGTAGCCTCTCTCATTAGTCACAGCCTCAAACCATCTGTCTCTGATCATGTCCTACTGGTCTCAATGATCTTGCATTACCGGTGACATTTCTAAGCCCTGGAAGAGACTATTTTAAGTTTTCAAGAAATACTTTTCCATTAGCTTTGTATCAGAAATTTGCTTGGAATATTTCTGTATGGTAACAGTCAGTTAAAACAATTCCAGAAGAAGAAGAAATAACAGCAATAAAATATTAACAGTGTCAACAATTTATTTACAAAGTAAATAAACACAAATTAATTCCCATTGTTATTTAAAAAGGAATACCATCTGAAGTTAGGGGGCATCCTGACACAGACAAAAAGTCATCTGAGTTAGGTTAAATGATACAGCGTTCTGCTTCAGAACTAAATCTGAGAAACAAATATTATGGTACCCTGTCTCTGTCTTCTCTTCAGACTCTGGTTAAAAAAATGGGAATACTAGGAGTCTTCAGAACGATTTCAAGGAAACTTCTAAATATAAGTTAAGGTTCAGTTCTGAGTACAAAAATATACTGTCCATAACCTCAATAAACTGGTGGCCCCAGCTAAGATTTTTACTGCTGCGGCTTATTCTGCAGCCCTTTCTTGGAAGAGGCTGCTGCACAATTCCACCAGACACAAGTGCATTAATGTGAGCTATCACAATGAGGAGTTAGGGGCAATGCCAAGAATGTCAATTAGTGCCACAAAAAGGTTTGATCTTGCTTCAGAAATAGTTTTTGATTTTCTTTAATTAATTGATTACACAAATATCTTTTTTTGCATGGCACTAACATTAATGTGGGCTTCACAAGATTTATCACTTTGTATCGTTTACATTCAAATACTATATTCCCCTTCAGAAGAGTTCTGACCAAGCCATACGTGCAAGGTATACGTGTTTCCACAGAGCCCCAAATGTTATTTAGTGCATGAATGTTTTATTTATATCAGTCCAAGCAAATCCTGCATGACATACTTGCAGGGAGAAAACACGCATACTTGATTATCCCTTTTACTTTTTAAACCTCAATAAAGTAAGAAAGAATTGATAAATATGTAATTTTATATTAAAAGGTCTGCTCTTCAATACAGGTCACCCCTATCTTTCCATTCATTAAAAACTGAAGAATAGTCACCTTAGCAGAACAAAAACAGATACAGTAAAACAAAATTTAACTTACATAAAAGGCAACTTTAAAATCTTTCTATTGAAAACGCATCAAAGATATATTACATCCCAATATTCACTAAGGAGATCAAAGTGCTATAAAGACATATTGATTATATGTCTCGCTTCCTTCTGGATACGCTTTGAGTCATACCAAGTGCCAAATGAGAACACAAAGCTTAAAAAAGGAGTAAGTTTCCCTGAGCATGGCAAATACATATCCTGAAAGAGGGAGGTTAAACAGTGACAGTGATAAATCATTGCAACTGCAAAACTTCAATTATTATTTATACTTTTCTCTTTTGGTACATTTCCTAACTATAATATAAAATGGCACCATGATGGTACAAAACTTAGAAAGCTACCTGCTTCACTCACCTACAGAAATTACAGTAACAAATATGCCTATCACTAGGTGATACCACACAACCAATTATTTTAGTAAATTATGATTAACTTTTTCTAAGAACACTGATTTCTTCATTCTCACACCTGAGAAATTTTTAGGTATAAAAAGGAAGTAGTATTTACAAATGAAATATGAGGACTGCTACTTAGAATTGAGAATCTTCATGTTGTAATTTTAAAATCACTCTATTTCTTATTGAAAAAATTTGTCCACAGACAAAAACCCCAAAATACTAACAAAATCTCCAAAATACAACAACATTTAAGGTAGTTTCACTTTAACTAGAAAGAATTGGAAACATTTTAAAGTCTTTTTAACTGAGAAGCAAAAAGATGTAGCAACAAGAACCTCATTGGATTTTTCATAAATACATATTGTAAAAGACAACACAACAAATTATGCATCATAAAATATAATTTCTGTTTTGAGTTTGTTGCCCTGCTATAATCTTGAAAAGCTTCCATGTTCTAATAGAGGAGAGCATAGGTACAGATTTTGGAAGCTGAAATTGGTATAAATTTTGAAAAATCTTCCCCTTGAAAATCATTGAATACCTAATGGAGTGTCAAATTAAATTAAAAGATCAAATTATATGAAGGATAGGCCTGGCTGCTGTCATAGCATGCAGCCAAGGGAATACAGGTGCAAAGAAATGCATTTCTTGTTTTAGTCTTGTGCCAGTTAGATACACACTTAATTATATTCCAACAGTTTAATTATATTTCAATAGCTGTTTGAAAGATTTTACTTATGGTTTGACAAGAAGATACAAAGATATTTGCAGAATTAGCTGCACACAAAGGGAGAACATGGGAAAACATGACTAAGGTGAAAAGTGATGAGGCCCTGGAGATATCCTAGATAAACAGCATCAAAAAGCAAATCTACATATAAAGGACTTAAATATCAAGATATAGAACGTGTATAGTAGGAAGTCCTACACATTGATATCTATACTACCAGGAAAAATAGGCTATAGAACACCTTCTTTTAAAAATCACATGCTGTTTTAAAGATCTATTGATCCCCTCTGCACATTTCAAGGTAACACAGTTACTTTGTAGTTGGTCCAATAATATAACAAAGATCACCCAGGCACTGGATTTACCAAGAAGCCTTTCAGTATTTTTCAGTGAAAATTGAAAGATAGTTGAAGGTCTTGAAATAACAGGGATAAATGGTATGTAAGTACATATGCTTAATAACCACATGCTGTAATTACACAATAATCCCATTTTTCTTCCAAATTACTTGTCAATAAATCTTTCTCACTGCACTATAAATTCCAAGGTCATGGACAGAGATATTTATTAGTATAATTACAATGCAGAAATAAAAACATTAAGCTTTTAGATCCTGATATTGTTCCATTTATTCTCTCCTTTCCCTAAGGGGGAAGTAAATAGTTCCTAAAAATGGAATACCCAGAAAATAATGGAAGCTACTTTTAAAACACTAGAAATGTGCTGGTTCGTGCCATTATTTTAAGTTATCTTTTCTTTTTATCTAAACTTTGACAGAATGTCAGATTTATCTTTTTCTTTAATACTTTAGTGCAGCAAACAAACTCAGGATCAAAAGTATTCTCTGAAACAGGCAATGTTACTACACTATTAACACTAAAGCACTCTGGATTTCGCTGTGTGCCAATCAGTCATATATTGGACCAAAAATTCCAAGGTCTCAGCCATCTCTCGAGAAGTAACTTGCAGTCCAAATTTGTGGACTCTTGTTTTCACAATTTCATTATTCCTAGGCACCAATCTATCTGTCTTGGTTACTTGCCTTATTCCACAAACCACCAGAAGGGCATTTAAGTGCATGACTCAAAAAGTGACTGTTGAAATGAGACTACTGAATCAGACTAGCATGAGCAAACTTACTCCATAATTTTCTGGAGAAGGGTAAACCTGTTCTTACCTGAAACTTAACTCCTGGTCATAATTAGCTTCCAAAGATTAACTAAAGTGATGTTACATAATCATGACTTATTCCAGTGTTCTAAGTTACGTACAAATTGATTTAGCGGTAGAGCATTTCCTCAGAGTTATCTTAAACTTTTCAGCAAGTTAAAAAAAAAAGTATGAATTTTTATTACTTAGGGATGCTTTTTCTTTATTTATTGGACAAATACTGTTTATATCTGATTAGATTGACCACAAATGTAATAAATTGCCAATTACTTTCATTCTTCTTCCACTGTAAAGCAGCAGCAATTTGGATACAATTTTATCATTTTCTTGCTATATTAAGGTAGTAAATAATGTACCTGAATAATATTCTTAATGCTAACCAATAAAATATTGCATAGGGGCATAATTTAGGAAAAAAAATGTTCACCTGGTGTAAATATATGTTCAAATTCCAATGTAAAACCTTAACATTGCTCAAAAATTAACTGTTACTGACATTCAAATTATAAAACTGGACAACAGAGGAAATGCAAAGAAATGAAAGAGAAACACAACAGTAATGAAGATATCCTTTCAAAATAAGAACTTTCAGTTAAATTAAAAGTCATGTGACTTATACTACAGTATTTTGCATTGTTGCATTGACCTTCATATTAATGCAAACAAATAATGGGTTCATAATCAGAAATTTTAACTTTATTCTTCCTCCCATTCTGGTCATTACTTATGTATTTTCCAGAAAGCTGAACTGAGAACCTGCTGAGGGAAAAAAATCCACTTCTAACAAACAGAGAAATCACAATCTTCATCTGAATCTAATGAATTCAGATATGCCTGTTTAGTGAAGGCTACTCTGGACGGAGAATATGTACGTATGATTTGAATGACACAGGTATTGAAAATAAACACTCCAAATCTTCCCACCAGAAAACATCTTTTTGTGAGTATTATCAAACCATTTGGATGAGATTTTTTTTTCTTCACTTACTCTGTCATAAATTAATGGCAGCTTTACTAAACTCAGCAGATTAAACAAACTGAAAATTTAGGGTACCTTCTTCTAAAATAAGTACTGAGGTCTATCTTGAGGCATATCAGTATCAAGTTATATGATTTAACATCTATTTCACTGGAGCTGTTAATTAATAATTTATAGAACTTGTTCCATAAATAGAACTTTAAAAATATATATTAATTTTATTGCAGGCACTAACATACCTAAAAGGAAGTAAATATATAGGCTGTGCATATCAATAGGAAACAAAAATACATTACTTGATTAAGACCAGCTGGTATCAGGAATTAAAAATATGTCTGTATTGATACCTGTTTAGCATTTGTATGAAAGTTTCTCTTCAAAGAATGAGGAATCAGAGCAAATGATTCACCTCATCTAATAAAAAGAAGTGGTGTTAGAGTTGCCTAGTTCCAGCTGACCTTGAACGTAATTGGCTACTTGGGATGTCTCTATGGTATATGCCACTAAGAAGATAAAAATATACAGGATTAAAATCTGAACTGATAAAGCTAAGAAATTAAGTATTACTCCTTTAATAAGCCTACTTTATGAAAGTACGTGAATACCAAAATATCTCCTCACTGATTGCTGTTAAACTGTGAATAAGTTTAAAAATAAGCTATCAAAAGTGAAAGTATCTAATATTTCAATTTTCTTCTTACCTGTTTAAAAATTATGAATAAAAAATTCAAAGCATGTCTTTTTTTTTTCACTGCATGCCACTCTGCTCTTCCTGATGTTACTTGTATGCCACCACACTCACCCAATTTTTATATACACTTAGGTCTATACAAATAATATTATTTTGTATCTTAAGATTCTTAAGATGAAGGCATTTTTTCTATTTCATATTTTACAGTGTAACAGTAAAAATTATTTTCTTTTTTTTCTGTATTATTTAAGTGCTTAAGAACCTATACAATTGTTAGAACACTGTTGTACAAGGGCAAGGTTGATTATAATGAAGATGAGATTGCTTCACTGTACTGCAAAATGAGAGCTACAAAAAGCCCCACAAAACCCCCAAACATTTTAAGGCATAAAACCCAATTAAGCTAAAGAAAAGAGTCTGTAAATTAAGATGCCAGGGCAAAGGCAGAGACCATTTCTTCCTCTTGTGAACAAAGGTATGAACAAGGTTGGACTGTGGTTAACTGTGGGAGAGAAAAGAGACTTTTTCTTCAATTTTAAAAACCAAAACATACATGGCTCAAAATTTAAGAAGCACTTTTACTCCTTGGTATCAAAGTATTGTATTAGACTGCCATTTGAATTTCAAAAGTACTTATTCAACACAGGTTTGGAACTGTAAAAACAATGATAAAAAGTGAAGATGAAATTATGATTTAGGATGCATACATTATAAAATTGTATCTGCATGACTAAAAAAAAAAATCAAGGACCAGTAGATCATTGACATGTGTTGATTTGGTACCACAACTGTTCTTGTCTCCTTATTTGATCCAGTCACAGATACATGGTCTTACAACCAAAATGTAATTTTGTCGTACCTTTCATAGTAAATATCATAAAGAAATTAAGAGATACCAATCTTCTAAGTTGAAGGACAGTACACAGCAACAAGCCTACAACTTAAATTTGGTCAAACTCCTCAGTGGGAAGGATTGAGACTTCAAATAAACCAAATCACTTGTAAGCAGTAAACTTCAGCCCTAAGGTTTATTTTGTCAATGTTCTTTGCCCCCATCCTATCACCTATATTATTACATTGCATTGTATCTTTAAAGCTTTCAGAAATAACCAAGCATTTTACACTAAATGAAGTTGTTCCAGTAGCAAACAATTGTTAAAGGACTGCAGAATTAGGATGCATTTTAGGGTCATGACTGTCTCAAAAATTTGTATGTCACCTTCAATTAACAAAAATCAGAATCTGGGAAATGTAATTCAGTAACCAATAATCTCTGTAACATATTTTTTAAAAGCTCCTCCTATATTTTAATTGCCTACAATTGACCTTTTTCTTCATTTTCTTTGAATAAATGAAAAGGTGTGTTTTAGACAAAGTAAAACACAAAAAAAATGTATTAATGTATAGAAAGTAGACACAAATTAAGATTTCAAATAGAATGTCTTCTAGTTATTCCCTTTTTTTATATTCCTAAAAGCCATTTAAAAATCTTGAATCAAGCCTTTCTCAAATAAATCAAACACAAGACTAACAGCTTATACATACACTGCAGTTATATCAGAAAGAAAACAGCAATAGTATTAACAAGCAACCTGACGCAAAACACTAGCAAGTTTATTCTTCCATTTAAACAAAACACCCAAAAGTAAGGAATTTTGAGGGAGAAAAAAACCCACAAAAACCAACAGGTAAACTGGAAATGTCACCGTTTTTTAACCTTAATGAGGTAAGACATTTTTAGTAAATAGTACCACTAGTGAAAATCCTCCGTAATGAATTTAACAACATCCTTCAGCATCCTCCACTATACATCACTTCAAATCTATACTTGCTGCAACTCATCCTCCGTGACAGCTACTTTCATTGTTATATTTTCAATATTTCTGACATTTCTACTAGTTTTGAAGCTCAAATCATTTTGGTTCTCCTCCTGTTGACACTCCTCCTCTCAAAACTACAAGTGCTTCTATTTCTCAAAATTCTGGTGAAGCAGTCTCTTTTGCTCAGCTGTCAATTCACAGAAGAATACCCGCAGATGGAAAGACAGTAGCAGGTCTGAAGAGCAGACACAAGCAGCAAAGCTTGCTTTAAACAGAAAATAAATAAAAGCTGCAGAGCTCAGGTCACCACCCATTATTGGCTTACCATCACAAAGTTTTCTCTCCTTTCATGTTAAATATCCACCTGGTTTCAGACCTCTAATACTCTCTGTGTTCCTTTGTTATCAGAAATTCTGGTAACATCATCTTTTCCCTCATTACTCATTTTGTCTACAGAAAATTCTAAATTCTAACGAAAAAGGATTTCTCTCTATCATCACCGCACATATTCCAAACTGACAAATGTATTCTCTCCATCCTAAGAATATATTCAGGAAAACAGACAATCCGGGTTCTAAAATATTACTGTGACCTCTATCAAAAGTCAAAGTATCCCTGTACTTTTTATTTTTTCTATAAATTGCAAACACCTTGTGATAGTTAGATCTGCTGTCATTTATGTCCCCTATAAATTTCAGACAGTTCACATGTACTAGTGTACACCCCCCAGTTCCAACAGCAGAAAAGTGATGCTATATCTTGAAGAATCTTGAAAGTGTTTCTGAGTACCCTAAAATTTCAATGTTCTATGTAGTATGTGTGCATTTACATTTTATTTGCACAAGAACTAAGACAGTTGGCTTATTCACCAAAAAGCACACTTTGAGTGCCTGATTCAGAGCAGTAATTGTCTTACCTTTACAGATTCACTTAAGACTTGGGTTTTATCCGCTTCTTCACTAGATTGCAATTCTAGTTTATTATTTAACTCCTGTAGATGTTGTGCTTGTTCATTCAAAAGCAATTGTGCCTGATGCTCCCGATGTAATGCATTATTTAATTCTTCAAATACACTTTCAAACCTCTCCTGGGTGATTAATTTCTGATAAGAGAAATAAATTGTGTTTGATTATGCAACTATACTTACCTGTTTACATACTTGACTTCCCAAGTTCCACTTGCAAACAAATTAAATTCTAAAATAAAAGCATGCTGAAGGTTATTATTTATTTAGGTTTTTTTAACTCAAAGACCATCAAGCAATAAAACAGCCAGACAACTTTATTCACTACTATTTTTTCAAAACAGCATTCAGGCTACTCTAAACAGTATTCATTTTCTATTTTATTCAAATTAACACCCTAGATTGTAAAGAACCAATATTTAGAAGGAAATATGCAGATAAATGTCCCAAATGTTACTGCATATCTTGTTAACCCATGTAAATGTCTTCCTGAACTCTTTCTCCCTTTCCAAAGTGTTCCAGAGAGACCAAATAGTTCTTCAAGGAAAATAATTGTCTACATTTGAATGGCAATCTAAACTGTGATAATTTCTTCCAATTTCCCCAGAACTGTAAGCAATAAAACTTAGTATAAGGAAAAGATGAGCAGATATATTTTTTTCTGTTTGAGTAAAAAACCCCAATGTTTTACCAGCTAGGAACAGGAAAAAGAATGGATTTGACACCATCTGTTCAATAGTCTCTGCTTGGAAGTGTTTTGATTGGGACACTGGCAAGTCCAACAACTAAACTTCGGTATCAGTGTTGGTCACAGCTACAGAAAACACTGCTTCTTCTGGGCCACAACTGTTTTAGTTGTACTGTGTACCTGTTGAGCATGTATAAGAATTCTTAACCATTCACTAGTTCAAACAGTTCAAACATACGTTCAATTCTGAACTGAACCTACAAGAAATAAGCATAATAGGAAAGGTGCTTATTGAACCTCCAGCAAGCTAAAGACAAGTTTCTTCCCCTCCAAGGACTCAAGGCACAGTTCTTTACATATGACAGGGGTCTAACAGAGAACCTACCAAATGGCATCAACCCCTCAAACACTATGTCCATTAGTCACAATACTGTGGTTTCAAGCAGACAAGGAACCTTTTTGCTGTGCCTTCTTGTTCCTGTTGGAGAATGCTATTTCCAGGTTAGCAAAAGCACAGTGTTTAAGTAAATTGATCAGTGGCAGCTAGGAGTCAGAGGAATTTGGGGCATATATGCTAGCAGGAATGTAGAAAAGGGCCCTTTTTTTCCCATTCCATAAACTTAAGCCTTCAGGGGAACAGCCACATTAAAATTTGCATTGACTAGCTCAGGGCATAACCAAGCATCAAAGATACTGTAAAAAGTTTATCATAATATTCAGCAATATCCACACAGAATTTATGCTTCTTGAAGTCCTCATGAACATACTCAGTCAATACCCTCAGGGCAGCTGACTTTACTCTGCTAAAGTGAAATCTATAAATGCTTTTTGGGTATATAAATCACATCAGCATTTTCAACATACAGAAGAAAACCTGGTTGCTGAAGATCAAACATGTAATTTACAAGAACACCTCATTCTACAAACCATAAAGAAACTCTTGTGGAAGACAGGCCTTTCTAAACACATTTACTTCTTATTTAGTGACATTTACAATGCAAATCTTCTGGAAAATTCTTTTAATATTAGAATGATTTTATACTTATTTTTCAAAAGAACACACAAAAACACATCTTATAACCAGTCACCTCTAAATCAAATATACTTACTTCCTTAAGCATATTTAATTGCTCCTGCAGGCTCTGGGCTTTGTCTGCTTCTTTTTTCATCTCACTGAAATTTGATTTGAATTCTGTAAGTTGCAGGCGCAGTGAGCGGCGTTCCACTTCTGCTGTATGAAGCCTTTGTGTAAATTCAAATATTTGCTTCTGCAAGGATTCTATGTTTTTCTGTTTACAGTCAGAAACAAATTTGTGTGTTTTAACATGACCTGTTTTAGCAATAAAGAGTCACATGCAATACCCAAGCAAATTAGACAAAGCTCTAATTTTGTCCATCATCTCTAAGAGGCATCAGTGCAAAAAAGTTAACCTCTTCACCTGCTCTTGAGGGTAACTGAAAATTCTGTTTTCAAGGAATTACCACTTTAATGTAAGGCCCACAATAAAAGACCAATTATTTCAGAAGGTTTCTCCTTTCCCTCTGATTATAGGGAAGAAGGCTATCAAGGCTGTCTTTACTGGAAGATAGGACAAAAAAGCACGAGAAAACTGAAAAAAAACCCAAAAAACAAACAAACAATTCCAGTCCCCCCCCCACCCCCAACCCCAACAAAAAAACAACCCCTTAACATTTAGTGGAAGCCAAAAGAAAGTTAGTTCTTACAAAGCAAGTACAACTTTGACAGAACCTTAAAAAATCCTTTTTCTTGGATACCTCAAATCTCTTCTTAAAATTCTTTGACATAAAAGAAAAAATATATTCATGCTCTAATGCTTCTGGGTGTTAGAAATCAACTTCTGATGTCTACATAGTTGACTTCAACATAACAGTCTTATAAGCTGAAACAAAATTAATGGTACTATCAAGAGAGCTTCACCCTAACACTTGGGCCATGAACGTACTGCTTACATGAAATAGGACTATAATTATGCATACCATACTGGATACTCTGTCACACAATCCAGCTTCCAGGGCCTGGGTATTTATTTTATTAAGTCCATGAGCCAGGCTCTGTACCAAGGAGTCTTTCTCCAGACAAGTACTGTACTTGCTGTGGTCTAATGGAACTGCCTCCATTATAACATTCAGCTTCTCCATAAGTTTTGAAAATGAATTCCTGGCTGCACTTACAAGTAACCTTCCAGAAAGCCATGACTTTGTACCTTAAAGAAAAAACAAAAAAACCCACAAAAAACAAAGACAAACAAAATCCTCAAACAATCAATCAAACAAAAAACCCCCCACAACAACACCCAAACCAAAACACAGAAAATAAACATCAAGCAGGTTATTAATTTCAGTTTCTTTCAGTGAAAAAAAAAACCCACAACGGACAACATCTTTAAAATACTCAATAGAAATTTTCCATTAAAGACTGGAAGATTGAGTTCAAAAAAATAGCTCAGAGAGAGACCTTAAGATAAATTGTGTATTTAGCAATGAAAATACTCCTATCAGTTTATGAAAGGGAGAGTAAGATTAAATTCTAAAGAAGAAGATTTGTTTCTCAAAGACTACTTGTCCAGTTGTTATCATGTTCTGCAATACACTTTCTAAAGACTTTCTTTAGTGTTCTAGTTTTGTAATTCAGAAAACATGCAAGATGGATGCAAGCAAATGGAAGTTAGGTCAAGTAAATCAGAAGTGATAGCACATGGTAGATCACTTTATTGTAATATTTACAGTGCAAATTTCTGAGGGTTTCCTGATTTCTCTTCCCTCCCCTCTACAGATGTCTAAATCATTTGCTGTTCAAAATTAGTGAGGCTTGGTACCTTAATGCCTTACTATTTATATTCTGAGACAAGAGAATATAATTTACCTTATTCCAAGGCAATTAAAATTTTACAGCTACAATTACGTATTTCCCCACAGGATTTTGGTAATCATCCTTCTCATATAATGGACTTAAGGCCCCAGCACACCCAACATGTCCTGCTTACTGCTAGATTCGTCAGGTCTGTAATTAATAATTGTGTTTAATGTTGATAAATAAAATTGTCAGTGCTCCTTCCACTAATTGGTATTCCAGATAACAGTTAATAGGTTTATTTATGCCTTAATAAAAGTCTTGTAATTTAGTTTTCCCTCTGCTAGGCAGGTCTTAATCTGTCATTACTTGTCTTATGATACTATCAGTGTAAGATGACAAGCATGGAAGAGCTTATTTACATTCAGTAGTACAGCAGATCTCCTGTCGCTGCAGTGAACTAAAATATTTACTTAAGAGTATAAACAGAAAAAAATAACCCTGGCTTAAGTTAAAGAACTTCTGTTTAGAGACTGTGAGGGAAAAAGCCAGAGATACAAGGCAAACAGAACATGATTATTGATACATATTTATTACAGTTCTCATTGTAAAGAAGATCATTTACATGTGAGGTTGAGATTTATCTGTGAAAAATAACAAAAAAAGCACACAATAAAATCAAATATTTTATTTTCAAAGCCATTTTCCTGCTTGGTTCTGAAATAGCACCACTCCAATGAGTCCAGTGCTGATCTGGAGTATTATTTTTGAGTACATGCTCTCCATAACCTCAGCAATCTAGTATATCTGCCTTTTCTTCATTACTAAAATAGCATCTTTTATGTTAAAAATGTTATGAGGCGTTTTTATCTTGCACTTCAACCAACTAAACACCCTTTGCAATCAAAAAAAATTTGTTCTTTTCATACTCAGAAAAAAAATGCTATTGCAATGCTCTGTCTACTTTGGCAAAGGATATCTTTTCCTTTGCTGGTTCTTGATTACTGAACACATAAAAGAAAAATCTACCTTCATCAATTTAACTCTTATCACAGATTATTGTGTCATACTTGTCTTTCAGCTTCAACGATCCTCTCTTTTCTCTAGTCAGAATGCATTTGCTAATAGAATGTTTAGTTAAATTAATCTAAAATTAAAACTAGAACATTTTAATGGCCTTCCAGGTAAGATGATGCCAAAATTTTCTCAAAAACTGTCCTTTGCCGTGATTTTTGGTATATATCAAAAAATAGATAACCTCAATGAGCTACTGTTCCTTCACTTTTCCCAGTATTTCCACTTGCTATCTCAGCTTATGAGATTGTTTGCCTGTCAGAAAACAGTATTTCTCCACATGTGCAGTACCTAGCATGGCAACCCCTTTCCCTAGGTCTAGAATCTTATGTTTACTGTATCAAAAGTAAATTTAAAATAATAATTCAAACAATTGTGTTGTAGCATTTTCAAATGATCATTCCACTTCACAACAAGCACTCCCTTTAACCAGTAAAGTTTAGCATCCCCAACTTAAAGCATTTTCTTGGGATAGCGATAAATATTCACATCCTGCATTGTTTTTATGAAGAGTAGCTTTGAATAAATAGACAGAAATATTTTGAAGTAAGTTGCCAATTGCTTTGAGAGATGAAATGAAAACATAAATCAGTACCACAGAATGTATCTACAATACAGTTATTAATTGTAATACCTGAGAGGAGAATAGACTTTTTAAGTATATATATCTTACGTACCTGCCATGAAGGATGAAAGAATTAGGAAAAAAAGCATTCAATTATGTACATTATGATGTGCTTAAGAAATTATTAACACAAAACAGGTATATGACAAAGAGCAATTAAGTCTTTCTTACACTGAGCAAATGAAAAAAAAAGTGTAAAATATTACTTTGCTGAAAGATGGAAAAACAATTCTTGTCTATTTTTTTCCGGTGAAATTGAACACCAAGTCAGCAGGATTAACTTTGTACTATGCAAGACTAAAATATTCATGTCATACTTTTAAAACTTTGTATATTTAACAGTTGGTGATACCTGTATTGAAAACACTGGCCGTTACCATCTCTAGTTTATCACAGTACAGATTTTGTTCAAACAAACATAAAATCTAACCTCACAAAAAAAACCCAAAGCAAACAAAAACCCCTCAATACTGTAATAAACTTGTATTGAAAGTGAAGCAAAGAGCCCATTCCAAGACATACTGGAATGAAACCCAAACTAACTAACGCTATGAAGTGAAATAATCATCCATGTCAAAACAAAATCACTCATTTAAAAGATCAAGAAATGTGCCTCAAACCAGAGTGTACAAACCTAAATGCTCCAGAGTCATCTGAGTGATCTAGATTTGCTTTTTTTCAGCTGCCTCAAATTGTTCCCCAGAACCTAGCCATCTTTAAATTTCTAAAACACTGAATTGTTCCATCTTGATGATCCAGGTAGCACCTTCTTGTAGTACTCTCTCCTGTGACATGCAGTCTAATCCACAACTGCCATTATTTAAAGACATGAAAAGATTGCTTATTTACAATTTTTAAGAAATTCAGTATCACTGAAGTCAGTTTGAAGATTTAAGTCCTATTTAAAATATTATTACAGGACATAATGAATTTTCTAAGTGTGGAAGTTTCAAAGCCTAATTACTTCAATACTTCCAGAAATTTCATGTTAAGATTTAAATTATTTATTACTATTTTTTTAACCAAATATTTTTAGGAGATAGGATCTCATGAGCAACAGAATTCCAAGTAATACATGAGCAGTTAGACCATGAGGTTCTGTGGAAATTACTTATAATAGAGGTAAGATATGAAAGAATGACCAAACTGACTGTGGCCATAACATTCCCAGCATGGTTCTTCCTGGTTCTCAAAATCAAACCTGTGTTGAGTGTAGACATGTCATGTCAGCAGAATTCTCATATACTTCAAACTGGCAAAATATCATTTATGTTTACGGCATTCTAACCAGCCATTCAGCACCTCCATGCTGCTGCCGCATTTCTCTCAATTCTTCAATTTGCTGTTCCTACATAATACTCTGAACACAGGAACATCTGATAGATTTTCTTCATGGAAAAATATTAGGCTGAGCTCCAGGAAAGCACTTCTTGAATATTAGACCAGTGGAACAAGATAACTAGGCACCTTGTAAGAGTTACTTCATTGGAAGTTTTTAAAAACAGGTTAGCCAAATATCTATTTGTGTAGCATAGATTACTTTTAATATGTCGCAATCAAACAGGCAAAATGGTATATATGCTTTCTAAAAGCACTCTTCAGTCTTCTGTTCCAATGACTTTATATACCAAAAGGATAAAGTATCATATCACCAATTAAAGAAAATTCAATCTGTTCCATCAATACAGCTCTCAGGAGATTTCATCCAGAATAATTTAGATAAATCCCAAAAAATGGAGATGATGTGATCACCCTGATTATTTTTTTAATCTTCAGCTACAAGAATATACTTTCAAAGTTACCTGGTTTGTTAACAACATCCTGCAATTCAGTGACGGAACTGATTATTGCAGCAAGGAGGTTGGAACTAGCAAACCAGCTGAGTGCTTCCACACACTCAAGCTCTTCCTCTTCACAACCTGTGGAACAGAATTGTAGTTACCAATATAACTAAATAACTTAGATGACTAAGTTACTACTTAGTCACACTACTTTCTCTTTCAGAAATTGACTAAAATTAAAAGTACATAAGCCATAAATTATTTCCAGGACAATTTAGACTGTATTAAATATGCTTCCACAAGCACTAAACCAGAAAAATATATGAATCTTCTGGTTTGGAAAGCATTTCTGATACCATTTTTCCTTGTAGGGGGATGCATGAGCTGGTTTGGTAACAGAAATGGACAAGAAGACTACGTAACCTCTAAAGGAAATCCAGAAATCCTACACTAATACTTTACCTGAATCAGTAAGAAACATTTTTGCATTTTTCAGAGGAAGTAAGTACTACAAGTTGTTAATGAAAGAAGAGATTATACCTTTTCAAAATTACATTGGTGGCAAATAATGTATGAATGTTTCAAGAAATTTATCACATAAAACAGATGCAATGGCACCTAGTTCTGAAACCTACAGTGCAAATATTGAGGATATCAAACAATGGCAGCTCATGTGTGTAGTTGCAACTTTACTTGCATTGCTAAAAAGACTAAGCATTTCCTTTCAGGGGAAATTATATTTATCAAGTTATCTAAAAATTAGAAGTTCAGAAATTACATTTGTTAAAATGTAATTTAATTTGTATGTACAATCTATTATAAATAATATTACTATATGTTATTCATTAGCCATACCATTTCACACAACATCTATCAAAGAAAAAAATTAGCTTACTTGACAGATTGCGCTTGCCTTTGGATTCTCCTACACAAACTGGAATTCCAATGCCTTTTTTTAAGCCATTTGTCCAGGTGAAGAGGGAACTAGAAGACTGTGCTAAAACTTGAAGTCTCTTGGCTGCCAAAATTGCAATCACAGCTCTTCGGAATATATAAATCAGGCCTTGGAATTTTCTTTTCTTTAGTTTTGCTTCATCTTGATTGTTTTCCTTATCATAAGAAAGAGCATGAACTAGGGTTCTAATCTTCCAGTTCACTAATTCATAAATGTTCACCTGATCCTGAAGAAGGTCTCTTTGGGAAGACATAGCACACAGTCGGCCATATAGAGGATACAGGGCACCTGCCAATAGTGCACAGGCCGCCAGGAGCGAGGAATGCTCCTTCTGAAACTGTGTTAACATCTTTTTCACAGATATGCTTTCAAGAGCCAATTTCTCTTGACTTTTTTCAAGGACATAAATTTTTTCCTTATTTTTCTCTGCTGCTTCTTGGTATTCCTGGGATAAGAGGGGGAAAAAACCCAAACAAACAAAACCAGAAGAAATATTAACAAGTTTTCTTTACTTAACAAAAAAAAAATTTACCCATACAAAAGATAAAAGAAAACACTTTTTTTTCTTCACATTCAAGTAACACACTAAAGACACAAATATTATTAGTAATGATGATGAAAGTATCTCTGCTAAACAGTTAAACAACCAGATATATGAAAACAGTATTAGTCAAGCTTCCACAGTCTTCAGTTACAAACAGATTCCTGGCTCCTGATGATAATCCTTAGTACTCCAATAACCTACACCTGGTTGTCCACAATGCAGTTTTATGAGTTGACTTAACAGTAAGCAATTACATGATCCAATTTCAAAAAGAACATCGTTCAACAAAGCAGAAATAAAGTTAGTATAAGGGAGACAAAAAAAAATAAGGAAGGCTCTGGAACATAAACATAGACAGATTGGCAGCAGCTGGAAAAGGGGAAGTAAAGGTGATCTCTTAATTACTTTGTAATCAACCCCCTACTTATATATTCACAGATTAATTAGGTCTCATACAGAACTGAGTTTTCAAAAGAACAGTGTAATACAGATGTTTTTATTTTGCCTAGTGCAATTATAGATTTTTTGAAGTTGCGGAACATTTTTTTTCCTCTAAATACCCTGAAATAGGAAAAGAGGGAGATTTAAAATAGCAATTTGGTATAGAGAAATTAAGATGGTAACAAGTAAGGAAATGCTAGGAATACAGTTAGAGGATGCAGACTGCAGTACTGGAATCAAGACACTATGTTGGGAGCTCTAAGTGACCTCAGAGACTTAAACTGATGCATGAAAGCCTGCTGTGATTGAAACAGTGACTACACTTAAACAGGCTCCAATGGTATAGGGAGATAATAAATTTTAGGCAGTGTTCACAAAGAACGTACAAGCTCAAGTTAAATGCTAATGCTTCAGCTGCAATACATGGTCAAAAAAAGGCAAACATGGATGGAATTACAAGCCCACATGATGAAGAAAACTGAGGATTGCGTTAAGTTTCAGATACTTCTCTTAGAGCTATAGGCAATTTTGTTGTCACATGGAGTGACATTATTCCTGTTAGCAGTGGTCTAAAAAGGAGCAAAATGGTATCATCCAGCTATATTCTTCTGCATTCTATTTCATACAGGTCCCAAACAAGGGGTGAGCAGGGCCCTAGTTTCTTTTCCCTCCTCCATTCTGCAAGCACAAAAGGAAAAAAAAATATATACAGCTGTCCCTAGAATGAAAATAGAAGATTCCATGCTTCTATAGAGGATGTACCCTAGCCAGTTAAAAATGTCTTTGACCAAATAAATATTTCATCATTTTTTTGGAAGGGAAAAAATTTGTAATGCTATTAAAATAGTTCAAGTGATACAAAAATAGAGTAGGCCACTAAAAGATTTAATTTAAAAATGCAGTTTACAAGGCCACATATGTCACTTTACTATGCTGAAATAGAAGTATGAACATGGATAATACTTTCAGTGCTACTGCATTATTAACAGCGTTTGATTTTTATAGATAAAATCCCTGATAGCATGACTGGAAGGAACTGAAAAGGTAAGCCAAATATAGAAAACAACCTATGGTTTCTGGCCATCACAGGTGAAAGGCCAATATCTAAGTAAACAAACTGTGATCCCTACAGGGCTGCTGGACAGCAATACCAGTATTCAGTGCTCTTGCTAATTAAATCTCCTTTTTAATGCTTTTTTGTGATATGGTAATACATAAAGGTAAATTAGACAACCTCTGACTTGAGAAACACAAGTTTTGCAAGAAAATAGACCTTTCTTTTACTGGCAAATAATATCTTTTTGCTATACCAGGCACTGTTTCTAGAGTTTTCTTTAAAGCTTAAAAGCACAGTTCTTGAAAGAGACATGGACTTTTCTTCCTAAACATATGCAAGCTGGTTTCCTTTGGTGTTTGAGCTTTGAGGGGCACCTCATTGGGTTGCAGAGCTTCGTCAATTCCAAGAAACCTTAACAAAAACCAGGTGCTACTAGCAAAACTATTTTATCCTACTTCTTACTATACCCTTACCCTTTATTCTGGCATGGAAGCAGAACTGAAAACTAGAAATATAATGACACAGAGACTTCAAAAGGTTTTTCTTTCGGTGCTCTGAGCATAGATGGCAGTAGAAGGGACACATGTACTAAAGCTGTCCTCAGAGTGGGCAAGCAAGCAGGAACACAATGAAGAGAGAGGGCAAACAGGGCATGAGACATAAACCATGAGCCAGGGCACCATGACAGTTTGCACAGTCAGGGCACTGAGGCACTGCCAAGTCAAGCACTTAGCTCAGTTGGTGATCTTCACCCTCAGTGACAGAGCTCAGGTGTGGTATTTGTTTGGACGAAAGTTACTTCCTTTGTGCACCCAGAAAGGATGGGGCAACTCAGATGGAGTGCCCATGAAACCATGCAGAAGTCCAGGTCTCAGGCTGCAGGGAATGAGGAGCCTGGCACTGCCCTCAGGGCAGCAGAGACAACAACTGCGTGAGTTGTGATCAGGCAGATGACTTACAAAGCCTAATGCTGGAGCTGAGAGACAAAGTAGAAAGACTAAGAAGTATTAGTGAGTCTGAGGAACAGACTGAGTGGTGGAGCCACACTCTACTACACCTCAGGGAAATGCACCCACTGCCCACTTCACATGAAGCAATGGATCCCCCATCCTCTCACCACCAGGCAACTGGGGACCTTAGAGAGAGAGATGAGTGGAAACAGGTTTCTCCTCAGTGAGGGGACAGGTAAATCCCCACCCAAACTACTTCATCTTCCCAGGGGCCCTTATACAACAGGTATAGGACCCTGGAATCTCAGAATCAGTGAAATGAGAATGTGGATGGAAGTCCATCTAGGCTGGACCGATTGTCTAGGACAGTGCAGCCTACCCCCTACATCATTACCTCCTCAATTAAGAAAAAAAGAACAGTAAAAATTGTTATAAATGACTCAAAACCCAGGTGGAAATGAGTAAATAAAATTTATTTAGAACTCATTAAAATTACAAAGCAAAGGGGGAAACAGCACTGGGAGCTTCATGGGACCCCTTTTGTCCACGAGAGGTTTGGCACACAAAATGGCATCTCCGCCTTTTATACTCTGTGATGGCATCAGCCTCATTAATATTCATGAGTAGGCCTTATATATCTTCTGGCCCCTCCTACAGTCTGTAGCCTTGCCCATATATGTATACCTGGCTCCTCCCAAAGCCTGTCAATCAGTCCTTCCATCCTTTCCATTGGTGGAGCCCTTCTCATATCTTGATTGGTGGTGCAATGTTACACCTTCCCAGTGGCAAGTGTCCTCTACTCCCTGGTGCCTCTTACAAGGGGCACATGTGTCCTCTACTCCCTCGTGCCTCTTACACCCCCACATGTTTTACACCCCTGTCAACCAGACTTGCCAGGCAGTAACCACAAACAGGGAGCAGAGTACTGAAGGGAGAACAGAAGAGGGTTCAAAACTATACTGGAACAACAAAAGTACATGTCAGAAGAACTGTAAACCCCAACAAAACTTGTGAATTACCAAGAGGCACCTCAGGGCCTTGGGATAACTGGTCAAGAGATCTGGAGCACAAGCTGTGTTCTCTTCCGACCTCCCAGTTGCAGAGGATGATGGGGCAAAACCCAGGAAAATCCCACAGAGGAACACATGGCTTCAAGAGTGGTGTTACCATCAGAATTTGTGGGGTTTTGATCATGGGTCAGTTTATATCACACTGAGTCTGCTGACAACAAATGAGATCCTCCCGTCTCAAAGAGGGAAAAGGATCTTAGCAGGGTTAACTGAAAAAGCTTTAAACTAGATTTAAAGCGGGACAGGGCCAAGCTTGACAGAGAAAAGGTTTGGGAAGGGGAGAACTAAAGTGACTACCTAAGCAGCAGAGGGAGGCTTAAGAGGGGATGCCTCCAGAGTGTACAAGCATTCAAAGACATAACCAGAAGAAAAACTGTGCACTCCCACTGGGATATCGACACAATCAAATACCTCCATGAAGTGCATGTACACCAATGTACACAGAATGGAGAACAAACAGGAGGAACTAGAGATCTGTGTGCAGTCAAAGGACTTGGACCTTTGCGATTAGAGATGTGGTGGGAGAGCTCACGTGACTGGCATGCTGTAATAAGGGAAATGCTATTTAGGAGGAGCAGACCAAGCAGACAGTGTGATGAAGTTGCCTCTCTTGAGGCAACACCTGGAATGCATAAATCTCTGTCTTGGGGTAGATGATGAGTGAGTTGAGAGCTTATGGATCAGGATAAAAGTGTAGATCAGTAGGGGTGACGCTTGTGGATTTTTGCTACAGGCCATCTGAGCAGCAGGAGAAGGCGGATGAAATCTCCTACAGGCAGCACAAAGCAGCCTCAGAGTCACAGACAGTGGTTCTTGTGGGGGACTTTAACTACTTCAACATCTGCTGCAGAACCAGCACCATGAAACACAAAGCAACACGGACCCCCTTATACACCTGAAGGAGATCACTTTATTGTAAAAATCGCACCCATTTTACATGTTTAATCTCTCCCCAACATAACTGAATGTCTTGGGTTATAGAGCCTAAATTATATATTCCATTTTCATCTGCTGAAAAGAGTTGGGGGGTTGTTCCTCTTTATCTCTTGTTTACTCTGGAGGGAGGGGGGCGGGTGCCTTTTGATAATGGCCCAATGGTCAATACCAGCTAGGGCATTGTTCTTATCTCTCTTCACGATGGGCCATTACGACTCCCCAGGCTGTTTTCTTCCCCAAGCTGTTCCCCTTCCCAACACATACCCATATTCCATCATCCTATTGTGAGATGCTCCACCCAGTGGGGGGAGCCAACCGTTCCTACCTGGATAAAACGGGGACTCCGCACCAGGACGCTGTCTTGCTTCACCCGATTACCGGAGGAAGACTGGACCCTTCTCACCACCTCTGGACCCTTTTGGCTACAGGATCATCTCTACCTCAACAGAACCACATCTGCCACTCCAGGAGGACTTACTTTTGGACTGCTTCCAACACCCTGACCAACAGGGCATCAGGTTGTAGCTCTGACTTTGTCAGAGCTTTCCAAAATTGTTGTTTGTTTGTTTGCTGTTTTGGTGGGGTGGTTTTGTTTTTCTACCACATTTGTAGTATTGATATTCCTAGTAAAGAACTGTTATTCCTATCCCCAAACCTTTGCTTGCGAGCCCTTAATTGCAAAATTATAATTTGGCTGGGGGAGGGGGGGGGGTGAGGGGTTTACATTCTCTATTCTAAGGGGAACCCCAGTTTCCTGGCAGATACCTGTCTTTCTAAACTAAGACACTGAAACCAAACCAAGGCCTAACACAACTGAAGAAGAAGGAGGCACCCATTGGCTGGCTCAGCTGCAGTGCTGCTGTCCACATGTTCTACCACCCAATCATCTTTCTGCTCGTACACTGTCCACACATCCCTCCAGCCAATCACAGTCTCACTTCCAGCTGTCATTCAACTGACTCTCTCCTCACTCCTAATTGCCTCTCGCCCCTTGTCATAGATTAACACAGTTTGGTTTTTAGTTAAAGAGGAATATGGAACAGGGCAGTCCTTGTCAGGACTTTAGAATTGTTTTGGAAAGGACAGGCACCTATCAGAAGCCACTTTTAGATACCGATATATTGTTTGACTACTGAAGATGCTGAATGCGACTTTGGCAATATCCATATAAATCCTGATTGTGTCTAAGCTGTCCCTTTTTCTTTTCAGCTTACCAAAAAGTAACACCAAATCAGGGCCACTCTGTGGAGGGACCCAAGCTGGCCAGGCCCTGCCGCTCCTCCTGTTGTGGGGGGAAGCTGGCCTAGCCGGGCCCCATCAGCTCCCAGCTGGGAAGGGGAAGGCTGCAGCTTAACATGAGCTAACTTTAAAGCCTATCCGAGCCGGCCGAGCCAGGGGAGATGTCTGCTGGGCCCCCCTGATAACAACTACAGGCCCAGATGGGTCGGGCCCACCCTGATGGTCACCGAGGTGGGGAGGGGGCAGGAGGCATCCACCAGCCAGGGCACTCTGAGGTCCCTTGTGGTGAAGTTCTCTTTCCTCACTCCCAGGGCTTTTGAAAATCCTTAAAGATTGCTGCCTGGGAGGGATCATGTGACCATCTGCAGGCCTGGGCGAGAATGTTAACTTTTTCCTAGTACAGATAAGACTTTTTAAAACACTAACCCTCCTTTCTAAGGAAAAAGAAAAGGACAGAGTGAAACGTAAAGAAAACACGACATAAGAAATTACATAGAGAGTAAAGTATTAATTGGAGGAAGGATATAAAAGTTGTCTAGTTAGCTGGACTTTTCTTGTGAAACCACAGAGAATAGACTATTTCCTGTAACATATAAATGCTGTTTGGAAGGATGCATGGCTCTCACTTATAGACTGATATAATTGAGATTTAATGGAGAATTTTGAACAGAGGAGGAAAAGTGATATGAAGCCCTTTGCTCCTAAGGAAAAAAGAGATCTTTCATTCTGTGATAAAGATGATTTTGGAGACAGAAGAAGAGAATTTTGTTTTAGACTAGAAGAGGCATCCTTAAACGGTACCCTAAATAAGCAGACATAGCCCATAAGCAGCTTGGGAAGCTGCTAATGGGAGGGACTTCACAAAGGCAGGTTCCTGGACGGCTGTTTTTGTGAGCATTGATACCCACAAGAGGACTGTTCTATGTTGTCAGTAAGGAATCTTCACCAAAGTTCTAAAAGAGTCTCCTCTCCCAAAGAACTGATGAAAGATTATTTCATCATTATTAGTGAAACTGCCTGAAAATAACAGGTTTTGTCTCTTTATGTTGCTTGTAGAAAAGTAAGGGGGAGGAAAAGTGTTTTGAAAGTTTTGTTTTGATTCTTATTTTCTTCTTAGTGTGTGTTAATAAATCTCTTTACCTTTAAGTTAGGCCAGCTTTGCTTCTCCTGATCCTATCTCACAGAGAGAAAAAAGAGAGTAAACACTTAAACCACTATATTAAATTTGGCCAACAGAAACAGGCGAACGTGAAACCACTACACCCCTCAACTGACTTCCAACCGTCCAGCCTGCAGCTGTGTCTTTCCCATAGGGCCTGCTGGTGAGAATAAGCTTTAAACACTTGTACAATTATAACCCCGTATCCTACATTGAAAAACAGTGATGACAACTTCCTGTCACAGGTAGTGGAGGATCCCACAAGGAATATTGTGCTGCTTGACCTCACACTAACAGGAAAGGCCTTGTTGGGGATGTGAAGGTTGGGGGCTTCAGCATCAGGGGAGGAGGAAGAGCAGCAAGTAAAATGGTAACTATGAACTTCAGGAGAGCTAACTTTAGCATCTTTGGGGATCTTCTTGGAAGAATCCCACAGGAAGAACCCCTGCAGGGAAGAGAGGTGCAAGAGAGTTGGTTGACACTCAAGGATATGTTCCTCCAGGCTCAAGAACAATACATCCCGATGTGCAAGAAGTCAGGAAAAGGGCGTAACAGACTTGCGTGATCAAATGAAGAACTGTCATTACACAGACAGGAAATACACAGGAGATGGAAACAGGGTCAGGCCACTTGGAATGAAGATAGAGAGGCTGTCAGAGTAAGTAGATATGAGACAAGGAAGATCAAGGTGCATTTAGAATTAATTGTGGCCAAGCATGTCAAGGACAACAAGGGAGGTGATCCTCTCTATTCAGCCTTAGTGAAGCTATATCTGGAGTGCTTTCTTGACTTCTGGGCTCCTCATTGTAAGAGAGACATGGAGGTCCTAGTGCAGGTCCAATAGAGGGTGACAAAGGGACTGGAGCATCTTTCTTACAAAAGAATGAGGGACCTGGGCCTGTTCAGCCCCAAGAAGAAATGACTGAGAGGGGACCTCATATATATTGTCTCCCACAACATCCTTGCAGGTAAGGTCAGGAAATGCTGGTGAGATGAATGGACCCTGGGGTGAATCAAGAACTGACAATTGCAGAGCTTAGTGGGTCGTGATCAGTGGACCAGAATCCAGATGGAGGCCTGCAGTCAGTGGTGTTCTCAAGTGAATTTGCTTATCAATGACCTGGAGGAAGGGATCAAATGCACCCTCGGCAAGTTTGCTAGTGACACTATAGTGGGGGCAGTGGTTGATCCACCTGAAGGCTCTGCTGCCATTCCCTGGGACCTTGATCAGCTGTAGGGTCGGGCACAGAGAAACCTAATGAGGCTCAACAAGGGCAAGTGCTGTGTCCTGCACCTGGGGAGGAACAGCCCCAAGTGCCAGCACAGGCTGGGGCTGACCTCCTACAGAGCAGCTCTGTGCACCAGGGACTCCTGGTGGATCACAAGTTGTCCATGAGCTGTCAGTGCTCCTGTGGCCAGGAGAGCCAGTGGAATCCTGGGATGCACTGGGAAGAGTGTGGCCAGCAGGTTGAGGGAGGTGACCCTTCCCCTTTACTCAGCCCTAGTAAGGCCACACCTGGAGTGCTGTGTCCAGTTCTGGGCTCCTCAGCACAAGAGAGACAAGGAGCTGCTGGAGAGGGTCCAGTGGAGAGCCACAAAGATGGTCAGGGGTCTGGAGGTTCTCTCATGAGGAGAGACTGCCGGAGCTGGGTCTGTTTGGTCTGAAGACTGAGAAGGGATCTCATCAATACATAGAACCATCTAAAGATGGGTGCCAGGAAGATGGTGCCAGATTCTTTTCAGTCGTGCCCAACACTGACGTTGGATGAGGAGAAATGGCCAAAAACTAAAGCACAAGATGTTCTACCGCAACATACGGAAAAACTTCCTTACACTGAGGGTGGCAGAACACTGGAACAGGCTACCCAAGGAGATCGTGGAGTCTCCCTCTCTGGAGGCATTCAAAAACCTTCTTGATACATTCCTATGCAGCCTGCCCTAGATGACTTTGCCTTGGCAGAGGGCTTGAACTAGATGATCTCCACAGGTTCCTTCCAAACCTAACATTTCTGTGATTCTCATCAGTGTCTACAAGTATCTAAAGGAAGGGCATTAGTGGATGGATCCAGGCTCTTCTCAGTGATGCCAAGCAATAGGACAAAACACAATGGGCACAAACTGACACACATGAAGTTCCACCTGAACAAGAGGAGGAACTTCTTTTCTGTGCGGTGACCAAGCACTTGCACAGATTCCCCAAAGAGGTTGTAGAGTCTCCCTCACTGGGGATATTTAAGAAACATCTGGACACAATTCTGTGCAATATGCTCTAGGATGACCCCCTTGAGCAGAGGGGCTTGACCAGATGACCCATTGTGGTCCCTTGTACCCTGACCCATTCTGTGATTCTGTGAGTCAGTGATTGTTGTAGCTGAGCTGTTTTATTTTTCCAAATATATATATATATATATACACAGCTATACCTTTAAACAACATCAACAGTCTTGTCCTCCCTTTGCTGTGGTTTAAGTACATGGATCAGACATGCCTACCAGACACCTGGTAGGTCAAGACCAGTACAGTCACACACACTTCCTCCCTTTGCACCAATTGCAGTGACTTTTCATAAAATTGTAATATATCCCATCCTTTATCTAATTCACCTGCCTTGCTGGAAAAGACTTCCAACCAAGAAAAAAACCCCACAACACTATTTTTTTTTCTCCCCAGGGGACATTTTCCTTTTCCTGTTTAGCAAACCTTTTATTTTTCTGTTGAAATTGAAATTTTCAAAGTAGTTACAGTATTTTTCTCTTACAAAATGTTTTTGCATATTGGAACAAAACCCTTCTAATTTTAAGCAGTTGCCACAAAAAATGGGGCCAGATTAATAAATGTCTCTATAATAAACAAACAACAGCCAGTAGTTAAAATTCAGAGGACATTTCCTATGAGACTATAAATAATAAATAATTTGTGTGAGGCTAAGGAACAGGCATTTTCAAAATGGCACACTATCAAATCAAGAGGACTAGACTCCTGCTACAAAAAGCAAAGAAAAAGGATATGCATTTTAAGCTACATTGACTCTCCAAACATGGAGACCACTGACAAAGAGTGGTATCTACAGAGTGCCTTGTTTATTGCTGATCTGGGAATTTCTGTCCTAGAGAAAACGAGTAAAACTGCTTTCTGATTACACCATCCATCTGACCTACAGTACCAGCTGTGAAGTAGTACCTATTAACATTCATCCTATTGAGGAATCAGGGATCCTGAACAGTACTGACTGGGGACAGAAGCAGTAGCAGGTGTCACTGCCACTAAAACCTCCAGATTTTGCAGCATTTTAATTATAAGGAGACCATTCTGAAAAGCCCGAACTCTCTACTGCAGTTCTAATAAACCAAAGCAATAATTTTCAAGATACATTACTTATACTGCTGTGCAGTTAGAGCTCTCTGTTAACTCTTGTTAACTCTGTTGACACTCTGTGGTTTGCTTTCACATACATGTCACAATTTGAAAAATTAAAGAAGTCCCAACACAGGACCTCTGAGGAGAAAACATCTAGAAGTAGTCATGGAACACTGGTTGAAGATGAAGTTACAAATAAAAGGAAGCACCCTAAAATGTACCATTAGGTTGGAGCAAGACAGGAAAAATCACTCATCTTCCCTTTTCAGAACGGAACTAAACCCTACAAGGGGTTATTTCACCAAAGTGCTTGCAATTAACACTCAGATCTTTGGATGGAAAATGTAGCAAATTGCTACAGTTTCCTTGTAGTGCTAGAATAAATGTCCTAGAGTGTGGAGACCCCCAGCTGTACAATGAAATACTTGCAAATTATATTTCACTTGCACTGATTATATGTTTCTTATAAAATTTAATGAATAAAGCTTGCTAAAATAATTAAATATTGCATTCTGCATCTTTATGTAATCACTGGCAGTCAGTAAATCTTAAAGATCCTTCCAAGACATTCCATAACTTGTGGCACATTTTTCCTTCTTTCCTCTGGAAATAAGGCTATGGATAGTAGTCTGCACACCTCTGCCTCAAACAAAACACTGATCTTGCAGAAAAATATGACTTACTGGCTCAAAATGCGATAAGTAAAATACAGTTAAGCCAGGAAAAATGGGCAATCAGGAATAGGACACCCCCAACAGTAGATATTTATGGACCCTACAGATGCCAGGGAAGGAAAGGCTTAATTTGGTATTTGCAAATTGAAAGTCAATCACAAATTAAAGATCAAGGAGAAATTACACTGTCTTCTTGACAGTTTAACACTGAATGGTAAGGAAGACAAACTCGAACACAAGATGAAAAAGAGATTGTTGAATCATCTAAGTGAATACAGGCATTGCACTACCTAGATTACAAAACTACCAGCCTGCACTCCAGCATTACCTAACCTGTGTTAGAAAATATGCCCAGATGTTTCTAAAAGAAAATATTTTCCTTTTAGCGATTCAGTAGTCCTGTACAACAAGCTGACAGATGAAGTTTTTTCCAAAAGACATGCCTAATATGCAATCAACAAAAAAGTGACACATTTTCAGTACATGCTTTATATGCTGTCTATACAATCCAGCTGAGCAGACTGGGAGGTTCAGCATCATCCCAAAGAATGGTGCAGTACTGCAGAGCACCTATTTTCCATAAAACACTAGAGTTTTTAAAGAAAATGGATGATGCATAATCCATTGCAGGAAGAAATCTAAATTGTGTAATTCCACTTTTCCTTTATGAAGGAAATTTAATTTTTCAAATTCAAATTAAGCTTCCTTATTCCACCATCCTTTTTGTTGGCAAATGAAAGCCGTAAGCTGAAACTACACTATGTTGGGGAAATTTAATATAAAACTGAATGCCATTTATTCCACTCATAATGACATTTTTAGCCTTGTCAATATCCAAAGTGAAATGTAAATATCAAGCAAAAAATCTAAAAAATTGTAGGTCAATCCTAAGAACTCACCATAAATTGCTCTGTAAAAAGAATACTTCATAAGTGTATTCTTCAGCACACAAAGACTTCCAAGACTAAAATCTGAGTCAAATATAGCATTCTTCATATGAAGTAAGTCACAGGTGGCAGTCACAAGTAACAAGGCATACCTTATTTTCCCAATTTCACAACACTTCTAATTGAAACACATGCAAATGAATGTGATTGAAAAGATGGTGAATGATGGTTGTAGAATAATAGTGAACATTTTAAATTTCAAATAACTTGTCTAACAATCAGTGCAAACAGTTTCACACTTTTGACCCACTGCTCACTGTATCGTCTGTGTAACAGCATCCTTTAATACTATTGAAATCTACCACTGTTAATGCATTTTTAGTGTCAGAATGTGATTTTATTTAGGTATTTATATACCTAAATTTATCCCCAGATGACATCACTTTACTGTAACTCTACACAGTCTTTGCAAAGCATGACACTGGAAAAAAATCACTGCTGCCCTATATAATTCTTAAACCAAGCAAATTCAGTCTTACAGCCTTAACTTTAAAAAAAAAAAATCTGTAGCAACTGTAAGCCAAATTAAGCAATTCACTTCTATCATGTTTTAACAAAGACATTTATTCCTTATTATAAATGAAGTTAATACTAGCACAGAGTTTGCAGGGTTTTTTTAATTTTAAACAATCTTAAACTGGTTAGGGGTTGAAACTACTGAAATAATCCATTAAATATTTACCAAAAAAAAAAAATAAAAATCAGAAGTTCATAGCACCGTACCTGTGCCCTTGCATAAACTTCCCCAAGGAGACCTGAGTACTGCTGTTCCAGATACTTTTTTTCATTCTGCCAACAGCTTGCCTGTGCTTTCATCTGTTCAGCCATTTTGTTAAAAGCATCTTCCTGGCTCTGCTGAAGCTCCTTCATAGTATTGGACTTGTTTTTACAAACATATTCCAGGTGGGATATCTGTGTGACAAGCATTTAAAAAGAAATTCTTTTACTTCTCTAAACACCTTTTCACTTTATTGTGCACATCAATTTAACCACAAACAATCCCAGCATAAAATCTAAACTGTAATTTCTTCAATATATTCATTAAAACTAAGTAAAAGCCTTTCACAACAGATTACGTACTTGAGTTGTGCAACAAAATGAACAAAAAATTGGATTTGGTTTTGCAATATATTGTACCACATTGCAGATATTTTTTGCTTTCTGTGTTGAAAATCTGAACTGGACACTTCTACTATTTGGTTTTTTTAACACAAGTGCATTACACAAGTGTGTTGCTGAAGTGCCAATCTAGTGTTGCTAAAGTATACCAGTCCCTTAGAAGTTTGCAAGAATTGCAAATAATATGTAAAAAAACAATCCTTAATTTAATTTTTGTTTTAGTGGAAACCCAAAATATTCTAGATACTATTAATCATTAAAAAAATTTGAGGACATTTTAGCATACAGAAGTTGTTTCCAACAAGCATAAATGGATTCACTCTGTAAATAATTTTGGAGCTCCCATGCAAACTAAATGGAGGAATGAATCAACGATAACAATAATCTTTAAATACACACTTATTGACTTACACTTTATTACTAGAGAGTATCAGGAAGATACTTTTCAAATACATCACACAGAAATGCAAGAGAAAAATTTTGTTCGCAAGAAAGAGGGTACAACACAAGTGACATGCTGTTCAAAATCCCTGAAAAGCTGATAAGTACATGAAAAGAGCCCTAGAGATCTCACAGTCAATATCAATAACCATACTAAATTAAAAAGTAAGAAACAATATGACACAACATCCCCAAACACTGCCAATAATGCTCATTCCCTTCTCTTCCACTCCTTTTCCTCCTTTACTTCGAAAGCAAAATAGAGAAGTACATCAAATGTTTATAATCCATATTTTATCCTACCCCTTTAGTAAGGGGGTAGGTCCAACTGACTGCTGGGGTATAACTTTTAATTAATAGTTTTTTTAACTCTGATGGGCAGAGGTAAAACAATTCAGTGTAACCAGGCCTGCATTTTACTCAGGCCAGAAGATGGTCATTCCTGTAATGAGAAATGTCAAAAGAATATTTTCCCTTACTATATCTCAAAAAATGTCAGGACAGACAAGTTCTGGAGTTGCTGTACTAGTCTTAGATTGACCTCATCAACAGAGCCAGAAAATGAACTGAAATTCTAAAGACTGTCATATGTTAGTCTGTGGAGTCAGTTTAATTTATTTATAAGGAGGTCTCTTCTTTCCTAAAAATGCAGGGATTTCTGGAGAGAAGGGGCGCATAAGCTTACTTACATCCCAAAAAGTACAGCTCCTACCTTTAGCAAATATTGACAAGTTTTATAAAAAGAGGTATTTCCTGTTTGCGTTTCTGAATATAATTCTGTAATCCAGGAGTTACAATTAAATGAAAAAATTACACTGTCATTCTTTCAAATAGTACCTCTGAATAATAAACATATAATTTAAAGATGATATTCCTTGAGTAAGTGCATTTTGTTTCAGTTTTATGGTAAAATAAAGACTTGCTTTATTAGTGTAAATGACTAAGCTCTTTGAATTGCTTCATCAGTAAGATTAATTTATTTTCTTTTAATTAGGTCCCTGTGGCTAATATTGGCTAGTACTATTAGCATGTCCTGCACTGAAAGTGTAGCTTAGAGACTTCATACAGACTTCAGTCACATTTACATGCCCACAGCAATGGCATCAAACTGAGTTGTAGACAAGCCATAATTAATGGTATTGAATTATTAACATCCAAATTCTTTTTGAAATGAGATGAATGTCAGTCCTTTTTAATGATACTGCGATGTGGACAAATGTCACTGAATTAAATAGAGGTAGCTGGTGCCTAAGGACACTTACCTTCTCATTAGCCCTGTTGAGGTCTGAGATCAGGGCATCAACATTCTCCTGCAAGACTACACAAAGCTCAGACCAAGAGAATCTATCTAGAATGCCTTCTGGTTGTTTTATAAGCACACAGCCTGCTATCAAATGCTGGTATAAGCTATGAAGGAAGGTTAGTTTCTCCTGAAACAAAAGGAAAAATTACATGTTGTATCTGAACACTGTTAGAATTGAAAACTGCACAATATGTAGGCAGTAATACAAACTACGTGCGAGTGAAAAAAAGCCCACATAGCTCATTCTCAGACCTTTTTAAAAATTCCACAATTGCTAATATTTGCAGACATACGTATTGAAACGAATGTAATAAAACAGTTTTACAAAATGTGTCTATTCAGACATAATATATAAATAACTTATAAGAATACTGAACGGTCCTGCTTTCATCACAACCACTACCAGATAAAAAAATTCCATGCTATTAGTACATGCCATTTATTTATTTATTTATTTATTTAGTTAGTTAGTTAGTTAGTTAGTTAGTTATGGTAAAACTTTCAGTTATATTCATTAGTAACTGTACCCACTTGCAACAACTGCAGAGCATGCAGAAAATTCTCTGATTGGCTTGGCAGCTCAACACACCATTTATACAACTATCACTCTAAAGTATTTTTTAAATTGTTTTTGTATGGATTATATATGAGACCAAATGGCCAGACAAAATAGGTTTATAGCTTCATCAGTTAAATTCCACAAGCCATACCTCATTCATTTACACTTATTTTAGTCAGTAACATAATAAATAGATGCAAGTTATAAATAAACTTTAGCAACAATAGTATACCATAGAAATTCCATCCTTAATGCTTTTAGTACATATTAGCAATTTAGCAACTTTGATTAAGACAGCAATAGCAAGCTGTACCTCAAAAGTCACAAGAACCAAGTCTGTAAACTATTGCAAAGGTTCTCATTATTTTCCAGAGGCCTTGGCTGAGGTTTTACATTAAGAAATTATGGATGGCTGAGATGGGAAACTAGGGTTTTCTGAGCTCTTTCCACTACACTTAGGTGCATTTTCTCACAATTATTTAATGGCATTTTAAGCAATTAAAAACAAATTGTAGTTTAGTTTAACTTTGTTTCTAACAGATCTTCAAATTCCCTAAGGAAAATCCAGTCTGCCACCATCATTACATTTTTTTTATTTGAGCTGTGATAAAACTAGGATGATAATTATCCATTTGGCTTGAGAAACAGGATTCTAAGACCCCAAATCAATTCACACATGTTGAATGCAACCACAGGGTTGTAGACATGCTGACTTTACAATATAGCCAGACTTCTAGTTTCCTCCACTTTAATCATTATCTGATGTGTGTAGCAATTCCAGCTGGTTCATGTGGACCCTATTTAAATACCAGACTGTAAAAGAGGTGGAAAGAATGTTTCCTTTTTACTCAGTTGGCATCCATGTCCAAATTTGTGGAAGTAATGAGCTCAATATGCACAACAACTGCAAGTGTATCACTGCCATTGCTAGTACAGAACCACTTCATTGGGAAAAAGCAACAAAATTGACATCTGTTAATACATGTAAGGAGAGAGATAATAGTTCTGAAATAAGATATTGTGGACCCATCCCCACATATAGCACAACACAATTAGCTAACAGATGAAAAATAAGAATTTCTAGGTTTTGTGGCATGCATGTAAAACTACCTCAATTCCATATTTGCTATCAATTGCCATGTGGATCAGTAATTAACACATGGTAATGACAATATTACATGTTTCAGCTGTAAAACATTTCTGTTAACTTTTAATTTGAAAGAAAGAAAGAATTGTTCATCAGGCATAGCTTTTTAAATAAACTCTGTTTTTCAAAAATTCAAAATACTGGAATGATTAAGCTATTAGTTCTGATACAGAAGAAGGAAGTAGAACCAGTATGTCCCGAAATCCTGTAGATATTAAACACATATTTCAAAATACATATCTTAAAATCATATTTTAGGGATAAATCTGTTAAGACTAAGAGTAACCATCTGATGTATGTAAATGTATAAAGCTGAGATTAAATAAAGACTCTTTGACAGTCATCTTGTCTCTAGTAATACCTCCATATCCTTCTGGTAAGCCCTGGTAAGCTTCTGGATTTCATTTTCAGATTCTGTGGCACGTATTTGCTCTTTCTCCCAGCATTGCTGTACATCCTGTAGTTCCATTTTTAAAGTTTCTATTAAAGTCTCTCTGTCTGCACACTTAGCGTGCAGATGGTTTAACTCTTTATTGGCATCAGCCACGGTATCCTGAGCTTCCTGTAAAACAGAGGAATGCAGAAGAAAGGCTGGTATAAATTTTACTGTATAAAATGCTACCTTAGTCAAATGCTCATCACCCAAGGAAAGAAACAGTCATACAACCACATGTATTCACAAGACTCCAGGCTAGCTGGACTTCATCTTTCAAGAACAGAATTTCAAAATTGCCAGTAGGCCTCTTCCACAGCTTGCAACTAGACAGCACTGGAAGTCCATCTCTGACAGGTAAAGGCCCCATGATGTGGTGATCTTCACAGTCCCCCCTACTCCCACAAATGAGACGCAGAACACAGGGACACAACTTTTCCTCTGCAGAGTGAAAAGCTCTCAGAGCTATTGAAAATATATTATTTTCCTAAGTGAATACCTGATCTGTTAGAGCTGAGTCTGCAAGCAACACAGCTGCTGTTGTCCACTGTATTCTTTGCACACAAAATAAAAAAAAGGGGAGGACTCTCTTTGGAGGCTTGACCATGGGAAGTAAGTAATAATCAGAAATGGCCATAAATACCATTATGTTACTAGCACCAAAATGTCACCAAGTAAACAAGAACTTAATACCCTATCCCTTTTGAGCCAAAATATTGTGCAGTTGCACAGGATTTCCAGCACTGATAAAGTTTGGAAAAGGTCAAACTGAAAGTATTGATTATTTTTCATAAAATCATAGCTTCATAGACCATAAAATCCTACAAAAGATACTACCAAATGCATCAGAAAATGACATCAGAAAAAATTTTATTCTTCCAAATAAAAACATTAAAATATTAAAGTAATTTTAAATTTCTAATACAAATGCTTTCAGACTGGATCTAGACTTTGATCCTCTGTACCATATTATTACCAAAAACTTAGAGAGATTGAAAAACAGCATAAAAACAGGTACCCTGTGTGTATAGGAAGCTCAGTTTGTGCATGAAGAATAAAAGTATCTCTTGCAAAGGGTTGCAAAATTTTTAGGTGACTTAAAAAGGTGCTGTAACAGAAGCAGAAGTCCTAAATCTGCTGAACATAAATTAGTAAAGAAGGTTCGAAACAGGTGACAGCACATCATGTGCAAGTATCTATTAATGCGAAGCTTAAATTAATGTTACAGAAAAACACTTCATAAAACATAAAGTAGCATATCCTCAGCAAAAGAATTTGAAAAATGCTGAGTTTACAGACATTCTATTTTGGCAGTAATACAATACACTGCTAGTTGGGAGATTAAGTTAAAACACAACATCAGGACTTGCTCACTCCCTTGGCTATTGATTTAACCAGACAGGACATTACAATACTACTGTTGTAAAAAACCAAAACCAGGAAAAAAATTATTGTTCCAAAACTAAAGGTAAGAGCTCTCTAGTGTTTTTATCTCAGGTAACTTTTACTCCAAGAAATTTGAGGCCACACGCTTTACAGCTGTTAAAGACAACTTGATGCTTCATATGCATTGACCCTTAGGATAAACACAAACAAAAAACCCCAAAAAACAAAAANAAAAAAAAAAAAAAGAAATGGATATCTTTAATAAAATATACCTTCATACTCACAGAGGTAATTAAATTCACTTTCCCTTTTCTTCAGGAAAACAGTTAAACAAAAAAATTACTGATACCAATTTCACTATAAAACAATACTTTGCAAATTTATAAATGTATTTTAATTATTTCAGAGGTGCAATCATTAAAATTATGTCCTTTATGGTGGTAACTAAAATAAAGCAGCATGGTTTCACACAATTTTAAAAGGTAAAGTAGTTCACTCAACAGAATACAATGATATGGAGACTTATGCTGATAAGAAAAAAAGATACTTTTAATCCAGAAATATACCTTTTGCAGAACGCTCAAATTTTATGCTAAATTCATTAAACCATACCTTCAGGTCATGTCTTAAAGCACACATTTTCTCCTCAGATACATCAAGTTCTTTTGTCATCTTTTTACACAAAGCCTTCATTTTCTCAAGCTGTGAAAAATATGAAAGTCAAACAGGCTCTTACAGAAAGGCTGCAATGATCTATTCAATATAATATAAAAGAAGAATTTTGTATATGAAAGTAAAAATTCAAAATTTATTTCAATTCCTTGAAGAGCTTTGGTACTCCATACAATCTAAATAATATGCTGTTACAAAGCCACTAAAAAACTCCTTTATAATGATTTAAAATAAAGCGTAGTGGCAGAATCCCAAACTGAATCCACTCTTACCTATCCTATTAACTCTCAAAATATCTGACAAAAACACAGATTCTGAAATGCACTTGAAAGCACAGTATTCAGATAATGATCTGGGGAGTGGTTTGAGAAAACAAGTTTTCAAGTCAGTGGCCATTTGCAGAAGTTGTGCAGCTACAAGCGTGATTCTTTGCGCATCACTGGATAGCACTCACATACTGTAAAAAGCAGCACTGTTCCAAAGAGGCACAGTGACTACTGTAGGGTTAAAAGCAACTATCTCAGAGGTTGCTTAATGTGTACTGAGGTACCATCATGTGTACTAGCTTCATTGTCCACTTTCTAAAAGGATAACAACTTATCAGAATAATCTGTATCTTTGTTTATGTGATGATGCTGCCATTTAATGAGCAACTCAGAAACAGAATACCTCATTTACAAAATTTATTAATTAAATTTTAAAATGCTTATTTTTATATTTTGATGCCAGGAAACCAGGCAGAACCCTTAGAAATAATTATAGTAAAATAAAGAATGCTACTGGAATATTTCCAGTCTTTTTATTGGTTTACTAGTCTTTTCCCTCTCCCCAAATATATTCTGTAGTGTCTGCACTATACAGAAAGTCAGAAGCTAGTTATCTACAAAATCTAAAACACTTCTACACCTTTCAGTCACACAAACTAACTAGATCTTTTAATATAATGTTTAACACGGTAAGTTAAAGATGACACACGACAAGTTTACCAGCATATTTCATATATACATACTGGCGTACACATGCATTATTAAATCATCAATATGTGAGATCTTGTTGAAAACCTTTTTATAAAGAGAACCACTAAAATTTGCTCACTGTTGTGTTGCTTAAAACCTTTCCTTATTATGTATTAAAACATCCTAGTTTTATTGCACAGTGTCCTTCATTGTCCTCTTGTGAATTACTGTATTATTAAAAAGTTTTATTATTAAACATATCTCACACTTAAAAAGCCAAAAGCAGCATTCTCTGTGGGGGCAGGGGTAATCAAGAAGGACAGAGCACTGCCCTTTCTGTGCACCACAAAGGTGCTCAGTGATCTCTGGCTCCATATGACAACTTCAGGGTCAGTCACACACAGTCCTACTGGGAAGTCTTGTGGCAGGTCATCTGTTGGTCCTGCTCTACTTGCGATTTATTTTCCTTGACAGTTCATTCTTCTTTCTGTCAGAACACTCTCTTTGCTTTCTTAGAAGCCACCCCCTTGGTCTCCCCACTGCTGTCTCTGGCACAGTTTCACAACAAAGCACATCACTAAGCCAAAGCCTGCTGAGTCGACTTTTCAACTGTGCTGCCTATCACGTGATGCTCCTCCTCCCAAATAACAATTCGCTGTGGGTCATATGTTCCTAGTTACTCTTCAGCTTCCAGACTTGGGTCTCAGAAGAGTTTCATAATGACTATACACATCAGTTCTCTTATCTTGCTGGGAAAGATTTAACAGTGCTTGCTGTTTAAAAAGTATAATTGTTTCCATGGTCACTTATTTTTGTGCCCCTTGAACAAACTCAAAGGTCTTGTGGGAGACCATTCTTTTCCCAATAAAAGGGGAAAAGCTGATATACCTTTTTTAAAAAAAAATTTTAATATGTTGAGTGACTGGCTGGACTATGCATTTGTCAAAACAAAAGACAAAACCTAGAAGTGAAATAAAGTGTTGGCACTTTTACAACCTTATCACACCTTGCCTTTCTGTATTTGCCAATTTTATTCAAAGACTAATCACCAAGTTTGTACAAAAAGTTTCGATGATGCCAGTTAACTTCTTTCTACATCCTTTAAAGCCACAAATTAATAAAACATTTACACCCAAGAGGAGTAATTTAGTCAGACGCAAAACACACAACAAAATAAATGCAAAACTGTAACTTCTCAGTCAGCGATATAAAAGGACAGTAGGATTGCATGGAAAACATCTGATTTTTTTCAAAGGTAAGATTCCCAGAATTAAAATATTTCCATTACTTTCTTAGATAACTTAAACACAGTATTGTAGCAGTCCTATTTGAATTGAAATGACAGCAAAATAACTCCCAAAGAGAATCCATCAAAAACACACTCTCCTCAGAAAATGATACCAGTTTTAGAAGCACAGGGGAGCATGATCATATACATAACTGGTAGCAGTGACTGCTGAGGCTCAGCCACTGCGTATTTAGGAACAGTGCAGTACACACAACCACCCTCGTGGATCATTATCTTTTAACTACAATGCTATATATGAAAGGCTTGTTTTCCCAAATGTTTTTTGAAAATAACCCCAAAAGAATGAACAAGAAAACAAATTAAACTAGAAAGACAAAAAACTGTTCTCCCTGTCCCCACAAATGTGAAACTTCACTGTAGGACAAGCTTAGAGAAATAGTAGCGACAGAGACTTTTTCTTTGGGCATACTTGAAGCTGTCAACTCAACATTCCCTGCCATTTTTTACAAGACTCTTCTGCCATTTTTTCAAGCAAAGTTTATGTACTGCTGCAGGCCAAATGCAATACATATAGAGCCAAACATTGCAAGTGTTACCTCATTAGACGTATCTTCCAGCTTGTTCTGGTAAGCTGTCAAGGTACACCTCAAAGTCGCAACGACAGAGGAGCTCAGAGGTTTATCTTTGTCCTCACAAGTGCCTGAAGGAAAACACGGAACGAAAATTAAGCCTTAAAGCCACAGAGAAAAAACTGCTCACTCTGGATGCCAGGTATTAGAATTAGTTATGGCTTCAGTGACAATACAGAACAAGGCTGAAGAGCAGCCTTGTTTGTCATAAGAGATACAGCTGTATAGCCATGCTTCCACAGCAAATATAGCTGAAAGACACTTATATAAAAGCTTCAATACAAGATACAAAACTGTAAATTCTGGATTACATTTATACCTAATGCATTTGGTATGCAATCTCGCTTATTTCTACTGTGGTCAAGCCTGTGTCATTCAGTCAGACAAGCCAACTTTGAAACCACACAATTATATACTTTGAAAAACATGTCTGAAAGTTAAGTATGTTACACTTTTCCAGACATTATTTTGCTGTTGTGACTAAGCATGCATTTAGTAATGCAGTACTTCATTTACTTAAAGGCTTACTGAGCCAAAGATCATATGATTATGTTATGCTTGGAGAGGGCTTACAAACATTTTAAATTATCTTGAATTTTATTATAAAAGAAATTACAAAAAAAATATTATCTGTCTGCAGAGTCCTACAGAACAGTTCAATTATAAATCTGATATATCCATTATATAGACACTAAACTTATTTATTAACCTTTTATATTAAGACTTCTGACCTTGTTGCCTTAATTAGGGACATATGAACAAGTCTGACCATTCCAAAGTGCACAGAACAATGTGCCAAGAAAGGAAAACAACACTGTATTGATTGAGAGGTCACAAGACGTCAGCTGATACTCAGTTTCCAAGAAAAATTTTTTCTTTTTTTCCTGGTGTTACACCACAATACTAGGTTATTGACAGATCATTCTTCTCAGCATTATTTATATGCCCAAGAAGCATTTAACACTTACTTTGTAGCACATTATAGTATCAACTTTTCAACGAGTTTTAGAATGTTCTATAAGCAAAACTATCTTTATCAACTCCAATAGCAGTCCTATTTTGCAAAAGTGAAAATACCTGTGTCAATTTAAATCCAGGAAGGCTAAATCATCATAACTTCCATCACAACTAAACAATGATACAGATGTTTATCACCAGTGTCATTAAGCAATTTACACAGAGTGGCTCATAAGGTCAAATCAGATACTAAAGTCTGAGCCTTTTCTTTGGCTCTCCATAAAATTTCATCAGCTAAAGGAGGTGCACTTACATACTTGCAGAGTATTTTTTAAGAATTCTATAATTAGTGTCATTTAATAAGAACAATATTCTACTAATGCATTGTATAAAAATGATGACATTTCTCCTGTAGGCTACACATAATGCATCAATAGAACTCAGTAAAAAACTTAAGTGCACAAGTCAGAACTTACTGCCAACTGCCATTAGGAAAAATTTTTCAATTAGTTCAATTAATTTTGTACTAATTGAAAGTTTTTTTCAATTAGTTCAACTGGGAGCCTCTTCTCTCCCAACCTTTGATAATATCAGAAAGTATAAAGTGCTAATCAGGCCGGACTAGGTGTTACAGTCAAAGTCCCACCTAGTCAAAGCAACACATATTTGCAAGATTGCTTTCAGTAATAGGAGTAAGATGTGCTCTACAGCACACACATTCCAGTGACAGACCCCTGCTTTGTCCTATCAGCCACTCCACCTAGTTACCACAGTTTCTAAAAGTCTGTAGAGTCAGGGAAAAGCAAGAGTTTCTTTATGACACTTCAGTGCCCTGTGAATCCTAGAAATACCACAAACAACATTACAAAACCTGAAACAAACCTAAGAAAATTCATAAAATCTGACCTCTTTTGAGAAGACTTCACATTGAAGAAAGTGACAAGTGTCACCTTACTATAATTTTTTATCACGTAACCACAGTCATAGCTATGCACAGAGCTCCACTCCAGCCTTCTCAATTACAAGACCAACTTCTCACTACTACCCATTGTAGGAACATTCTGCATTGATCTTGTTGCACAAAAAAAAAAACCAAAACTATTTTTTCCTACTTGTAGTTCTACCAAAGTGGTAACATACAATTCTCATTCAGTTTAAAACAATACCTATTAAGTCAATCCAAGAGTTACCTTCCATGCCATAGTTTATGTCAAACTGTCTAAATAACATATTTTCATATTTTAAGTCCCAACAAGGTGTTATTTATATCATGCTTGCCAAAATTAGAATTTTGCCAGTAAACATTCCATGCTGTCATTCTTTGCCTTTGCTGTCACCCTGTTTCTAGGCAGCTCAATCTGCAACATAGAAATACTAAATTCAGCCTACCTGCATTAGCTGAAATCAAACCTATGGCTTTAATGCTGCCCAAATGTTGTCTGTCTTCATACAACTGCACAGTTGTATGAATAATCCAAATGCACTGTTGTGGCAGAGGGACCATGTCAGCAATGAGATAAAAAACCCAACCCAGTACTTGTGTAGTGTATGCCCAGTATTGCCCAAAAGATTGAGGGAAGATTTTGGGGAAAATGCCAAGTTCCATATGAGTCTTATATAAGTATAGAAATGAATAAACTAAAACCTGCCGTTTCAGACTTTCTGCTAGCTGTACTGGACCAGGGTAGGAAAGAGTTAATTTTCTTCATACCAGCTCATACAGTGCTGTGTTTTAGATTTTTGACCAAAACAGTACTGGTGGTCTGTATTAAGTGGTGATACTAACTCAAAGGAGCTAACACTCTTAGAACTTTGCACTCATTTCACCTTTTTTTCAGATTACAATTACTTTTTTCCTGAAGACAAACATCCCTAAGAACATACCCTGTGCTGAATAACTGCAAAATGAGATAAACTGTAAAGATATAAAGTGAATTCATGCAAATGGACCAAAAAGAATAACAGCACTCTGGAAAATTTATAAAGGTCACTGGAAAAGGAGAAGACATGGATTTATGCTTATTTTGACATGCATAAAGAAAAAAAAAAGCTTTCTAAAACTATTTAGGTTTTAATCTGTATTGGGTTTGCATGGGCTGGTTTTTGGTAGCAGGTGGGGCTTCAGGAGTGGCTTCTGTGAGAAGCTGCTAGAAGCTTTCACCATGTCCGGCAGAGCCAATCCATGGTGGCTCCAAAGATAGATGTGCCACTGGCCGAGGCTGGGTCAATTAGAAATGGAGGTAATGCTCCTGTGATAACAGGTTTAAGAATAAATCAAAACAAATGTGTGATGCAGTTTTAATTGTCACAACAGAGAAGCAGGAGTGAGAACAAGTGAGAGGAACAGCTCTGCAGACACCAAGGTCAGTGCAGAAGGAGGGGGAGGAGGTGCTCTGGGCACCAGAGCTGAGATTCCTCTGCAGCCTGTGGTGACAGCTGTGCTTCTGCATCCCATGGAGTCCCTAGAGATCCACCCACAGCCCATAGAGGAGCCCTGCACTGGAGCAGGCAGATACCTTGGAGGAGGCTGTGATCCTGTGGGAGACCTGTGGAGAGAGGGCCTTGCTCCCAGGCTGGAGCAGCCTGTTCCTGAAGGACTGCACCCCATGGAAGAGTGACCCACGCCACAGCAGTTTTGGGAGGAGTATTGCTCGTGGGATGGACTCACGTTGTTGCAGTTTGCAGGGAACTGCTGCTCATGAGACGGAGGCAGGTTGGAGAAGTTCTCAGTAAACTGTCTCCCATGGTACAGCAAGGGAATGGTTCCCTTCCCTGAGCAGCAGGAGAAGCCATGGGTGATGAACTGACCATAACACCCATTCCCGGTCTCCCTGTGCTGATGGGGTAGGAGGTAGAGTTGGAAAGGAGGGAGGGGTGGGGTGAAGGTGTTTTTTAAAGTGTTTGTTTTCCTTGTCTCTATCCTGCTCTGATTTTGTTAGTAGTAAGTTCACTTCATATCTGTAAGTTGAGCCTGTTTTGCCTGTGATGGTATTTGATGAGTCAACTCCCCTGGTCCTAACCACAACCCAGGAACTTCATTACATTTTCTCTCCTCTGTCCAGCTGCATGAGTTAGCACCTTTCATGGGTGCTTGGCATCGGCCCAGTGGCAACCTGTGGCACAATCTTAAGAACGCAGTATTATCTTCTCTTTACTGTATAGCCTAACAATCACAGACTGATCAGAACTGAATTAGAGGGACTGGATCTTTAGTGTTGGGCATTTAATACTAACAGATTTTTAAGTAGATCTCTCAACCCCTTGAGTTCAATGTTGACCACAAGAACAAGAAAGATTTCCTCATCAGCCGTGGCTTATGCAGCCCCTCATTGATTAATTAGACTACAAAGATTTACTTAAGATTTTTACTTTTATTGGCACCTAGGCATTCCCATTTCAAATATAATAACAATAATTTTTTAAATTTTTAATAAATATTATTAGATACAAAAATTTCTAAGTACAGCAGAGTAATAATATAATAATGCAAAAACATTAAAAATTAAGTTTCAAACTTAAAAGCATAGCAAATATGTAGAACAAATATCCTAGTCAATGTTTATTTTAATTTTAAAAGACTGTAATTGACTGTAAAGACTCAGTTGATCCATTGCAAAACTAAATTCTACTATCTGCCTCAAGATCCTCTTCAGAGATGCTAAAGCTTGAAAAAAAAGATCTATTTAAATTAGTTTAAAAGTTTACCTCAAACAAAACAAATTAATACTGAAGGTACTGCTATTGAATTTCTAGTATTATAGAAACAAGTCAAAGCTGTTCTCAGCAAGGTTAACTATCCAAAAGACAGTTGCTGCTTTGAAAACTGCACTTTGGCACCAGCATCCAACTTCCCTGAGAGTTGCTTAAGTCCTTCTGAGCATGTGGAACTTTGCAAAACTGTGGAAAACATACAGTCTTCAAGACCTTTTCAACAGTAAACCTACAGGTATTATCATGGTAATTACATTTATAATTACAGAATAAAACCAGTTCCAACTCAAAAAAGCATATAGCCTACGTGAGGAAATCAATACATCACAGAATCCAAACTCACCTTTTAAGGACAAGAGAAATCCCAAGAAGTTGTTTCTTTATTGAAATTTAACAGCATCACGCCCCCAAAAATCATTTTGTGAAGATACAAAAAAATGTATCTTCATTTAAAAGTGTTTTTAACAACCCATTTATGTCTATCATTGCTGAAAAGTGCAAAAACATATCATGATATACATAAAATAAACCCTTTTCCTCTGTAAGCCACATTTTATTTGTTTTCTTCCAGTTTACTTTCACTGAAAATTGGAAGCACTTTGTGTCTAGTATGTAATTTTTCTAACAGGAATCACAGTTTTAAACCAAGATGTTAAAAAGTGTTCATTTGCAGCATTGAAAGACTTCTTTTTTAACTATCTTGATGTTAAAGTTCAGCTTGTTTACGTTAGCCACTATTTCAAATGTCTAACTATGCAGCAGTTTGTTAAGTCTGATACAATAATTATATATAAAGCCAGGTAGGAGAGTGACAGCCACTGACCTACAATTAAATTTAATGAAAACAGCAAAATATTTGTTCTATATCAGATTAAATTGATGCAATACAGTACTTGTCCAAAATCAACTGTAAAAAGTATTGTGTTGCATCATGTGTCCTACACAACCTTTTTGAATATATGACCTTTAAGTTGCTGAAGGTTGCCTCAGAATTTGGCTCAGTTCAGGCAAAACATCTGTTCCCTTTGCAGGTATACTGTAAGGACTTTTTTCTCAGTTGGATTTAGAGCACAGCAAGTGAGCCCTTTTCTGACCGATCATATACACCTCAGCATTTGTAAATCAAGCTCTGGGCTGACAACAGCAGGTCCACAATCCGTCACCCTTTCTCAGCTAGCAAGGCCATTTGACTGCTGTGAGAACTGCTCTTATCATGTCATCAAATCAAAGCATGTTGAGAAGAGGGAATGCAAGAGGCATCTGCAGAATTCCCACAATGTAGTGACTTTGGAACATTGACAGATGCATCTGTCATTTTATACCTTCAACTAACCTGCTGTCCGCTGGCCTGACATAGCAAAGCTGTCCAAGAGTAACTCCAGCTCTCTCATGTTGTTTTCATACGTCTCTGTTAGAAAGACCTGGTGTTTCTTGGCCTTTATTTGACAGGAGGAACAGACAAGGCAAGAGGGGGTGGGAAAAGAACACATTAAAATAAGTAAACAGAAGAAATACACATCACAGTGATATATTTGTTCCTCTTTAAATTTAAATTTCTGCTATATTTCTTTTTATATCTTTTCTCAAGCTAAGAGACCTAACACGACGTAACAAATAAGAATATAAAACTAACGGATTTCAAAAGCAAAATAAAAGATGGTTGTACAAAAACTCAGTCTTCATCATCTGCTTTAGAAGTATCTCAATGGACATTAAATTCAGCCCATCTATGCAAGCAGTGAAATCTATTGTTAAACCCTACAAGGGCATCCAGAAAGACACCAAACTACTGGCAGACAGGCTTGAAATCCATGATTTGGCACTCAGTCAAATCCCACACCTATTCTCATTGCAAACCTGCCTACTTCAATTGTTAATATGTTCAATGCTAGATAGGAATTTCTTCAATACCAAAAATTCATCCTTATGCATGGAACATAAAGCTACAGAGTTCTTAGACCCTATCACTGAATTTTCTTAAAGAAAGCTGTTCACTAAGTACAGTCTGTTGTTCAAAACAAGACACCAAATTTTTCGAGGCCAGAAATGTTCTACAGCAGATTTTTTAAATCACTACAGTAGAAAGACTATACCAAATCATTCCTTCAATTTGTATCTGATATTGTAACCTGCAATTTTCAAAGACATGCATCCATAATTCCAGACAAGACCAAGATCCTTTTGGGTATATGTACTTTTGACTTCTCAAGGAAATGCATGATTCTAGCTGCTGACTGACAAAAAGTAATATTCCTTAGCAATTTAGAAAATCTAAAAGGAGCCAAAATAAATGAAAACCAACCACACCTACCCCCCACCCCAATTCAAGAGGAAACTGCATTTAAATAGCTTCACAATTTTCTTATGACAAAGGTTATGGTCAAAGATGTCACATGACTTTTAACTGGTGAATTTATTTCCATTCTAAATTTTAACATGTATCTGCATAATTTCCATTTCTACTTAGTAATGGAAAGTTAACCTTTTTTTACTGAGCAAAATTCTACTGTTTTTTATCATATGTAGAAACTGTTGCTTTAGTTATGCTTTGCTGCATGTCAAAGAACCCAGGCAATTTCTTCTGTGTGGGAAACATCCTTCCCAGGAAAACTGCTACATACTGGTAGCATATAACTGTCAGGATAAAAAAACCCAAGAAATGCATTTAATTCTCTGCAGTCTTCTTCACTATTCCGTTTAAATATTTTATAAATTTGCTTTACTCTTTCAATTTTAATTATATGTACTGTATATCAACTAATATATTATTCATATGTGTATTTCAGTGTTAGGTCCCCTGTAGCATTTACACGCTTTTCCTTGTGTGAGAGTTTGTACTACACTTCATAAAGAATTTCCAAATCACTTCTATATATTGAAAAATAACACGGGTTTAATTCCTACTGCATAAACTTATCTATATAAATACAACTTGTAAATGTTGAGATTGAGTAAAAATATTTTATGGGATGCAAACACATTAAAGTAATTTAATTTGCATACTGACATCATCTCAAAGACCTCACAAATTAAAAATAAGAAAATATAAAAATATGAAAACATCACAATAAAATAAATACTCTTTTTATGTAAAATACTCCAGCACAGAGAAGGTGAGAATAGATCTCCCCATAAAAACCTTTCCCTATGGAGAAGTCAAATGTGAGATTTTTTTTCAATCTTCTCGTCCAATTTTTCCCTTTTGTTGAGTTAATTTACCATAATTTAGTCAGTGTGTTCCAGTCTGTTCAGCCTTCATCACTTCTCTGTGCTTCATTTGCTAAGTGCATCTACACTTCTGAAGTCAACTTTAGTCCCTTTTTCAACAGCAATAAAGAAGGATCAAAAGGAAATTACTTAGATTAGCCAGTCTCTCTACAGTTGAACTGCAAAATATTTAGTATCTTTCCTTTCTAACTTTTATTTTCAATCACTGTCCCCATCATCAGATATTGAAGGAAAAAAACATTGTAAATTACACTTGTAAAAATCCAGGCACAGTCCAAAAGGATCTATTATTGATCTGATTTCTAATGTCTCACTGACAGTTATCTAATAAGAATGTATACAGTCATATACTTATGAATTTAAGCTGACAGGACCTGTGGAGATCATCTGGTCCCACTCCCCACTCAGAGCATGGTATAGTCAAAGTCAGGTTAGGTGGCTCTGAAATTGTTCAGTCAAGTTTTGAGTATCCTTAAAGATGACATTTCAATAGACCCTCCAGGCAAGCTGCTCCAGTATCTCACAGTCCGCATTGTGAAGTTTTCTGTTTTCCCCTTACAGGAAATTACAATTTCCCTGATTTTTCTTATACTTCTAATGCACAGATCTAAAGAGAGTGTAGCTCCATCTACTCCACAAGCACCCACTTGATAGTTTACAGCAGTAGCTATTATCTCCTTAGTTTTCTTCAGTCTGAACAAACACAGGGAGTATGCATAATGCCTCACATTGAAAAGGAAAATGGAGTGCATGAGTATAGAGTCTAACACAATCAATTGCATCTGACAGATTCAACTGTTCCAGGAGATGCAATTACAATCCTTCCCAACAACTCCATCCATCAACACGTTTTGCCATTCCTGTTGAACTACTGGAGAAGTATAGGTGTGATTGTTTCTTAGGCTATTTCAAAAGGGAAGTCAGTTGACAAAATTGTTAAGGCCTTTACATAAAGAGAGTTTGCTGCATAGACCACGTTACCAGAAACAGGTGAAAGAATATTTTTAAAGTGAGTCTTCTGCTGACTTTGCCTGACTCCCTGTACACCAGAACAGACCATTCTTGACTGAGACACCGATCCTTGAAAACAACCTTGAAAATCAAAGGCAAGGTCTGTATGGATATGCAGGGAACTCCTGACTAAAGTATCAAGTATTAATAGGAAGCATAAAGAAGGTTTTTGAGACATAGTAAACTTGGAAAAAATACAGAAATATTGTTAAAGCATAGAGGGATATGTTTAGGAGTGCCAAAATCCAGCTAAAGTTCAATCTGGCATGGGATGTGAAGAGAAAAGAAAAAGATTTCTGAAGCACATCACCTGCAAAAGAAGGACTAGGTAAAATGTGGGCCCACTGCTAACGAGACAGTGATCTGGTGACTAGGAGAGAGAAAAAGCCTTCTCATTGCTTTTTTCACCTGTCTTCACTGAAAGAATTAGCCCTTGGGAATTCCAGGTCTCTGAGATCACTGAAATTTCCATGAACAGGAGAACTTCTAGTATATTTTATACAGTATACTTTATATATAAAATATACTTCTAGAATATTTTCAGAATTTTAAGTTCTCAAAATATACTAGAAGCATTTCCCATACTCCCCAAAGACAATTCCCTTTTTCAAAATATATTCCAAACTGAAGGCCAAAAACCTAATAATATGGGAGAAAAATCCTACTTTCTGAATGCAGAACATATGCTGAATTTTAGCATATAAAATACTTCCTTGAAACAAACTTCATATCCTTGAAAAGGGTCCTATTATCATAAAACAACTCTTGAGGATGAAGAGCATGTAGAAAATGTCGTTCGCAACATATTTATTTAATCACCAATTTCAAAACACAATTGACTTTGAAAGAAATTAAAGAGAAGACGAAGATTTTTCATTAAAAATACTGTAGACTCCAATGAGGAGAAAATCCTTTTTCCAAATACTTTCTGTCCTTATCTGTAAGGATAACTTGAAGTATTCAGAAAACCAACTGCTATAAAATTCTTTCACTCACTGTCAGACTTGTGTCAATCTTCCAGAAGAGTATTTTTATTTATCTGGACAAATTCCTACTACCTTGGTCGTAGACGTATCTTCCTTAACTACCAGTATTTGATTTTTTTCCTGTTCCCATACAGAAATGATGTCCCATTCCAGTTCCAGCATTTTGCAAAAGCCATGGTTGACTAAAATGACAGTTCCAGGACAGCCCACAGAACCTGATGCTGAAAATGTGCATCTCTATCTCAAGTTCAATAACTTTTAAAAAGTAAACATGTGGGCAGGACTTTGAGGCCTTACCTTAACAAAACCACTGCAGTAGTATGCAGGGAGTTGGGGTCCAGCTGTACAATGAACTGCCTTAATTCCTGAGGAACTTTCTCTACTTCGTTTACAGTTACAAGGGGGTCCTGGGGGGCTCTCTTGCACATGGACTAATTCACTCACTCAATCTGCAGTACAAATTCCAACTGGTGATGGCAGAGTAAGAGCCAAATCCAGAACTATCCACATAGCCACCAAGGAGTAGCGTGTTCAGATACTCCTTGAAAAGTGCTGATGTAAATTCTTTACAAAAGTATCAGTATGTTTACCAGGCACGACCTTGGGACAGCAAATCAAAGCCTTTACAGAAATACAAAAGGTTGCTCCACATTTTACAAAGCACAGGTTTTACTCAAGTGATGCTCTGTAAAGCAGAAAAGTGGCACAAATTTTTCAACAAACAGGCATAAATTGTATTATAAGAAACAAAACAAAACCAAACTGTCACTGACAAACTCTCTCCTTGGGCTACTATTTATTTTTGTTCAAGTTATCAAACTATTGAACACTTCTTTTATTTTCTTATATTAGCTGGAATATTCAAAAGACTATAGAAGAGTCTGGCCACATGTGAATTAAATGCAATCTCTCAAGAAATTTAGTATCTCAGACTTACAAATTAATCAAAATGCTAAAGTTTTATTGAGACCATTCTTCCCATAAAAAGAGATTGTAACAACTTTTGGTGGGAGAGAATGTTATGAAGTATCTCTTTGTGTTTTGAGGTTTGTTTTTTTTTCAAGTCAGAGAGATTTTTTTGAGAACTGCAGCTTTAAATTTTAGATGCTTGTCTTCCAACACCAGGACATCACAGCTTGAGTGACCTCTGCACTTTCCAAATAAATTACAAAATTAGTTTGTTTGCAGAAGATCATTTCAGCATATGCTTCAGACTAACTAGTCTTCTTACATTACGCCAATAATAGAAGTAACATCTGGGAAAAAACACTTACCCCCTTATGTTAAGACAAGAAAAAAGGAATCAAGGTAAAACAACACTTGACAATCCTTAGTACAGAATTAATTAAGAATGTGTATCAGGACTGGGATTTTTTTTTTTTTAAACTGAAGGAAACTGTCCACATTAAATTGCCTAGATGACATTTATATCTTTGCCATTGTGTACCAGTTTCTACTCCACAGAAGTTGTAGAACAGAATCACAATCCTCAGGGTGCTTCATTGTCTGTTCAGTCAATACCTAGGCAACTTCTGTTAAAGAACAATGCTTAATGTGTACAACCTGAAACTGGATTCTCAAACGTTTCTGTTCTGACATTCAGTGTACGATAACTTACAAAGCTTTTATGGACAGCTGAGAAGCAAAGACAGCTGAGAGCATGACTTCAGGCATGGCTGTAAGAGAAAGATTTACATGCCATGGGGGAAAAGTCAAGCTGTGTGTAATCTACTATGCAACATATATACAAATAATGCTAGTTATGATAGAATATATAAAAAAGGGTGGAAATGAATAGACATGTCTTCCAATTTAAAAAAATTTATACTAAGATACAATATTTTAATTATTTCACTTCCCTAATATGCATTCTGGTGAACTGGCAAGTTTGCCAAATTTAAATTTGCATTTCTTAGGAAATAAAGGTTTAACATCTCCTGCTTGTTCCATACTAAGACCATCCATTATTAGGGACTAGAAATGTAAATATCCTGAGTAACTTAAAACTCCTAAAGAAAGTCTTCTTTTTTTCCATGTGGCAGGAATACAGCTGGGGCTGTCTCAATTTAAACCAAGTGTTAAATCACAGTGACCATTCTTCTAAATTCCTATTCTTGAAACTAAAAATTTCTAGAAATCCTAGCTAGAAATAATGACAAGCTTGAGACCAATTTCCTCAAGTAAACATAATATAAATATTGAGAGCTTTCTCATGCTGAGCATTCAAGAGCAATTTTATTTTATAGTAACAGATCCTATCACATTTGACCCATGCAAGTTTCTGGCAAACTTCTGCCACATGCTGATATTTAAAATTACAAGCAGAATAACTACTTTACTTTACATTCAACTGATCCATTTGGAAAAAACCCCACTTTTTCATAAAAAGTTTCAAAATAATGTACTTTTTTTATCTTACAAATATTTTACAAACAAAAACGTTAACTTGTATGTTAACGGTACCACGAGAAACCAACTTGAGATTACCAGACTGAAGTGGAAAAGATGCATTCAGGATGTCTCATAATAGTACAAAATATAAGAAAATCATTAACAGATCAAGAAAGCAGGAGGTGGAAATAAAGGAAAGAGAATGCACTGACAACTTCATACAATTTTAGTATAAGTAAAGTGAATCCTAATAATAGTATATTGTATGTTATTTATACTTAGTTTCTACTATAGCCTTCTGCTCTTTGATTTTGGAAAGAAAAAAAACAAAAAAGCTGTCTATACTGAGTAAACAAGACCACACACAGGCACTCCTGCTTCCCAATCAAATAATGAAAGTCTTCAGGAAAAATACAAAGCCATCAAAGGTCATATAAATCTAATCCCACAGGGGACCACTAATACAAGACTTCAGAAAATGAGTATTTTTATTACCTGTTCAAGACAGTCTTGTGGCTTGAAATCATTCCAGTAAAACAATTTTTAAAACCTGCTATATGAATAAGACAGTTCTTTCAAGTGGGGCAATCTCTTTGCTTTTACTTTCAGTAACACAACAAACAATGGTTTGAGTACACCATTTAATACTGTTGTCATTACCAAAAAACCTCAAGAGTGAATAGAATTTTGTCCTGAATTCTTGTCAGTGTAACATACATTTTACTATGGAATTTTAATCTGCATTCTTTTTGTGTCTGATAAAATTATTTTTTCAGATTGACCAAGGCAGCAAATGTCTGTTAATACTTCAGTGCTTGCATTGAAGAAGCTGTGTCTTCCCAAAGGTTTTGTAATTTTATTTTTCTTCAATTTATTAATAACCAATCTACTTGGGAAGTGGATAACACTAAGACAATGTATGGAATAACTTCATCAGCTGAAGAGGAGACACCAACAAATCTGAAGACTCTGATGCAGATCTCTGCTCCTATATGCTGAACAGCACAATGCCTGCCCGTAGCAGGGAAGAGATCACAGTAATCTCCTACACTCATAGGTAGAGTGAAGTTCTTGCCTTCAAGAGGTTCTGTTCTTGCCTTCTCTTGAAGGCAAGAACAGAAATTTATAAGCTTAGAGAAAAAAATTGGCAAAGTATAGAAATATTGTAAATGCTACTATAATACAGTGAAGAGAAATAAGGTCTTCTAGATTGTAGAATCATAGAATAACTTGTTTGGGAAGGAACCTCAAAGTTCATCTAGTTTAATGCTAGACGACGCTGCTCAGAGCCCCATCCAACCCAGCCTTGAACTCAAGATGCCCAAGAAGATGGCATCCACAACTTCTCCATTATGAAAACAACCTGTTTAAGTGCCCCACAACTCTCAAATATTTTTTTCCAATTATATGATCAAAACCTTCTTTCAGCTTGGAGCCCTTCCCCTTCTCCCGTTACTACATGCCCTTCTGAAAAGTCTCTTTTCGTCTTCCTTGTAAGCCCCTTTCAGGTACTGGAAGGTCACAATTAGGCCATCCCAAAGCCTTCTCTTCTCCAGGCTGCTGCATAGCAGAGCTGCTCCATCCCTGTTATAACTTTGTGGCCTCCTCTGGACATGCTGCAACAGGTCCATGTCCATCCTGTGCTGGGGACCCCAGAGCTGGATGCAGCGATGCAGCACTGCAGATGGGGTCTCAGCAGAGCAGAGCAGAGCGGTAGAATCCTCCCCTGCCCATCTGGCCACACTGCTTTGCATACAGCCCAGGATGTATTTGGCTTTCTTTCTCTCTGCAGGGTCATGTTCAGCTTCTCATCCACCAGCACCCAGCACCCCCAAGCCCTTCTGGGCCATGCTGCTTTCCATCTGTTCATCTCCCAGCCTTTGTGGACACAGTGGGTTGCCCTGATTCAGATGCAGCACCTTGCACCTGGTCTTGATAAATAACATAAGATTATCATGGGCCCACTTCTCCACTTTGTCTAGGTCTTTCTGGATGGCATCCTGTCCTTCAGGTGTGTCAACTGCACCACTCAGCTTGGTGTCATCAGCAAATTTGCTGAGGGTGCACTCCCATCCCTTCATCTATTTCATTAATGATATCCTAAGCTTTTTCCTGCTATTAAAGAAGATGGCAAAATTGATATTCAAAGCTGGGGTATGTAAAGACAGTGGGAAGGCATCAAGTGGTCATATAAAAGGAAAAATATTTCAGAAAATAATCCTGTAAAATACATCCAATACGAGAAATGCACACCCAAAAAAAAAAACTCCAAACAACTAAAAAGTTTGTCACCTTCAAAGAAGACATTTTCAAACAATTTTTGCAGTCAAATGAAATGCTTACCCAAAAAACATTATATGAAATAGAAATATGCAAGTCTACAATGGTAATTAATCAAGCTGGAGAAAAAAAAGCTTGGATAGGAAGATAGAACATTCTTCACACAAAATCATAATCCATATTCACAAATTGCCTTCTTCATTAGTAATGCAAAGACTGGTTACTCTTGACTCATACCCATACTCTTGAAATACTTGTTTTCTGCAAATAACTCCTCCATTAAATACTTGGTATATCACTTAAAATATATTTTGGAATTAGCTTCTCCAATATCTTATCTCCAGTATCTTTGGAATTAGCTTCTCCAATATCTTTGTTTCACAAAACAAAGTAATATAAAGAAAAATCAAAGTAATGCAATATCAGATTTATTCCACAGCTCAGCACAGCAAATGCAGATTATGTTCACAGTATGTTCAAAAAACCTAAACGAGTGTCGTAGGCTTTATGTCTTACCATTGCAAGTTCACTCTGTAATTCTCTGCAGCTTTTTTCAGCATCCCTTAGTCTCGCAGAGAGGTCTATAATTACCTTCTTCTTTTCCTCAATCACTTCTTTCATTTGATTGTTTGTGGAGATACACTCTCTTTCTAATCTGGAAAGTTTCAATATTAGAATATTTTAATCAAAAATACTTATGTCAAGTATTCTACATACTTTTAAAAGACAAGCTGAGTATCACATCATGTTAGCAGATCATATGACTTATGAAGCTGCTTGCCTCTTTTTTTTCAGTGAAGAAACTTATATATTCCTTCTAATAAAAGCTTTTCTGTTATGATTATGTTCTTTTCCATTACCAAGGCTTATGTTAGACTTCAGTCATAAATTAATCATAAATTTGATCACTTGGATATGGACTCCAGATTACATGCAATAAACACAAGTCATCATATTTTAATCACACATTAGTTCTCTTCACAAAGATATCACATCTTGCATCATCAACACTGACTTCAAGTACAAAGCTTGCTCCTCAAGCTTCCACATACCGGACTATATTCTTACCTTGGTTCTGGCCAGAACAGGGTTAATTTTTGCAGTAGCCATGAATGGGCATGGCTAGGGCCTGGAGGTTATTCTATACCATCTCATGTCACTTTCTGGGGAGAGGGGAAGGGCTCCTTTATGGGTAGAGGGACTTAGTGGCAGAGGGACAGGGTATGGCTTGGGGTTTCCACAGTGTCCAATCACAGGTGAAGCAATCACTTTTTTCCTTGTACACTCTGTCATCAGTATTGTTGCTGTTACAGTTCATTGTCTTATTTCATCATTGTGTCCAGTGAAGTGTCCTTATGTCAGCCCATGATCTTTACTTTTTGTGACTCCAATTATCCTCTCCAGCCCGTCACAGAAGGAGGAAGAAGAGGGAATGATCAAGCAGCACATAGTTTGGAGTGTTTTCGTAGGAACGCTAAATTGGGGAATACCATTCTTAAACTATGACAATTCTACTCAGAAAGCATGATTTCAATAGCAGACAATTCAAAATTTCAAACAGTTCTTGTACTACATCAGTCCTCCTGGTATTCATGAAAACAAATATATAGAAAGTCTGGCATGGATAAAAAAAGTGGCTCATGAGGAAACTACAAAACAAAACAACAGCAAATAGAAGACACAGCCAGAGACAAGAAGACAAGGAAAAATTTTGAAGGATTGCCTAAGTATATAGGGATGGAAAGGAGGTGCCTCAGGAAAGGCTAGAATTAACATTCACAAAAGATGACAAAGACGAGAAGGGATTTTACCACTGTTATGGCAGGAAAGAAAACATATACAGACTTCTATACAAAACAGCTATTTTATCAACAGCAGGGAGAGAAGGTCACCACTCTCCCTGCCTTTTTGTCCTCCATCTTCCCTGACAAGGTCTACTCCCAAGCCTCTGTGGTCAGTAAAAGGACACAAAAAGGAGGAAAACTGCTAGCAAAAGGTGAGGATTGAGTCTGAGATAACGTGTGAGAACTCAACCCAGAGAATTGAACAGGTCAGCCCACCTACACTCAATGGTTATGATAAGGCTGGCCAGTGTCAAAATGACATTGCTCATTATCATCATGAAAGGTCACAAAAACTGGGGAGGTCCTTGGCACATGAAGAAAGGCAAATGTTATATTTGTCAAAGGTCAAAAGGAGAAACCAAGGAACTAGAAACCACTGAGATTCACTTCAGCCCTGGAAGGTTATGAAGCAAATCCTTCTAGAACCATTTTCTGGCCTCATGAAAGAGACAAAGGTGATTAGGAACACTCAGGGAGGATTTACCAAAGCTTAATCATATCTGACCAACCCAGTTATATTCCATGAAAAAATGATCAGGGCTGTGAACAAAAGGAGGGCAAGAGGATCAAATATAACTTAATTTTAGCAAGGATTTTATCACTTTCTCACATAGTAATTTTAAAGCTGTTAAAACTTACATCTGCATATGTGAATTATAACATTGATCAAAGTGGTTTAATAGTAAAGCCCAGTTGGTAGTAGCTGGAATGGCTGTAATAATAGAGTTCTGTATAAGATCTGTTTAACAGCTTTATCCATCACCTGGAATAAGCCAAGAGTGTAGTCTCATAATACCTGCAAGTCAACAGTGAACTCAGTGTGGGTAGATCATGACACCATACAATTGATACACTCAACAGAAGAGCTGCCATTCTCTAGTCACGGAGAAAGAATAGACCAGAATCAACCTTCTGAGATTCAACAATGACATGTGCAAAGACCTGACTTTAGGAAGCAAGACCACCCTAAAGTGATGTGTCTTGTAACTGGCTGGGTAGAAGCTATGCTCAAAAAGAACCTTGTAACCAAGCTGAGGTGGGCTACGGGAATGGTCACCACCATGGTTGGCAGCAGAAATACATATCAGAACTGAGGAAACTTGGCATGTTCAAGCTGGAGAAGAGATAATTCCACAATGTCTATCAGGCCTCCCAGTATCTAAAAGGAGGTTATCAAGGACATGCAGTCAATCACTTCACAGCAGTGTTTGCCTGCAAGACAAATAGTGAATCCAAAGAGATTCAGATAAGGAGAAATGTTTTCCAACTTTATGGAAGAGGTTCCCAGAGAGGTTGTGCCATCTCCATTCTCCACGTTTCCAAGACCTAGTTGGATGAAACCCTGAAGAGCCTGACCTCAAAACTTATACTGGTTTGAGCAGCAGGTTGGACCACAGATCTCCTGCAATTCTTTTCAACCAGAACTATTCTTTGATGTAGCTCTCAGCAGTAGAAACATCCAGGTGTCGCTCATCTCTTTGTTTCTTCTCCTAGCACTTCTGTCTCCCTAGAACTGAAAGTAGTGTAAAGGGCTCAAAGTTCTTCCAATTCTGAAGCTTTTGAATCAGTATTGTCACTTTAGGACTTTTAATTAATTTGTTAAAGATTATTGTATCTTTTTAGCTGGAGGACTACTTCAGCAGTCCTCCAAATACCTATGTGCTTCTGGTAATATCATGGCTGATATTTTGCTGTAGCTGCAGATGTTTACTTTTTATTCTTCAAAACCTGCCTGTTTCAGTCCCCCAAAGTAGTGTCTAGTCTCACAGCTTTCAGAAACACAGCAAAAGCAGTTCCAAATTATTCTACATCATGTCCTCACTCTTCAAGAAAAGTAAATTCACACAGAGATCCAAATCCCATGTTGCTTCCAATTTACACGGTGCTACTGGGTTCAGAGCTAATTAATAAATTATGCAACCCAGAAAAGCCTGTTAGCTTGGCCTTGGTTATTACAACTACGTTTTTTCTAAGAAAAAAAAAATGCCACCCAGAAAAGCCCATTTGCTTGGTTTCACTTGTTATAACTACGTTTTTTTTTCTGAGAAAATGAATTATTACAGCATTATATTGCTTCCAACTTTGGCGTTATTTACCTATATCAAGTCCAGCTAAAGAGACATGCAAATGTTCTAGCACAACAAATGAAAGTCTCTAAGACTTTCATTTGGCTAAGGCTCAGAGACAAACTCATGCAAGTCCTCCAGAAAAAGAGAAATTATGTTTGGATGCCAAACTATGTCTTAAAAAAAAAGCCAAGATCCTGACATTGTCTGAAGTCCAAGGACTAGACCCTTCAAAGCTAAGTAGATCAAAGGCTGTTGTATTCTCTCAGAAGGTGTCCAGTGAAAGCAATCACTGATATTCACCAATGTTACTGACACTTGTATGCTTCAAAGAATAGAAAGGGCACAGGAAACAGATGAGGCAGTACCTGCCCAGCCCATATAATTACCTCAAGGGAACTGAGTAGACTGATGTCCACCCCAGTAAAAGCTTGATCTTTGCTACTTATCTTAATAGAGGTCTGGAAATTTAGGTGTCTGGACTAACAAAATTGTGAGTATAGGCTGTTCATGCTTCTTCAATATCTCTTAAAAAAACCACCAACTGTTTTAACTGCCTTAACTTCTGTGGAAAGGTATGCATTCTCTGAAATCACAGAAGACAATTTGCTTTCAAAAAATGCAGCTGCCAGAAGCTGCTAGAAGTAACTGACTGAATCAACACATGATTGCAAGCAGTGGAAAGCACTGTTTAGATATTAGACAATATTTATTGTCATATTCAATTAACACACAGAACAGATGCCTTAAGCAGGCATAAATTCTGTTTTATCCAAAAAAAAACCCTCTAGGATAGGGCAAATCGCCTTCCTGAAAAAGAAACACTGAACATAATTGTCCTGTTCAGAGCAAAAAGGGAAGGCTTTTTAAGGTTCATCTTCCATTTTAGTAACACAAGAATTTACTTCTCATTAAGCACTACTATTGAAATTCCAAAGGCAAATGGTATCGTATCTGTAAAAACTGTATTTAATAGTCTTAAGTACAAAAAATATACTTATTCAGGTATTTTGTTCAGCAATTCCAAACAAAGAAATACACTCTCTAAAAAAACCTCTTATTTTTCTTTATTGATGATAACATTTTTCAAAGATGTAGATTTTGTGGATCAAAATATCCTAGACATAAATCCCTTAAATTCTCAAAGAAATATCTTCATATATCTAGATAAAAGATTCTCACGAGGGACAAAACATTCTTGAATGCATAATACAATTCAACATCTAACCATTATTGTTATGTTGGTCCAAATAATCTAATACAGAAAAATACCTTTAAGAGTTTCTCAGAGACTTAACTGGGAAGCTGCTACTTACAGATGTTCATGTTTTTAACCAAATTTACTAACCTCAAAATTTAAAAATAGATCCTGTGGTAAAACTTGTAAAATTCTAATGGTTTGGAAAATATCTAAACAGATGTTTAAGTTACATTTAAAATGCTGATAATTAGCTAATATTTTATTATCATCTGTTGGTTCCCAGGACACATTCACACTAACAGCTCCCTGACTGATTACAGAAAACCATGTTATGACAGCCATGTTGAGCAGACAGGATAGTTTCTTCTAGACTGAAAACTACAATGCCTTAACAAGCATTAGTCAAAAAACCCCTCCAAACTAAAAAGCCCCATATTTCACTGAGGATGATTAATTTTTGTGGTCTAACGTTAATACAAAGAACTTTGGAATATTAGGTGTTGGCACAAGTGAAGAAATGGTTCAAGAATAAACACTAGAAGAAGACTAGCTCAAGAAAACTTTTGTAACATGAATTTTTCCATATTTTCTGGATCAGTCAAATATGGGAACCTAACAGAGGGAAAAGAAAAAACCCACTACACCAAATTAAAAACTAAGGAAAAAAAACCAAACCAAGATTAAAAAAAAGAGAACCATAGTCCATATGGTCTGTTAGAATAAAAAGTTACATAGTTACATACAAGAAAGACAGTACAAAGTAGCTTGTTTTGCAGAACTACTGATCAAACAACCATTCCTCAAAAAAAAAAAGTCTGGTTTGCAAACCCAGGAGCCTTTAAAAAAAAAAAAAAAGAAAAAAAAAAGTCAAATCAATGGTCTAGGCTTTCTCCAGCTCAAGGAAAGGCAAAGAACTTAGTATCAGTTTAGTGTCATGTATTTACTGAGAGAACCCATGCTCACAGCAAAAATTACCAGGCAGGATGAGATTACAGTTTAATTAACAGATGTTATTTCAGAACTGTAGAGAATCTTGAAATATGCTTACTCCATTTCACAACTGTGAAGACTGTGGTCTTCCTGAAGAATCATCATAAAAGTTACATATTTTTCTTTGAGAAAGAAGTTTGCACTTTGTAATGTGACTCTGATTTACCTAAATGCACATCAGGCCTCTTTTGACCTTTTCCTTAACGAAGAGCTCCGAAATGTTAATAATACAGCACAAGTTCCAACTATATTACTAAAAACAACTCTGTAAGCGTGAATATAGGAATTTAGGCCATAAAATTCCTTGTTTGTAGGGAAACCCAGTTTCTTTTCTCCCCTCTCCTGTGGAGTGCTCCCATTCTGAGGAGGCAGGAACTTGATGTTACCCCCCTTTGTGTTAACTCCTCCCTTGACCCAAACCCTAAACTCCACGCTGCAATGCCCTATAAAACCCCCACGAGCTGCCTTTGTGAGTCTTTCATCTGTGTCCCCCTATTGGTCTTCAGGGGTAATAAATGGATTCTCGAGCTTAACAGAAGAGAGACCTGTCTCATCTGTTCTCCGTGGCACCAGCAGCTGCACCCTCCCTGGACACGATGAACATTGTAGCTAGGTGATGCTACACTCTACTGCTTGCATGAGCAACTCACCACAAATACTTTTATGTACAGACCTCTACCATCCTAGACTGAGAGATGCAAACTCTGTCTTTTCCAACCCATTCTACTACCCCGAGTTTCTCCCCACAACCCCACTGTGTGCCACTGATTTTATGTCTTCTTAAACCCCCTCTTTCCCTAAATTTTACTAACTAATATCCTTTATTTCACCTACTCCGCAGTTCTCTGTCTTCCAGCATCATTCTTCTTCCTGACATTTTCTCACCCCAATATTAACTTCATTCAGCCAAGGAAGACAACTCAGTACAGTGTATCCTAGATCTGCCCAGGGAATATGGTAAAACCTTTCTTCCAAAAAACATCTGTTACCACGGACACAGTAGATTGTGCCTAGCAGAAAAGGAGTCCCTGGTAATTTCATCTGCTCTCATATACTTCACCCCTTCTTCTACTTTTGTTAGCTAGTTAACACTTTCCACAACCATTCAAAAGATGAAAATGAAGATTCACCACTATAAATGATATACAATTTCTGAACAGGAATGCTAAAGGTTGATATAGCTCACTGAAGTGAAAAATAATATTTTCATAATAATATAAGTGTATACAGAAGAAAAAAAATCTGTTCTAACCCTGGCATGTGTGCTTTCCTACACTCCTCCTAACATACACAGGAGACAGGACCCTGCCACAACTATAATTTCCAATATTTTTGCTTTAGCAAAAAATCCATAACAGATCAGTTATTTTCTTTACCCACCCACAGGATTACTGATATGGACCTGTTATTAATGAAACACCAGGTTCTGAACTTCAAGTTGGTTTGGGAAATTGCATCAGATTTAGTTATTTTATACTGACTGAAAACTTTATAAATGTAAAAAGATAAGTGGTAATCCAGCTGTCTACCGCCATTTTATAATGAATTTAAAGGGAAACTTACACATTGAGTTTTTCCAAGTTCTCTTGGGCATTGTGTTTTTCTCTCTCATATGCATATTCTAACCCTTTGAACTCTTTCTTGATCATTTCTAAATCTGAAAGAGCTCCTTCTCGTCTGTCCTTTTCCACATGCACAGCTTCTTCAAGTTCTCGAATTCTTAACTACACCAAGTGATAAAAAAGCAATTAAAACAAGTTAGGAAACACTAACATGATCTTTAGTGCTGTTCTATGCTCTGTTCTGCTTTACAGTAGGGTATATTCTATTAATTCAGTATAAAAGCATATACTTATGCAAAAAACATCGAACACATGTAAAAATACAAGAACACATAAAGTTCAAACCAGAGACAAATAGATATGATGATGAAAAGTACATTCTGTTCTCATTTGGAGGTGTCTGAACATTTTCAGTTCTTACTAATACTGAAGCTTTCCAGGGAAATTCTAGTTTTTAAATAGACTAGTTTTTAAATGAAGTGTGGGACTAACAATAAAGGCTACACTTTCTTTCAGAGCAAAGCATGCTTCTAACTTGTTCATGTATATAACAAGGAAAAATACTTTATCAGTTATTCACTCATAAAACCCAAGTCTCTAAGTTTAAGGAATGTTGTCCTCTCAGTCCCTTTGTCTGTTACAGAAATAGAGAGGAAATTAAGCAAACTAGATCTTTTCTACTAGTTTAATTATCACTTTTAAAATTTAAGTGCCTGTACATACAGATCATGAAAATAAGAAAATAACTGACTGAAGAATGGCATTGCTTATTTTTGTTACTCAGAAAATACGGGGGAAAAAAAAATCAAATTCCCTTTTTCTTGCTTAGTTTTTCAGAAATCCAACAAGTTTGGTAACTCATAAGATATTAGTAAGAAATCACCATTTAGTTTTTCCTAACTTCTTTTTAATGAGCCACAATTATTTTATTGAGTCCAACACTGTGTGATACAGTTTAAGAATACAAAAATTTAATGTTCAAGTATAGATACTAGGTTTATTCATATAATCAATCTTTACTGGTAACTGCAAGTATCATAATTTTGGAGCTGAAATGTACTCTGAGAAATTGTGTTTGAAGCTGCAGTTTCAGGATGCATTATTCTCTCACTTCTAGACAACTTAGCTGTATGCACTGTATCTCCAAATTGCTCTAAGTAGCCATTCAGAAGACACAAGGCAGGATATTTAATCAGCAGTATAGTGTTTAACTATTATGAAACATTTCCTTTCCCCTAACTGTTTAAATGCTAGAGGGAATTCTCAAACTTACAAATGTGACATCTTATTTTATTATTTATTCTAATAACTTTAAAGTTCCCTGAAAAGCAGATACGCTTCCAATCTGTCCTTTTATATATTTGATTTTATGATTTTGACACTTATTGTAATAAATATATTTGTGTTTTTCACTGGAGCAAACATTCTTCATATTTTTGGAGCATTTTCACAACTTACTCAAACATTCTACTGTAAACGTCTATGAAATATTAAGCAAAAAAATTTACCTGGATGATCTCTGAAGTAAAATTGGATGCTAAATGTGTTGCTCTCTCAGCTTCAATGCTTTCTTCCAGTTTCTTTGTTCTCACTGCAGCTGCCTGAAAGTACATTTTGATGATATTTAAGTTCAGAGATAATATGATAGTATGACGCCAAGTTTATTCAACTCATTAAATATATTGGGACTCCATACACCAACCTGATATATCTGAACTACTTTGGAACTGTGACAACTCATATCAAGAAACACATAGAACAACATTTTTTACATATATAGATTGTTAACTTAATATTTTCCATTTAGTTAAGTAAATTGATGTAGCACTATGTTATTGCTGCAATTTTATAATCAGCTAGGGTCAGAATGCAAATAAACCAAATTAAATATTCTTCCTATTGCCCCACTATTTACTTACTTGGGGCAACATAACTATACTCTGTATGTTCTGAAATGCACTGAGGTATCAATAGGGCATCCACAATTTCATAAATGTGAGACACGATGCACAGAGAAGATTCTTTGAAAATTTATCTGCTTAACATACTTAATTTTAAAAAATCAAAAATACTGCCACTGTACTTTCATATTGCTAAGATTATTCTCATAGTTAAGAATGTCTTCAAAAAGGGTAAGAAGGACCTAGAGAACTATTGGCCAGTCAGGCCTTGCCTCAATCCCTGGAAAGGTAATGGAGTGCCTCCTTCTGGATACCATCTCTATCAAGATGGAGAACAAGAAAGTGATCAGAGAAGATGGCATGGATTCAGCAAAGGGAAATCATGCTTAAACAGCCTGATTGCATTCTATGATAATTACCTGGATGGATGAGAGAAGAGCAGTGGGTACTGTCTACCTGGACTTCAGCAAGGCTCTTGACATGGTCTTCCACAACATCCTGTGGACAAACTAGGAAGTGTGGCCTGGATGAGGCGACAGTGAGGTGGACTAAGAACTGTCTCGAAGTTGTGATCAGAGGTTAGTGACCCCACAGATTCAGTAGTGGGCCTGCTACTGTTTAACTTCTCCACCAGTGACTTGGATGAAGGGGCAGACGCCTCCTCAGCAAGTTCACTGATGACACAGAGCTGGGAGCAGTGGCTGATACCCCAGAGGGCCATGCAGCCCTTCAGAAGGGCCTTGACAGGGTGGAGAGGTGGGCAGAGGGGAACTGTCTGAAATTCAACACAGGCAAATTCAGGGTCCTGCACTCGGGGTGGAATAACCCCAGGCACCAGCACAGGCTGGAGGCTGATCTGCTGGGAAGCAGCTCTGTGCAGGACCTGGGGTTCCTGCTGGACTGCAAACTGCCCATGAGCCAGCAGTGTGGCCTTATGGCCAAAAAGGTCAATGGTGTCCTGGGGTGCATCAGGAAGAGCATTGCCAGCAGGCTGGGGGAGCTGATTCTGCACCTCTGCTCAGCCCTGGTGAGGCACATCAGGAGTGCTGTGTCCAGTTCTGGGCTCCTCAGGACCAGAGAGAGACAGAGCTGCTGGAGCTGATCCAGAGGACTGTGACAAAGATGGTGAGAGGACAGGAACATCTCTCTTGGGAGGAAAGGCTGATGGGGCTGGGCCTGTTCGGTCGATATTCAAGAACCATCTGAACATGATCCTGTGCCATGTGCGCTGGGGCGACCCTGCTTGAGCAGGGAGGTTGGACCAGATGACTCCCTGTGGTCCCTTCCAACCTTACCCATTCTGTGACTCTGTGAAAAATAGCCTGATTAAGACACTTTATATTTTCTAGTTATTATTCCTTCCAAATATCAGCTCCTAATCCTCTTTGCCATTAACAGAGAATTAGTAAACTTGTCCTGCTTCAGTTTCGAAGGACTCCTTAGCATTCTTCCACAGATGAACATCTGTTAATAGGATAGTTTTATTTTAAAAATACTGCTAGCCTATTAAAAATCAAAAATAAACACAAGGGATGTGGACTTCACTTTTTTAAAAAACATTTTTAAAGTCTGTCTGAAAATAATTCTATTTTAAGTTTGACAGAAGACAAAGGAAAGTGTGAGGAAGGTATCTAATACAACATTCAGAGTGGAAAAGGTAATTAAAAAAAAAGAGAGAAATGGAAACTTCACTAAGAATATTTCACTGCATATCCTAAAGAACAAAACCACTTTTCTATCTTTGGCTGGCTTGTTTAAGTGCCTATTCTTACAGCAAACACCAAAATAAAAAGTGATTCTGAGAGTAAAGTTTTCAGGCACAACATACTAATTCACAAGCTCTGTACTGAATTTGACTTCTAAGTCTTATTTTGTTTCCTGACCACCTAATTATGCCTTCATCTCATCCTCAATCCAGCTGAAACCAGAGATGCAAAACACCATCAAAATGGTTAACTTATCCTCTCAAATGGAAGCCCCTAAATCTGTTACATTTTTTCAGTCTCAAAATGAAAAATAAAAGCTGAAATAAAAGATAACAGCTTGACCAATGACATCTGCAAGAATTAAAAACTGGAGCAACAAGATTCTCCCAAACAGAACATACAAGTATCAGTCCTTGGTATAGTTCTTTAAAAGGAAAGTCAGTCTTCTTGAGCTAACATGATTGACTAAATGCAAGGACAAGCCACATGGTTCAAAGGAAACACAAACTCCCAGAAATATAAAAGCCTTGGTCCTAAGAAAATGCTGGGATGGTAAGTGAAGAAGGCAGGAGCAGGCAGACATCCATAAAAAGTACAAATATATTACTCTTTTGATCTCTGAGGTAGGAGTAATTTCATTTTAACAGTAATATTTATAGATGTTGCCTTTGCTTGCAATGCCACAAGTCACTGAAGAATTAACTTGTAGAATAAGCATGTCTATACAAAAAAAAAAAAACACTGACAAAAATTGGCATTTCAGACACAGGTATCTCTTATGAACTCTAGAATAAGAGGAACAGCTTATTTTACAAACAGGACAGTGTATCTAGCCTACTGGAAAAGAGTTATGATCTTCATAACCAAAGAAGAGCCAGATGTACCTGACAGCATCCAATGTAAAGCATTCAAATAGATTCAAGATAATAATACACACAAAAAAAACTCCTGTATTAGAAACTAGAAATCAAACTTTGACATGTAAGTATCATCTTACAAATCATATCCCTATATAAAGGCATTAAAAAGTGACTTTTTCAAAACTTGTTTCTTCCTAAAGTTAAACACATTGATGCCCTATTCTTGCTTTTGAAGTGCCTTCTGGAGTCCCTTCTAGTGCTCTTCTAGAGTTTAATTCTTTAAAGCTTTGCCTCAGAAGTTTGTTACAAATTTGATTTTTACAATCTTGTTTAAATTAGTTCACTGTAACTCCAAAAACAAAGAGCCAGGGAAAGAAATAAATCTTTTTATTCAAGATAAGTCACTGTCAGAGATCTGACAGAACTACCACTAATATTTTGCATTATTAGAAGCCAAAGATGAAGAGTAAGTTGTGTTCTTTCCAAAAGTCTCAGAAAATTACTGTCTTGGTTTGAAAAGACAACTGTCTGCCAGGGAAAACTGTAGTGTTCCTTGGAATGGAGAATATAAACCTCCTCCCTCCAAATTATTATAATTTTGCAATTAAGGAGGCTTTTCAGGCAAAAATATGGAAATAAGAATAACAGTTCTTTACTACGAATATTAAAAAAATACAAATGTTGTAGTAGAAAAAAACAATCAAACAAAAAGTAATCCTAGAAACACTGACAGAGTCAGAATACAACCTGACACCATGTTGGTCAGGGTGTTGGGAGCAGTCCAAAATAAGTACTTCTGGAGTGACAGATATGGCTCTGTTGGAGTAGAGATGATCCTGTGGAAGGGTCCAGTGGTGGCGAGATGGGTCCAGTCTTCCTTTGGGAATCCAGTGGAAAACAGGCTACCTGGTGTTCTGAATTGCAGGTTTTATGCAGGTAGGAATGCTTGGCTCCTCCCACTGGGTGGAGCATCTCACAATGGGATGATGTAATTTTATCAGTTATGTGGTAAGCCTTAATGGCTCATTAACAGAAGACATCCCCTGGAGGGAGATGGGTTGTAGAATAAGGAACATTGGTCCACCTGGTTTTAACAGCTGGCCCATTAGCAGAAGGCACCTGCCCCTTCCCCCCTCGAGTTGCGAGGAATGTGTTATACAAGAGATAAAGAAAACACCTCCCCAACCGGTTTCAACAGATGGCGATAGAATGCACACTTTTGGTTACATATTGCACCCCAAGACAATTACTCAGGCAAACCTTAATCTTATTTTACCAGTCTATGTACTGTACCCAGAAGATTAAATGCTTAAAAGAAGCATTGCAGAAAAACTATAGATGCGAATTGAGGAAGTCATGTATATGCTGACTGTGGAGCACTGAATATTCTTTTTCCTCTGCTCTATGACTACCTTGCTAAAGCTTATGGCTCACCATACCTCTAGCAAATTTAAACCAAGTCAGATGTCAGCAAATCGTTGAGAAATTAGTCAGAAAAAAACCCCAAACTTCAGGAAAGACATCAAACCAGCCACTACTACTTAAGCATGGCTAATCAGTACAGAGTTATTAATGGAAAGAAATTCAGATTTCCTTAAACTGTTCTAAAGAAAAGAATCTTGGTATTTCAGTCTATCAAACTGTACATCAGCCATAGATTTTGCACCTGTATTCAAAGCTGAGCCTGAAGACTCAGTTCAGAAGAACACCGCTGCAACAAAATGCCATATAGAAAATCTATTCTATTTTGCTGGTAAAGGTTCAAACAGGCTCTACTGATAATTATATGCACTTCCCTTCACAGTGAGAAGCTGCATACTCCACCAGCGAGAACAATCTATTACACATTCAGTGAGTAGAAGAAAAATGTCAGGGATGAGTCTAACCGGTATAACCACAGTAAAAGTTCCAAAAAGAGAAACAGGAAGGAGTCTTATTTTCCTGTCTGACAAAAGAAAAGATACTGGTATCAGAAACACATTAGACAGGCAAACCTCTTCAAATCAAATTAAAGGTGAGAATCAGTATTCTTACTGTATCACGTCTGAAAATTTTACACAATGCCTTTCTACAAAAAAGAAGCTGTGTGAAAACCACCTAGAATAAGCTTGCAGGCCACAGATATCCAGATCATAGGCTTGTATCTAGGAATCAATACTGGGAATACAAACTGGTTTAACATGGCAAGCGCCTTGTCAGGTCCAAATCCATCTCAAAGATGGACCAAAAAGCAAGCTCTCCACTGATTACAAAGTGTTTGCTCATCCAACATAGAAAACATTGGTTATTCAAAAAGATTCAGTCACTTGTTACTTTCATGTCCACATAATAAGACATATGAAAGCAGACATCTTATTTAAGATAGCAGACAAACTCATGGAATTTCTGAAATTTCCTTAGATATTCAAGCTGATTGGTTTTAGCCTTAATTTAAAGAACAAAATAGCTGGGATCAGTTTCCATGATAGCAAAGAGAGAATTTTCACTTTTGAGAAACAGTAAATAAAAGTGACTAAGAAAAATTCAATGCCAGCATTTAAATTTGTGGATAAACATGCTTTACGTTTAATCTCTTAAGGTTCAGTCACTTTTTTCAGAGTCACATTACATATCAATGCTAACGTGAAGACATTTTCTGCATGCTTACAGTCCAAACATTTTCCAAACTGTCCTTTGTGGCTTCCACTTTTTTGTCCCTCACTCTTGAAGTACTGCAATATTTGATAGTACTGGTGTACTCCAAACTGAAAGCCTTGATTTAGTATCCTACATGACACGTTGTGCAACACCACGTTTCCTGTCTGACATTTACATTCACAAAAAATACCCTTTATCAGATAAGCAAAGAATAGGGGGGAAAAAAGAGAAAGATATATTTGCAACACTTACTAAGCTTAGCTACAGTAATGGAAGTAATTTTTCTCTTTTTTGCTTCTATTCAAACCCCTTCCAGAAGATGCTTTAGTTATGAGGAGACTTACACTTATCAAAGGCTTAGGTCTAACCACTATGTGAAATGGTCAGCCAAGACAGTTTTAAGTGAAGAGGACACACATGTACCTCATATCTGGATCACCATTCAACCATTGTGTTTGTGAGTTTCTATATTCAGACTCATATCTTTTTCCCACTTAAAAGCATTTCTCTACAGCTCAAAGCTCAAAACAGGGGGTCTAAATACTTCTATGGGAGATGTGCTGACCACTTCCACCTAGTGTTAGAAACACTGATACCTCTTGATTATGGTGAGGTGGAGCCATCTCCTGTCCGGAAAATAAACAACTTTTAGTAATTATAAAGTTACTTAAATACAAATAATTCTTAACCACTGAAGTAAATGTTCTTTCATCCTGACAGTGTGGCTAACCCTCACTTATTAAGTACATATTTCCTGTATTTAAAGTCTAGAGAAACATGTGTCAGTGACAGAATAGCCATGCTTGACTTGCATGACACCGGATAAACAATTACACTAGCATGGGAGCTACAAGATAAGCCACATGCTTGACTTCAGGTTAAAGAAAGGGTAAAAACAACTAGGACTGATAAACTGATACAGTTTGGATGCCTTTGGATAAAGTCCAAGTCCATTCCAATCTGCTACTGAGTTGCAGCTGGAGAAGCCATCTGAGCTGCACTCCCTTTCTGAAACCCCTTGTGTGGGAAAGATATCTCTTTTGGTTCTCATGCTCAGTAGATAGTAAAGGCCTTTACATGAACTGACACTGTTACTCTATACAAGCACATAGACAAGACTCATGACTTGTGGCTAACTCCTGAGGGCTACATAAAACTCTACTGGAACAACTTTGGTCTGAAGGTAATATAAGACTAACCAGTCTTCCAACTGGACTTCAATAATACCATGACACAGGAGATTATAAAGAGGAAGCTCCTCTCTGACATGAAATCCATTAGCATAGAATCATAAAATAGTCTGTGGGAGGACAAACACTAAACATCACCTTCCACTAAGCCATCTCGCTCAAAGCCCCATCCAACGTGTCCTTGAACCCTACCTACAACTTCTATGGGCAACTGATTTCAGTGCTCACCACCCTCGTAGTAGGGAAATTCCTCATGATATCTAATCTAAATCTACTCTCAGTTTAAAGCCATTCTCCCTCATTCTACCACTACATGACCTTGTAAAAGTCTTTATCCAGCTTTTTGTAGGCTGCTTTTGGTACTTCCTTTTTGAAGGCTGCTATAACATGACCCCAGAGCCTTTTCCAGAGTGGGCAGTCCCAACTCCCCCAGTCAGTCTTTACTGGAGAGGTGCTCCTGTCCCCTAGGCATCTTTGTGGATCTCCCTCCTATGGACTCACTCCAGCAGGTCCATGTGCTTCTTATGTTGGGACCCTAGTGCTGAATGCAGCACTGCAGGTGGGGTCTCACCAGGGCAGAGCAGAGGGGCAGAATACCCTCCCTCGCCCTGCTGCCCACGCTGCTTTGGATGCAGCCCGGGATGCAGATGGTCTCTAGGCTGCAAGTGCTCATTGTCATGGCTGGATCATGTCCAGCCTCTCATCCCCATCAGGACGCCACAGGGCTCTCAATCCATTCTCTGCCCAGCCTGTATTTGTGCTTGGGATTTCCCTGGGGCAGGCACAGAACCCTTTACTTGGCCTTGCTGAAATTCAAGAGCTTTGCACAGACCCACCTCTCAAGCCTGTCAAGGTCCCCCTGAATGCCATCCCTGTCCTCCAGTGTGTCAACTGTCCACCCAGCTCAATGTTGTCAGCAAACGTGCTGTGGGTGCACTTGAGGGCACTGTCCGTGTCAGTGATAAAAATCGTAAAAAGCACCGGTCCCGATATCAATCCCTGGTTGACGACTGCTCTCCACTTGGACATCAAGTCATCAACCATAACCTCTTGAGGGCAACTATCCAGCCAATTCCTTATGCACCAAGTGTTGCAGTCATCAAATCTATGTCTCTCCATTTTAAAGACAACGATGTTGTATGAGACAGTCAAATGCTTTGCAGAAGTCATTATGTCAGTGAGCTTGTCACTCAAGAAATGTAACTTTGGAGCCACCAGAGAGCTCCCATTACAAAACCTGTGGTACTTAGCATCCTCTAAGTATGTGGTACTATATATTTTTATCTAGAGAAAGTATACCTCTTTAGATATATACATATATACACACATAAGTATACTACATACTAAGCAATTAATATATGACAGTCACAGCAGCTAGAATTCCTGGATGACAGTTATGCATTGTGGAGACTCTAGGAAGCAGAAGATTAAGCAGGAGTAAGTTGTCAAGAAGTGTGTAGTCATAGAAGACAAACAGTTTAACAGTCAACAAATGTGTCCTTTCTTACAGTGATCTGGATGAGGGGATTGAATGCACCTCCATTTGCAGATGACACCAAGCTGGGCAGAAGTGTTTAACTGCTGATGGGTAGGAAAGCTCTGCAGAGAGAGCTGGAATGGCTGGTGAGATGGGCCAAGACCATGACATTCAACAAGGCCAAGTGCTGAGTCCTGCACTCTGGCCACAACAACCCCAGGCAGCACCACAGCCTGGGTGAAAAGTGGCCCAGCAGAAGAGGACATGGGGGTGCTGGTGACAGTGGCTGAACATGAGCCAGCTGTGCCCAGGTGGCCAAGAAGGCCAATGGCATCCTGGCCTGTACCAGCAATAGTGTGCTCAGCAGGACCAGGGCAGGGATTGTCCCCTTGTACTTGGCCCTGGTGAAGCCAGACCTCTAATCTTGTGCTCAATTCTGCAGCTCTCAATTCAGGAAGAATATCAAAGTGCTGGGGCATGTACAGAGAAGAGCAACGAAACTGGCAAAGGGTCTGGAGTAGAAGTCCTGTGAGGAGTGGCTGAGAGAGCTGGGACTGTTAAGCCCAAAGAAAAGGAGGCTCAGGGGTGACCTTATCACTCTCTACAACTGCCTGAAAGGAGGCTATAGCCAGGTCAGGGTCAGTCTGTTTCTGCAGGTAACAAGTGACAAAATGAGAGGAAATGGCCTCAGTTGGTACCAGTGGAAGTTTAGGCTGGATATGACAAAAAAATTCCTCAAGGCAAAGCTTGCAAAGCATAGGAGGAGGCTGCCCAGGGAAGTGGTAGAATCACTACAAGGTTTTTGTAGGCCCTTTCAGATAATTACACATATGCAATTTACTTTTAAGACAGAGTGAGAGTACTTTTAAGGTAGAGTGTGATGAAAACTGCCAACAGAATATGTATTGAAGTTCAAACTAGTTTGGTTTTTTTGGATTCAAAGACTAGTGCTAATTTTGTTTAACTTTTAAATGCAAGAGGTTTCACCACATACTTTTCCTTAATCACTGCTTAAATAGCTATCCATATCAATAAGTAGCACGAGACTCATTTTTCTGTAGATTGAGTATGTTTCTTGAATATGTATTATTAAGATATTCAGATAATAGTTTAACAAAAAATTTAGAAGCAAAAATTATTTTTTCTGATTGTGGTTAGTAGGTAGCATTTCCCTGATAAGACAGACCATCATTAGGGTATAGCAATCATACATTTTCAAGGAACATGTCCTTTCTTTTCAATTACAGATGGTGGGTATATTCGATCAAAATATTAAAAAAGATAAATGATCTGCTGCCTTGCTCCTCCTCCTTTCAGCTCATGACTTCTCTGTTAGTATACAAAAAGCCATGAATTCACAAGAAAAGTCCTTATTCAAGTACTGGGAAGCAGAAATTGGTGTTTTTTAAAAAGGCTATTGGAACTTCACAGTATGCCACACTTTCCAACTGAAAGCAAATCCACCTAGGCCAATAAGTGCAGGTCAAAATACATGACAATAGATTTCCTGTAGAATTCTTTGAGGGCACAAAAGTCTACCTTGTTGGTCAGTAAGTCAGTGTTTTCAGTTGATGAGCTTTTATCTTCCCTGTAGGAATTTTCTTTTGGACATCATCTTTAATGCAGGACTCTACCTACCTAAAAATCAACGCTTAAAATATTTCTTTTGCCTTAAAAAAAAAAAAAAAACCCAGAAAAAACCCCACAGCTGAAAACTATGACACTTGTTCTTTTAAGGTTTCACAATATTTAAGAAGTGAAAGTTCTTTTAAATTCATTGAAGAAAATATTTAAAGATGCCTTTGGTAGAAAACATACATCAGGATAAAGAATTGTCCATTCACTATGCTTTTCTACAATGACAAATGTTCTACCAAGAAAATCTTGGTTCAGACTGTACGAACAGATAACATAACTACTACAAAGACTATCAGTGGACAAATAAAATATTGAAACTAAGGAGGAAACTAGCTATTTAGTGTAAAGAGCATATTTACAAGATACTATTCTCAAAGAGTAGAGACTTCTGAACTGGGTGTCAGTCAGAGACAAAAACCGAACCTGCAGCAAACTAACTCGAGAGGAGGGGGCTGCTGTAAGACCATTGTGATCTTTCAGTATTCTGCTCCCTGACCTAGCACAACATCTGTGCTAGGTTTTTTGCAGCTCTAGCAGATTCTCCACAAAAATTCCAATAAACCAAAAATATAAGAAGATAGACAAATTCAGACTTCAGATTTCCCAAAGTAAAATTAGCCTTGTTTTCCCACTTACATAAACCCTTTCCTATCTATTGTTTAAACATGAGTCTCAAGCCACGCTCACGATAAAAGTGGCATTCACCTGTTCAACCTTTTCTGCAAAACAGATGCTCAATATTTTGTTCATCAAGTAGATGGAATTCCAGCCCAACTGGAAGGTTCCGTCCCTCAAAAATGAAATTGCTCAGTGTCAGTGCTTGTTGAGACTAATAGTAATAGTCAAAAAGCCTTACTTCAAGTTCCTTTTTAAGTTTCTTCTCTCGTTCAGTGCTGCATTTAAGTTCATTGGCCTGGCATCTCAGGACCTCATTACAGCCACTGTGTTCCACCTCCACATCTCTCAATTTCTTGCACATATTTTGCAGTTCATTACTCAGCTCCTAGAAAAAAATAAGGCATTAAGAGTTACTTTTGCTAAGATAAAGTAGAGGGATCAAAAGAGGAAAGATTGCATCTGAACAGATTATTAAAATCTAATACATCGGCACATGTCAACCATTTACCCAACAACAGACGTTCTCCATTCACCATCAGATAACATGTATTTACTTACAACTCACTACAAATATGACTTTCTGCAGTAATACTAAAATCAGAGCCAATTCTCCACATGAAATCTTTCTCTAAAGAAGTACAAAGCTCCTCCTCCAACCTGTTCTCTCCTGCAGCTCAATGGCAGTGGTGAAGAGGGAAACAGTTGAGTGCATTTGATAAAATGATACATAGACAGAAGTTTTACTTTGTTTTTATTTTAACTCTTACAGTTTAACTGTTGGAATTTCAAATAACCAGGCATTTGTTGAAAATTACTCCCATAGATTAAATATCCTTAATTTCTAATATTCTGAGGACTTTTCTGTCTAGAAACTGAATTAAAAAATTAGGTACATGAACAATCAAGTTCTTGGCAAGATAAAATAACTAAGCTGTTCCCCACCACAGTTTCTGCTTTTGGAAGTTGAACCAAGCTACAGGTTGGTGTAATTACTAACACTACTGGACTCAGCAGCTCTGTGGAGTCACTACTATAAAATCCTCATTCATGGCACACCAGACAGGGAGGAAAGTAGCCAAATAATGAGTCCCCAGTAGCCTAGTTCATATTTAAGCTGGAGATTCTAGAAGCGTCAAAAAAGAATAGTTTTGGTCTAGTGGACAGGAGTAAGTTTTTCCATAACTAGCACCAGAAAAAAGTTACAAATCCAGTGACTTAGCTGGAAGACCTTTGGAGAGCCAATTACTTTCTGTGCAAAACACAGAAAGATTACCGTAAGTCCTCCTGTTCATTTATTCCTATTGTTTATTGTGGCAAGAGACATTTTGTGAAAATAAACCTGGTCTACAAATTTTGCTATTACTCTTACATCACATAATCTTGTCCCTGAAAATTACTAATCATAAGGCATCTGCAGAGCAGGGAGGAGAAGGAAAAGAAAATGAATTATTCATAAAGAAGAATTCTTTAGAAGATTGAAATTTGACAGAACTATGTTTATAAATGAAGACCAAAGAAATATGAGTCTTGTCCAAAGCTTAAAACAAATTTTAGAAATTCTTCATGACTGAAGGTAGAAATTTTTGGTCACTTAAACATGACACTAAGGGATTCATGACTCCCTTATTAACACCTAGTGGCACTCCATTATTACCAACTAGTAACTGAAAATTAATTAACTTTCTCTTTTTTCATGTGGAGGCACTATGACACAATTTTTTGCCATTCTCTGAAAAGGTAACAAGGAGCCTGCCTGTGAAACAAGTGAATTGGAAAACAGGAACCTCAGTAAATCAAAATATTGCAAAAACAGTCTACCTGGATATGGATTAAATTTAAAGGTAGTCCTCTAACTTTGCCTGTAATACCAAGACAATAAAGAAGTTCCTTCCCATCAGCATGCAAAAAAATTACTTTTACTCAAATTTACAACTAATATCATCTTCTCCATATTGGAAAGATCTAGAAGTATTTCTCTTCAGATTTATCTTCCACTTATTACAGAAATGAGCTGTGAAAAGTGCACATGAAATAAGTAATACATAGCTTTCTGGGAAAATACTACATCAAGACCTCAAAATATTTTATGCTGGAAATGGAGACAGCATTAGCTGACAAAAACTGTCATGAATAATACATCAAGCTTATTAAACAAGTCAGAATCTTGAAGTCTCTGAACTTTGCAGACGTGGTATGACTGTGTCAGACTGTTCCGGCTGTTACCTGCACTTGGAAGGCTCAGAAAGAAACATACTTCACCGTGCTAAAAAAGAAAACACCTATATATATACATGTGTATCTACATGTCATATACACACTCACTATACATATTTGCTTATCAAAAACATGGGTGGTCAGGTAGTTTAAAGTGTGTATAAACAACACAATTTCACAAATAGTCTAAGGAAAAACTGAGTCCTTCTGTGAAGGAATACCATATTCTGACTCACCACAAGATGATGCTATTGCACTTACTATTCAACTCCAACACCTTTTACCATGTACTAAACACTATGCTAAGCACACTCAATATAGCACAATACAAACCTTTCTCTGTTACAAAGCAGAGAGGATTACTTTTACTCCATATCATAACGACACATTTTAGTAGATTGAACTGACTTCATTTCTATGCCTACATCAGCATCTTCATAGCTAAGTTCAGACCTGTAGTTCATGAAGTGCAGATGTGGAACCCAGGATTTGACATACACACCTAGACTCTTGCTTCTATGTACATATTAAGAACATTTTATTTCGTTTTCATCTCATAACTCGAAATAACTACAGATTATTTAAAACAGGACCGTAAATACACAACACAAAAGACTGGAACACATTTTAAATTTTAGTTTACAAACCTAAACCCGTCTGATATTTATCTGCCAAGTTAAATCAGCTAAGCTTTCAAACAACAACTAAGATAGTCAAGTCCAGATTTAAAAATTTTGTATATTTTTTTTTCCCAGAATTTTATATGTACCTATAACTAGGGTAATGGGCAAGGGAACACTACAAAAACAAAGCAGAAAAACTGAAGTATTTGCAATTGAACTAAATCCACAAATTTTACTATTCAAATCACACTAGTAGCTGACACATAGTAGTGAATCACATTTACTGCAGGAGCAAACAATTATGTAGCTTTAGTACACTCTTCCAACCAAACCCCTGCTTCTACAAATCACCTTCCTCTTCCAAATCAACACACATTGCAGAGAACACAATGACCTGAGCAATCACTATTCCTTTTGATCTGAGCATAAACATTACTTCTAAGAGCATAGAGTACTTCTTAAAACATCATTCTTTTCATACAGTATTAAACACACTGAATAAACCTTGTAAACACTATATACAAGAAATGACAAGTCCCTTCCAAACCATGCTCAACTTAGCTCAAGTCTTCTCTTAGCCAGAACACAGAGCCAAAGCACCACTCTTAGCCTGCTTTATCTGGCAACTTAGTAAGAAAACTGTGTCTAAGAGTAAGATTCCTCATAGCCTAAACCTAACCTTAGTTTTTTAAGCATTGACTTTGAATGAAAACTGACTCAGATTTCTGTTGATTTGAGAAGGACCTTAGGGTATCACCTGTCAGTGAACTCACATATTTTTCTCTGAAACCTTCTCTTTCTCTTTATTTACAGTTCTCCCAATTACTCTCTCAAAGTACTGTTCAACATACCCACAAAATTACTGAGAGGATAAGGGAATTTCTTTTTTATCCTTCATTCGGAGAAGATTCAAATGAGTGGGATCTTTTCCCACCATCAAGCATCTTCATCATTAAGATAAAGGACACAATGCAACTCCTTTTGCAGTCCATGCACAGAAACACTACTTATCCACACACTACCTGATTTTTACTACAGGTGTCATTACTGCACCGCTCCTTCCAGATCTTGCCTTCAAACAGCTGAAGAGTCAGCACACAGTACTTTTGAAATATATGTAAATAAGGGCCTGCCCTGTTTTGTTTTGTGAGCTGCTTCTACAGGTGCCATATAGAATCTGACAAACAGCGCCATAATATTGTACAACAGGTAGGTTTGCTGTCAGAATTTGGCTGTCAAGATGCCAGGTTAAGTTTAGTGTCATTTGGGAAGATTGGTACTGTCCCAGGCTTGGCACTGACAGAGTGGGAAGAAAGTAAGCAGATGATTTTCTACTGCTTGACCAATGCCCATCCCAAGTGAGACAAATCTGTCACATCTTAGAAGGGACCAAAAGGAAGAAAATATATTAAAAAGTTAATCTTTTAGCAGCAATCTGCTTTCAGCATATATCATGTAAAGCAAATATCTATCAGCCTTATGCATACACTTCTTTTTATGAAGAATAACTACAGCTGAATACATTCTGTTTTTTCATCAGTGTTCTTACATAGCTAAGATACAACATATGTAACTCGTCATTTAAAAAGACAAAAGTATAATTAAAGTACAGTGGTGTGTTTGTGTCCCTGTGGAGCAGGCAAAAGTTAGGCATGTTCAGTCAGCACTTCCACACCATAATGCTACATGATTTCTTTTAAACCTATTTCTAAACATTGAATAGCTTGACTATCTAAAAAAGGTGTGAAAAAGGTGTGTATGTTTATTACTTTTTACATATTTAACAGCCAAAGGATATATAAATATCAGTATAAACCAGGAAACACAATGAAATTAATTACTAAAAAACCAAACTGCACACTCTAAAACAGATTATAAGGCCTTCTGTTAGTATTAGGTAATTTTTATCTAACCAGATGGCAGAATTTTCAACAATGCTTACTTTTTGTATATGGTATGGAGTGAGTAACACAATGCACAGCTTGAAATCCCATCATCACTGTTCAGGTTCCCTGAGAGTATGTGGTCTTAATATTATACAAGCTATTTTCCTATACACAGGCTATTGGATGTCAGACTAGGGGAAGTAACAGGGAAATTGAATCAGTGGGTGTTAGGTGTTCCTGATTTTACTAACTCAGTTTTGCGTGACAGTGCAAATGGATTGGGCACTGGTAACTGGATTTAGGTATTTACCATCAAAATTAGCTGTAACACATTTCATCAAAGCAAGAAAGACGGTGACACATCAAGTGTCACATAATAGTGCTACATTCTTCAGAAATACTCTGCAGCACATAGTTACTTGGGAGATTTTTTCCTAAATCAGGAACACCTCAACCCATTGCACACTTTACACCAAAAAAGTTCCAGCCATTATCTCATGCAACTTTCCAACTATTAATACACCATACCAGTAAAATTGTTTCTACTTCGTTTCTTTCCTTAAGAAGGAATACATATTCATTGTTATAAATTCTGCTGATATCATCCTTCGCCCTTTCAAGTCTTTGCTGTTCCTCTTCCCATTTCTGTTGAGCATTATGAAACGTTTTCTCAGTCGCTGTCACTTTCTGCTGAAGGTTTTCATTGAATACTATTGATACAGAAAAAGAAAAAGAGAAAGAAAAAAGGTAGAATCAGCATGGCAAAACATATCCAGAAAAAAAAAAAATCCCACACATAATGATCATCAGTTCTTCTATGTATTTTGATACCCTGAGGAATACTGCAACATTAACTCTCCAGCACTGCAGAGCACCATCTTCACTAAGAAGAAACTAGCAAATTTTGTGTTCCTATCACATCTTTCCCACAAGAACATAGGAATGTGTGAGAGATTTTTAAAAATTAAAACATTTTTTTCTCTTGGAAAAGCATAAAAACCTGAGATAACTCTTTGTGGGCCCCTCCCAAATCAGCATATTCTTTTATTCTGCAAAATGACATATTTTATAGAATGAAGGACTTATTTTCAGATTTCTACATTTTTCCAGTTTATTTCTAAATGTCATTTTTGATACATGTATTAGTCTGTATCAATTTAATTTGATCTCAATTTAAATGACAGTAAAGATAGGCACCTGTTCCATGAAAGAGACTATAACCTAAGGCAGGTTGGGTTTCCAGGCAAAGATTTGGCTTTTCCAAGAAAACTTAACTGTTCTTCAAGAGATTTTAATCTTCAACCCACAAATGACCTGAGATGGGAACATTGTATACACTCTTCTGTGAAAGCTTAAATGCCACAGAAACCTTCATAACCTGTAAGCAGTTTTATAGGAGAAAATAATTTACAATGTCTTTTCATTTTACTGAATACAACTAGCTGCACTGGCATTTAAGTCATCACCACTTTGAAACAGGATTTTATTTCAAATCCATCTCAGTTTTCTGACATTTCTTCCTAGTCAGAAAAGAATGAAATTAAGAGACACATTAAGATGACACAGAGAATCAGTAGACACAATGATAGGAAAGGACTGTCAGATGGCAGAAAATCAACCCTGAATAAAAACAGGAAAAAAAATTTGAGAAATTTCAGCCAATGGAATTTATTGCCAATTGACAGACTACTAATTATTGACTGTGGCACTGAAAGAAACTAACACACACATACATTTAAGAAGACATCCCTTGCCTCTGCAAAGCCCCTCCTATTCTCTTTTAGCTCTCCAGTCCCCTCACCACATTAGCCTAGTCCATTCAGGAAAGTGACAGGCAGCCCAGCAGACTGTATTCACTGTGCTGTGGCTCCAGCAGCATCAGTCCCGCTTGAGTCCTCTCAGTACCTGCATGGCATGACTCTCATACTGGCAAGGAAACTAGCACACATGGAAAGAAACATAACTGCTCTAAGTGAGAAACTAGCAGTTCAAATCTTTCATTTGTAACCACAGAGAAATTTCCGAAGGGAAAAAAAATGCTTTCTTCCAGATTGCAATCCATAAGATTCATTACTTTTCATGTGCTTGCAATCCCCAAGATTTTTGACTATTCATGTGTTCTCCAAAGGAGTGAAAGTTCAGCTTTCCAAATACCTTAAAAATACTTGTTACTTTAAGTACTTTCAAGATCCAGACTCTTTTTCAGTTCTTGGAAGGTTAAAATCTACAAGGAGCACTCCAAACTCTTCATTGAATATCAATGGCTCATCAAAAACACAGATACATCTCCCGTACTAGATTAAATAGATATACTAGTTTAGGTAACTAAAAATGCACCTCAATTCCTTGTAAGAATGAGAAATCTCTCTGTTTGAGGAGTATAAAGGAAAACTGAGTTTCTGAATACAAAAGCAGTAGGAAATAGTCAAGGTAAAAACCTTCCTTTCCACATACTACTGCCACAACACACATTACTATAAAAAAAGAAACAAAAACAATGAGAGGAAAATAAACCAGACATGAACAATGACAAGCTTGAAACATTTGAAAAGATGAAAAAAATAGATGTATGACGAGAACTTCTGCAAAAAATCTGCTGGAAATAGTGCAAACAAATGGGCAGGAATTAATTTTTTTCTATTCTCCTTTCTTCTTTTCTTTTTCCCTCTGAAATGGAAAAAGAAGAACTACAGGACACAGAGATAACCCAGATGTAAGGATGGCCACTATGATTACAATTCTGTACACAGACAGCCCTGAAGGAAGAAATAACAGAAGGTGATGGGCAAAAGGAAAGAATGATTGGAAGGTTTAGCCAGTTAGTTCTAACCCACACATGATATAGTAAGAGTTTTGTGAACTCTTATGAGTTTTCAAAAGCAGACGGTTAAGAGATGGGAAGATAAGACAGGTTCAAGAGGAAAAATAGTAACTAGAAAATTCAATTAAATCCCTGCTTCCAACTTACCTTAATGACATGAAACAGACTTAGCCTTTATTCCATCTTTACTTCTTTGAAACCTACCTTGCAGTTCCACAAGTTTGTTTTTTGCCTCACTTAATTCTTCTTCTGCAGTACACACTTTCAGATGGGCACCTTTTCTGGCAACTGCCAATTCATATTCCAGACCTTGTCGAACAGCCTCTCCTTTCTCAAATTCTGACCGTAATTTGATTATCTGTTTCTCATAGTTGGACACCTAGAAAATAAATTTCATGAAACTGCTAACAATGTTCCCTTGAAAAAGTGCAACATGTTACAGAAACACAAATACAGAATATTTTTAAAAGATACTTGGTATCACATTTACGACTGCCATTATTCCATTTGAATTTGAAATGCAATCTTGGAAACATGCAGTTGCATGTTTATGCACATTTTGATACTTCACTGGTTTTTGTGAACTGATCCTTTTTGTAGATGAATTTCATTTACCTTTAATATATTCCTCCATTTTTCAAAAAATATACTACCTTAAAAAATTAACCATGTATTACTCTCATCTTCCTGCACCTCAGAGGAAAAAATGCCACAAGAGAAACATAATAGTCCAGATGATTTTCCGGTAACATTCAGAAAATCAGTCATATTGGGATAGTAGACTATCAGACATCTAGTAATTCACAAATATACATACAAGCATAAAATTCAGTCCAATAATGCTCAGTAGTGAAACAGATGCCATTAATGCTAACATACAACAAACTAAGAATAGAAAAACACTTCCAAAATGGATCTTATACAGGCTGAGAAACAATCTTTTCTGCCAAAAACTGGATTTAGAAAATCAAGTTTAAGATATTTCAACACGAGAAGGTGGAAAGTAAAATATATATTCCTTCAGAACATCTACAAAGTAGCAAAATTCTTGTTATTGAGAACTTCATACATGAGAAATCACCCACATTACAAAGGATTTCCTTGATGCTGTTGTAGCAAACTAGTACTGAAATGAAGTAGTATTAAGAATATACTCAATTAATGTTTTCTTTAGTTTGAATATCAGTTTTCCCACTAATAAACACAGGAAAAGGTGGCTGCTGAGTTGTAAACAGTATACTGTTGCTAGGTACATTTCCCACATTTGCTAATGCCAGTCTGGCAGTTGATAATCTGGTTTCAACTCTGCTAATGAAGAAGTATTATTAAAAATATTTATTATCTGGGTATGCACCCAAATTACGAGATGACTGCTTCTCCCACAATGACTTGCTCTTGTGCTTCAGTTACATTGTTATTTTTCAACTGGCTTACCAACTGTGGTGTGATTGCAATGAATGGATCCATGGAACTATCTAGATTAAAACAAACAAACAAACATATCTTATATTGAGCTCGGGGTGCACATGATTCCTCTGCATTTTGCTGTTGAGAAGTGTTCAAGATACCTACCATATCTTTAACTATTAACAATGACAGCAGAGGTACTAACAGTATCTATGAACAGGTATGAGACTCTGTACAGTGACACCTTTCTTGGTATTTTCCAGCTGACTAAGCTTTTGATCCAATATGTGAGAATATTATTTCAATGTAATAATATGACATTTATTTCAAGAGTAAAATAAGGGAAAAGAAAAAGAAGTCCTTACTTCTTGATTGTGTTGAATAGTTAAGTCCAAATTTTCTTTTTTAGCTTGAAGAAGTTTCCATCTCAGACCTAAAACAGCATCCAATTCTGATTCATTGCTCTCCTGTAGTAACTCACATTCCTCATTATGTAAACTGCAAAATATTGTTGTTTTAAAAGATCATAAGAATCCTTTTAAGTTTTAATGCTTCCTTATTTCAATTAGCAGACTGTGGGTCCAAAGCATATACATTCATTCAAGTAAAACTATGCCTACTGTTGCTTATTATGCAAACCATGAGAGATGTAGAAGCAGGAACTTATACCAGATATGCACTTGTAATTTCCCTAAGTCGATTTAAGCATGTTTTAAATTATTTTTCACTATTTTTATAATTGATCCAATAAACTCCCAGGATGCTTAAAAACGTAATTCCAATAACATATATTAAAATGACTAGCAAGCTTCTGTTTGTCCCTTCAGTAAGGCTCATTTTTTAACACAGATTACTGTCTCAAAAACATGTCATAAAACAAACACATAAATATGGAATAAATCTCACTCTTTCACATTTGTTTTCAAAAATATATACATGTAAACTACAGGCAATCAATTGATCACAAACAAAATACAAACTAAAGGTTTAGCCTGTTATGTTATTTCCACTACTTTTTCAGCCAAAAGAAAATCTACTTGGCAGGTAACAGGATTTGCCTCTGAGCATCACAAGCAATATCAAAATCATCAAAACAAGCCTTTATGTAGAGTGAAAAATTAGTATAAAATACATATTTAATTAACTAGATTTATTATCTTACAATCAATTATTATAACTTCAAAGTGGACAAGTCAAAGTATTTCAGGAGCTGAAACTCAGTGTTCACATTATTTGTTTTTCAAATCATTAATACTATTTTAAATGGCTGTAATAATCAGTCGCTCCCCACAAAAGTGAAAGTCATCAGGGCCACTAAATATGAATTGAACTGTAAAAAGAAATATGATTAAATTAAACAAAAAATTGGCATAATTTCATGCAGAGCTGAAAATACCAAAGTAGCTTACATTGGTTTACATAAAGTCTTAGGCATTAATTACAGAAAGAACAGTTTAATAAATTCCAGTATACTGGGTCTTTCTAAATAAAAAAAAGATTATCACTTTACTCCTAGATTTATGCACAGGCACCATTAACATTTTTCACAACTAAAACCTCTACCTGATGATATATGTTTTCTCACATAAGCTGACTAACACAAATATCATCATCAAGGGGAACAGTATTCTAGATTAAATGTAGCCTTGAAAGGCATTAATAACAACAAATGATGAAATTTCAGGTTTTTAGATGCAGCCTATAAATATTTTATAATTTAATGAATTCTGTCAAATCTTCATTTAAAAACAAGATGGGCTTAATCTGTGTGATCATAATTGTATGTCATCAGTACTTGCTCCACAGGGTGCCATGTACTTAACACATTTTATATTTTTTAAAAATGTAGGAGATAAGGATCATTAAAACTCACATGTACTGCAAGAAAACCACTGGCATATTATTAGCTTCCAATATTTACTATAAAACCCATACCCAGAGGAACCAACACATTTCAAAGAGCAAACAATCAATAACCAGGTAAGTAAAATCATATATTATTTTAAGCAACTCTTAGCTAATGCAATAAGAAAATATGGTGCTAAGCTGTTATAAAAACACATTGTATATGAATCTGGGCATGAGAAATTAGAAGTTTACAGGTTGCAGGAGACGTTGATAAAGCGGCCGGAGAGAGAGCAACAGAGGAATGCCAGACCCATCTGCAAGTGAAAAGCCGAGCTGGCTTAGTCATAAATTTCAGACAGCCGGAACTCCACCCCTGCGGAGCTCCAATCCACATCAGACCGTCTGGAGAAGGGACCCCTCTTTGCAACTGAACTGTTTCGGGCTAATCCCGAGAACTCAGTCCAGGCTTGGCTCAGGAAGAAATTAAACTGAATAGAAAGGACTCATGAATGTATAATCCGGCCATCTCCGAGGAAAAGCCTTGCCTGGATGGGAATAAAGAGTATAAATACTGGACTCTGGGAGTACATGGTGGAGCGGGTGGCACAGAGATCTGGCGCATGCCGGTCTAGCATCCGACTCTCAATTCGATCGAATTAGAACTATGCTGTGGCAGGAATTTTTGCTGGTTTCATTGCAATTTGGCTATTTGTCGTTGTGCTTTTGTTTTTTTCGTTGCATCTCAGTTTTTATTAATTTGGGAAAAATAAACTTTGTTTCTTTATTTCTGATTTGGGTCACCTTATTTATAACATAAGCCATGAAGGAAGTAAGAAGAATCTGAAAAGTCAGAGTGATGACTTTTCACTCATCCTATAATCATGAATGAGCCAGACACAGTTAAGTGACAGAAAGGGGCCACCTTTATAAGGATCCTTAAGTGCACAATTCCCCAGGTGGAAAACATTCAAGATGCACATGTAGCATACCACATATACAATTTTTATGTTTAGCAAATTAGCATATCTGACAAAAATACCCAGTTACAGATGTAAGTGGTAAGGTAATTTCCTCCCAGTTCAGCCTTCTTTGAATTCCCCCCATTTAGATAAATGTTTCATAAACTTTGTTTATGAAAATGTGTCTCAGAGAGCTAGTTTCAACCTTGGTGTCCCCAAAAATCTAACCTTGGACCCCAGGTTGGAGCCACTGGGGAATTTATTTTGTCTTTCTGTCTAACAGAGTAGGTAAAATGCTAGCTATGAATACTATGATAGGCCACAGAGCTACAAATATACCTGTAAAGAATATAGAAAATATATAAAAGAAAAAAAAGGCAAAACTCAACTGGGCATCAAGAGCACTTGTAAACTGTATAAATTATTGTTTGTGGATATGACATAATAGGTTTGGTAGACCCTTATTTTCCTATGGCTGGGGAAAACAAGAGATGAAAGGCAGGTTGTCTTGAGATGAAAGGCAGGTTGTCTTATTCAAAGATGATACAAGAAGTATGTGTCTCAACTAAGGACACCCAAAAACCTGGTGGTACCAAGGTTAACAAAGCACAGGTTACGGGGAAAACCAGGACCCAAACTCAAAGCTAGGGATGACTAAGGCAAAGAATAAGGATTAAGAAAAGGGTAACCATTTTGATAGTGTGTGGGCAGCAAAGAGGTCATTCTGTTTACATGGAATGAAAGCAAGGGAACAACTACTTTTTTGTAAAGCAGTTAAAAAGAAACACCTTCAAATAATTTAGGATATTACCTTGGTTTTTATAGCAATCAGCTTTAAATAAAACTCTTCCTTTCAACTCTTCTATTAATTATCCAGGAGAAGAAGAANGATACCTGCACAACAAAACTTACTCAAAGAAAAATTTAACTATGTGCTTAACTGGACCAGTAGTGGGAAAAAAAACAACACTACAAATAAGTTGCATAATACCACAAGTAATAGCAAATTAGGGACATTATAGAAATGAAAAATGTGCCCAAAAGCATGAAGACAAATAGCACAACAGTAAGTACTGGGGGGAAAAAAAAGCATTAAATATAACCTTTTATGCACAACTTCTAAACTTACAATATTATTAGTAAGAACTTAAAAATATAAAGCAGAAAAGCTTATTTTTTTTCTTAGTATAGAACCAAATCAGCAATCAGCAACTTAAAAAAAAAAGACAACAAAACTGACAGACTATTATTATTTTACCACTTCACTATTTTATTTGTCTACTTAAACATTTTCAAATAAAATAGGAATTATCCTTAATTAGCCACCTTATTTTTGTGGTATTTTCTTTAATCCTCACCACATCATCAGCACATGCAGTAAGTACTTTATGGAAACTTCATACTACTTACAGTAGAAGAGTCTTCCTTCCATATTATTTACCAGTAAAAGTGCTACAAGCATAAAGTTCTTGGAAGTTTAAGCCACAGATTCAGGCAAAATCCCTGGAAAGTTTCAAATCATGCATGATTTGCAGTCTAAGAGGAATTTAGAGACTGCTTTGCACTTCCATTTTCACATATTAATAGTTCATTGATCATTGGTCTTGAATGAAAATACATATTTTATCAACTTAGAGCTTTTATCTAAGACACCATTTTTGGTAGTACTTTAAGACTTTTCAAGAAAGCATACAAGCAGATGAAACAGCTTTTGAGTTCTACATCACAGACTGCTCAAAAATTCACATTCACTTCACAAGTCAGCTAATTACAGTCAACAAAGACCATCACAGAGAAATAGTTTTCCCCTAGCTTTTCTTCCATATTCGGCTGAAAATGCAGAGTAATTCTGTATCAGAGAAACTTTCTTTCATTTACTATGTAGCAGTGTAATTATGCTAAATTTCTGCAGTTGAAGACATGGTCTCTAGCCTGCCTTCCTAACCAAAGTCCCTATTTACTGAATTTCCCTATTTCTAGATGACCAGCAGGTTTTTACAATCAGATTTTAAATAGTGACAAATAGCTCTCCCAGTTAAAATAAACAGAATGAATTAAAGTTTACTTTAATTGTGCCAAAGATCAAACATATATCAAATTAAAAAAAGTAAGAGGCATGCACAAGACTTATAACCAACCTCTATCCCCATAGCTATTGCAGCAAATCCTTCTGGAACTCCATGACATTGTTCCCAAATGGAGACAGAAACTACCTCTGTTGTGTTCCCTATGCCCGTGCAAGAATTCTTGCACATCAGATGGCCAGTATGCGCACCTGTAATGATGGAGTGACTGCTACCAAAAATTCAATGAAATAAAAAACTCCTAAACAGCAACATAGCATTAAGAAGCAGGCATTCCTTATTCGGCCAGATGCACAAGGTGGTAGCCTTCTGTTTATATACTGTATTTTACACACATATTCATTGATTGTCCCAGAATAAAAATACACATGACAATCATTTCCCCACTATCATTTCAGTATTTTCCTTCTCCTTTACACACGTATTCTTCTGTCCTGGGGGTCTCTCTGGTAGTCCATAGTGGTCAGGGACCCCAGTGTTACAGTTGACATAGTCAAGCTGGCAGGGCACTGGGGCTGGTGAACGTCCAGTTCTCCTTTCTACACAATGGGCATTGTGGAGTTTTAGAACAAGCATTGTGTTAGCTCACCAGCTGTAGAAAATTTATCATCTGGTAACATGACAAGATCAATGGACAAAGGAAGGGCTACAGATGGCATTTGTCTGGGCTTCTGTAAAGCCTTTGACATGGTCCTCCACAACATCCTTCTCTTGAAATTGAAGAGATGGATTTGAGGAGTGAACTCATTGCTGGTGTATATAGGAATAGTTGAAGAGCAGCATCCAGAGGATAGCGATCAATGGCTCAGAGTCCCAAAGGACATCAGTGACAAGTGGTGCCCCTCAGGATCCATACTGGTACCAGTGTTATTTAGTAGCTTCATTAATGACAGACAAAGGGATTGTTTTCTGAACACATTTGCACATGAGTGATGCTGTTTGCCACACCTGAAGGATAGGATGCCATCCAGGGAGATCTGGACAAGCTCAAGAAATGGGCCCATGGGAATCTTAGGAGGCTTACCAAGCCCAAGTACAAGGTGCTGCACCTGGGTCTGGGCAAGCCCCAGAACCAACACTGGATGGGGGATGAACAGATGGAGAGCAGCCTGGCCCAGAAGGGCTTGGGGGTCCTGGAGGAGCGGCTGGTGGAGGAGAGGCTGGACTTGACCCAGCCATGAGAACTCACAGCCCAGAAAGCCAAGCATGTCCTGGGCTGCATCCAGAGCACTGTGGGCAGCAAAGCCAGAGAGAGGACTCTGTTCCCCTGCTCCAGTGAGAGCCCACCTGCACTGCTGCATCCAGCTCTGGGATCCAACAGCAGAGGAAGTACATGGACCTGTTGGAGCATGTCCAGAGGAGGCCCAAGAAATTGATTAGGAGGGATAGTGCACTTTTCCTGAAGTGCACTGGTGAAAGGCCAAGGGAATTGGGTTTGTTAAGCCTGGGAAAGAGAATGGTTCAGGGTAACCCAATTGTGTCCTTCCAGTACCTTGAAGGGAGCCTACAAGAAAGATGGAGAGACACTCTTTACAAGAGCACGTAGTGACAGGACAACAGAGAATGGCTTTAAACAGGAGAGTAGGTTTAGATTAGACATTAGAAAAATTCTTTACTGTGAGGGCAGTGAGGCACTGGAACAGGTTGCCCAGAGAAGCTGTGGCTGCCACATTGCTGGCAGCTGGCTCTAGGCCAAGGTGAATAGGGTTCTGAGCAATCTCATCTAGTGAAAGGTGTCCCTGTCCAGAGCAGAGGGTTGAAATCCAATGATCTTGAGATCTGTTCTAACTCTGGCCATTTTGTAATTCTAAGATCTAATAACAGTATTATTAGGGCATAGCTTGCACATAACACACTGTAACTGGTTCTTTGTCAGTCTGAATTACATAATTTCAGGGATCTAGAAAACAAAACATAAAAACAGAAATTATATTACTAGACTTAAAAATACAGAAATGATGCTTACCTTCTAGCTTCTGTGACAGGGTAGTTCACTGGAGAGGATGAACTCATGATGACCAATAGGCAGCTTTTTAAGCTGCATAAACTATAAACTCTGGAGAATGAATCATTGACTGTATACACGTTTACTTAACAAGCTTCCAAGATGATTCTTCCGTGTCATAAAAACATTAAACTCTGTAACGGAGACATGCTTTAGTTTATTTGGCAACATAATGAAAGAATCATTTGTTGATACTCACAAGCAGTTAGAAAACAGTGTTACTACTATATCATTTGAACAATTACAACTATAATTCCACAGTTTGAGATAACTATGAGAATTGTACTTTTAGTCCTCTAAGCTTAAACAGTGTAGATTAATATATACATATATAGTAACATAGCAGAATATCCTCACCAAGGTTTTCAGAATATCAGTAAAAAATATTTTGTGCACATAGATATATCCTCTATCTCGTAAGAACATTAGAAACTTCCTTTCTCTTCAAAATAATTCTACTGAAGATATACCATGATTGCATGTACTAGGTTTGCTGTCTGGTAAGAGCCTTTAATACAGCAAGTCTTCCAAATGTTTTACAAGCTTGGAATCTTCTATTTGAACGTATTTTTACTGCATTAGATAAATCAGAAATAGTTAGGATTATACAGGAGGAATACTAAATTGAACTATAACTCCACTCACCATTAGAAAAAACATTAATTTAGTGGTACAATTTAAAAAAAATCAATATAGACAACATATTTATAACGTAGACCTTAAAAAAAATCCATTGTTTACGTCAAGTTTCACAGCAAACTCCTTAATGACCTCTTTTCATTAATTAAAGCAAGGTAACATGAAACATAAGCTGTATTCAACAGTCAATATTAATGAGCCATAAAGGTTTGTTTTTGAAGATGATAGCAGATGGACATCCATATTAAAGTCCAAAACGGGAAACTCAACTGGACTCCATTTTTACCAACCCTGGTTTGCAGCCACACGCTCACAGAATCATAGAATAAGCTGAGTTGGCAGACATCCATTAGAATAATCTACTCCCACTCCTGGCCCTCCACAGGACACCCCAGGAGATACACCACCTGCCTGAGAGCATTGTTCAAATGCTTCTTGAACTCTGCCAGGCTGATGCTGTGACCACTGCCCTACGAGTCTGTTCCAGTGCCCAGCCACCCTATGGGGGAAGAAACTTTTCTGAATATCCAACCTAAACCTCCCTTGACACAACTTCAGGCCATTCTCTCAAGTCATGTCACTGGTCACCAGAGATAAAAGATCAATGCCTGCCGCTTCACTTCCCCATGTAAGGAAGTTGTAACTGCAATGAGGTCTCCAGCCTCCTGCAGGCTGAACAGACCAAGTGACCTCAGCCATTCCTCATAAGGCCTTCACCAACCTTGTCGCCCTGCTTTCAACACTCTCTACTACTTTTATGCATTTTTTATATTGTGGTCTTCAATGGCAGCAGTTTCTGTAATATATTAATGTAAAGTGATTTTATTCATTCCAGTTGCTGCACTAGAAATATGGCAAAGAAAAAAATGCATTTCTGCTTCAATTGTGGGAAATAGTAAAGGTAAGAAGACTTTCAGAAGCCATGAAAGCAGGCTTTAGAAACAGAAAGAGCAGAGCTTAGAGCTAGCTGCAGCTGCAACTGTTATTGCAGTTAACTGTTATTTCATATCCTTGCTTGCTGTATTATTGTATCTACTCTACTTTCAAGCTTTACATCTTCAGCTAACTCTGAAGTTCTCTGCTTTTGGTTTCTGAGGCCTGCTTTCTAAAAGTCTTCTTACCTTTACTATTTTCCACAATAATCTATAATTTTAACAGAAAATGCAGCAGAAAAAGCCTTATTTCTAAAAACTCTTGAGTTTTTGGTTTGGGTTTTTTTGTTTCTTTGTTTTGTTTTTACAGAAAAGCAGTATATTCATATAGAATAGCTAGATGTATCCTTTGTGATTTTTCACATCTATACATCAGAATTCCCCTTGGTGCATGTGTTCCTAAGACTCAAAACACAGTAACTGCCATGCGAAGTCACTCACACTCCTAGAGAAAACAACATAGCTTTCTTTCCATCTCAAACGAGAAAATAGTTGAAAACCTCATTTTCACAGTATAGGCTGTAGTATAATTTCTAGGCACATGTTAAATTCCATTAAATTATTGGTGAGTTGCACACTGAAAACTTTAACTTTACATGAAAGAGAATCTTGACAAAGTACTTGTAGTACTGTACTCAACAAAGATTAACCACTTCAATAAAAATGAGAATGAGGTATCCTAGTATAGGAAACTATACCTCTATCAATTATGCCAAATTTTTGCATTAAGATATAGCTCTGAACACTAAGAAACTAGTTTTTCATACCATCCTTTTCTTAATATTTATTGCCAAAAATATATATATTTGGTATTATACCAAAATCTGAAAGTAGAAAAAGAAAAAAAAATGGTGCAACTAAATAGATGCAACAGAAAAAAATCTGTCTCAAAACATAAGCAAAATCTCCTCTGACACATCCACACCAACTTGAAGTTTTAGAACCTTCTGAAATTATTTTTAAGTCTTTTAATTATTTTGGTGGGGGAGGGAAAAAGAAAATACCTAATGACTGTTTTCCTGGAATGCTAATGATTTTGAATATACAACATTTCTCTAAGATGCATATCCATAGTTTATTAGCACACAAATGGATACACTCCAAAAACATGCTATTTCAATTAGGAATAAAAAAAATTTCAAGGGGCATGAAGTGGCTCATAAGAACCCCTCAATCAAACAGTAAAGAAGTTTTTGCTTCAGGGGGTAGTACATTCAGTGGGATGTTACCTACAAAACTTGTGTCATATTCTCCTCACAAATTTCTGAATGTGCTTAACTAAGTTTATGAAGGCCATTGATTTAGACTGGATGTGGGACAGAAATTTTTTTATTCTGAGGGTGGTGAGGCATTGGAACAGGTTGCCCAGAGAAGCTGTGGATGCCCCACCGCCAGCAGCGTTCATGACCAGGCTGGATGGAGCTCTGAGCAATCTGGTCTAGCAGGAGGTGTCCCTGCCCACGGCCAAGAAATGGAACTGGAGGATCTCTAAGGTCCCCTCCAGCAAACTAAATCTAACCAAGATGTACTAATTTAAAACATCCAAAGCCAGGGGGAACTACCACTACCACATATGTGCTGCAACCTATAAAAGCTCACCAGTTTCGGCTGAACGAACCACTAGCTTTTCACTAACGCAGGCTGAAAAATTTTAAGCAAGCTAAAAACCAAAGTAGGAGCACCCCTGCGCTCCGCTGGCCCCGGAACGGCGCCGGCTGAGCGCACGCCGTGCCGGCGGCTTTGGCGCTTTACCTGGCAGGAAGGGCTGAGGGAACAAAGTCAGAACAGAGCTCCAGCAGCAGCACCCCGAGGCCAATCCGGGCAGCCGAGTCGAGCGCAGCAGCCGGGAAGCGCCGGGAAGCGCCGGGAAGCGCCTGGCCGTTTCCAGGTCCCGCCAGCAGGGACGCGGCCGAGCGCAGCGCCTTCCCAACGGCGACTTCCGGCCGCGGCCGAACGTCATCAACGGGCCGGGCGGCGGCGCGCGCGGCCTCGCACAGCGCCCGCGGGGGCCGCGGGGCGGCGGCGGCCCGGCCTCGCACCTCCGAGCCCTCTGACTTCGACGATTGTCATGTGCGTGCGGGAAATGAAAATGACCGACTGACGCGAGAGCCAGATTGAGATGTGCATGTCCTCAGATTCGGGGCAGCGCATTCTCCGCTCAGATCATCAAGAGAAACAAACAGGTAAATGATTTTGAGAGACCGTGGACAAAAATCGCGGCAGGGTGGATGAGGGAGACTGGTGACAAGGTTGCCATTCCCCTTCTGGTCGCCTCACTGCGCAAAGGGAACGATTCGTTGAAACATGTCAACTGAGAGATTTCAAGACCCAGATGTAAACATATATGATGTCAAACAACGACAGCATAAGGGAGTGAATAAAATCCACCCACCGTATTCTACAAAAGTGACAATAGCAATAGCATGTCAGTGGTATATCCTTCAAGGTACAAATTGAAGTTCTAATACAAAGAAAGCGAGCTCTGTAATATTTTCACCCTCTCAGATAGACTCAAAACTTAATTTCTAGTTTCTGACTTGATTTCTGTAATTGGCTTTCACCAATAGTTTTTCTGCTTCTCCATCATGCAGTTATTCTAAATGTCTTGTGCCAAATGAAATAAGTTATTTGCCTGGGTTCACAAAAATAGATTTCGTTATGTTGCAGTTCTTTTAATAATAGCATGGTTGGGGGTTTTCTGATCAAAAATATGAAGAGAAGCTGATGTCCTCTCTTCTGTTTTCTGATGAGCAGTCAAAAATTAAGATGAAAAATGGCCTCAGCTAATGAAAAAATATAAATTATGTGATAATATGAAAGGAGACAGAGACTTAGCATTACTGAACCAGTAATATTAGCTTATCTGCCCAAAATGTCCCATGTCCTGTTTTTTTACATTGATTCACAAAAATTACTTCAGACACTATACTGTTGCTCCATCCATGTAGTTAAACAAGCATCTTTGCTTCCTCCCATACTGAAAATTACACCTCATATTCAGAATTATTTAGGTTGGAAACGACGTCTAAGATCATCGAGTCCTACCATTGTCTCAGCAGTGCCAAGGCAGTCACTGAACTGTGTCCCTAAGGGCTGCATATATATGTCTTTCAAATACCACCAGGGATGAGGAGTTTTGTCCCAAGTGGTCATTTTTACATAGGAAGAAAGGGTTTTTTCTGTCTTAATATATTGATGATTTTCTATTTTTTTATGAGAAAGTTGATGTCAGGGATATGAATTTTGCCACCTCCAAGAAAATCAAACAGATTTTACTTGTTTAAGCCATCAGAAAATTATAGTTTGTTCTTGCTTAACACAGATGATGTGAAATTTTACAGTTAAGGTTTATAAAGCAACATTTTGCATTTAGGAAGGACAGAGTCTAGAACAAATGACAGCTTGCTCTGTGGTAACTGCAGTGGGTGTTTTGGGTCTGATTTGAGTTTCACTATCAAAACTGAAAGGAGTAAGATTATTCTTCTCTCAAGGGCTTACCTTTATGTTCAAGTAGCAAAGAGGGCAGCTGGCAGGAAGCTGAACTGTAAAACTTGTGCATCAGGCCACACACCAAGGATGAACACTTGAGCACAAAACGGCTAGGTCTGTCCCTGTGAAACAGTGTAAGGAGTAATTTTTTTCTTCCACTCTTACAGCTTTCTACTGGTTTGAGCACCCGTTGTATGGCACAGACATACTGTGACTTGCAGGTGGTGCTGTGTGGCGCCATTACATAAGACTGAAGCCACAGAGAGCTGAGAGGCAAGCTAGTTTTTGATGCAGAATTAGAATTAGGTACGACAGGACAGGCAGGCCGTAAGAAAGAAGGTAGTGGGTTTATATCTGGTTTTGAGGTCTTCGATTTGAAGAAAGGTATTTGTGGGGAGGCTGGCAGTGGCTGATGCACTCATTAAGGAGATCAGCTAACAGAAACAGGAGAGGAGGCCACGGTAGCTTGACATGCTAGGTGAGGATGAAGCTTAATGTGGATTGGTAAGCAAGCCAGGAGGGAACAGATATGGAGAGGACAGGGTGAGCAACATAGTCTGAATTAGTAGCAATCCTAGTTAGAACACAAAACCAATCAACCAAACCAAAAAAAGTCCACCAAACCCAGATGTTACTGGCAACTAAGTAGTAGGTAAGGACTGTATTACAGACGTAAGAAAATAAACCAACCGTGGGATGTTGTATGCTGGGGGAGTCAAGACATTAAGCAAATGGATGGGGAATACCCGGGCAACACGGGCAGCTTTGGGTTCGGCAGAAAAAGGGATGAGAAGCCCGCAAGGGGACGGCTCTTTAACAGAGCTCGTGGGGCGTGAGGCACACAAAGGGCCCCGCGGGGACAGTCGCACTGGCCCGCTTTGCAGAGGAGGATGGCGCTCATTAACCACGCCAGTCGGTCAGGGGCTGAGCAGGGCCCATCCGCCCGTTCGCGTGGCTGGCCGCAGTTCGGCTCCCGCCGCGGCCGGGGGAGGTCCCACAGCCCCGCCGCGGCGGCGGCTCCTCCTCCTCCACCTCTTTTCTTCCTCCTCGTCCACCTCCGCTCCCTCCAGCGGAGCCGCGGCCGCTCCGCCCCCACCGGAGGAGGAAGGAACCACTTTTGCGACTGGGGGGAGAGGGAGCGAACGAAGCTTTTCCTGTTCCTTCCTCCACCTGTGCCTCGGGTCTGGTGGGCTCTGTCCTCTCTTGGCTTCCCGCATTCCCCCAGGCGTGGAGACGGGAACCGAGCCGTCTGTCTTACGGCGGACGCTCGCCGAGTCCCCGCAGGCACTCCGGAGCTCCCCCGCCGCCCCGGTGCGGCGTGCCGGGTGGTACGGGCCTGCTGGCGGGAGGAGGCAGCGCGGCCGTGTTTCCCGCGGCGGGCGGTGGGCCGGGCGCCAGCGCGGTTGGTAGCGGGGAGCTGCACCGCTGCTGGTGAAGCGGCGGGCGAGCGGGCTAGGGGGGCAGAGAGAGAGAGAGAAAGGGGGATCGGGGTAAGAGGGATAAAGATAGAGAGGAAAAGGGATGGAGGGATGGATGGAGGAGAGGAGGGCGGGCGGGCGGAGTTTCTTTGCCGCGCGCCCCCTCCTTCCCCTCTCCTGCCCCCCTGCAGCGCTCTCGCGCCGTCGCGCCCGTGTGCGTGAGGGGGCGAGTGGCCGGTCGGGAACGGGGGATATCGGGACAAGGTGGCGGGCGGCTCTCTTGGCTGGGGGCGGCCTGGCCCTGCCCCTGGGCGGGGGCTGAGGCTGCGGAGTGCCGGGGGGTCTCTGCAGAGGTGAAGGGCAGGCACAGCGCCGCTCGCCCCAGCCAGGGGATGCCTGCCCTTGCTGACGTGCCTTCTTGTGTTGCCCTTCTCTGCGCTCCCCGCCCCGGTGTGTTTATCCCGGCAGCGAGTGGCACCTCGTGTGGCTGGCAGTGTTTCGGTGGTTGCTGGAGGTGCAGAGCCTTTGCTTCTCTGAGCCCGGCTCGCCTGGCGGCAACAGGGCGTCACGTCGGCGAGAAAACATGAGCCGAGATTTCAAACCCGGAGACTTGATCTTCGCCAAGATGAAGGGTTACCCCCATTGGCCGGCCAGGGTAAGGCTTCCTCCTCCCCCTGCCTCGTTCTCCGCGGGGTGCGCTCGCACATCTGTGCTGAGCAGCGCCCTCAGCTTCGCCTCCTGCGAGGGAGGACGCGTCGGGGCTCCGGGGTGTAGAAGTGGCTTTGCAGTCACATTGCAGATCCACAGCAAGTAGCCCTCTCAAGTAGTCATTAGTTTTCCTAATTTGTGTAACGCGGCTTTAGGGAATGAAGACTGCTGTACTGTAGCGTGACACTGGAGCTTGTGCAGGCCCCTGGACCTGTACAAAAAATTATATCCCCAGATAAGGGCTCTTGGCAGAAGAAAAACACGAATTTATGGCAAGATTATTCCTAAGTGGGCTATGTCTACTGTGCTTTCTATTAAATAGGCTAAGTGTATGTGTTAACCTGTCCAGTCCTTTTTGGTGTTCTCTGTGCTCCTGTGGAAAAGGCATGGCAAGTTCTGGGACTGCTGTAGGTCATTTGTTGGATGTGGGAATGGAGGTGAAAAGGTGTTTAGCCAAGATGCTGACTTAGGAATTGAGGTTCTTTTAAAGTTCATTATGGTTTTGGTAGTGCTTCACATTTGGGTTTCCACAAGTTACCAGGTCAGCATAAGGGTAGCAAATCTTGCGGTTTCCTTTCCATAAGGATGGGCAGTATGTGGGTGAAATGGAGTTGTGCCTTTTACCTGTAATGCATTGTAATCTCTCCTTTTAAAAGAAGCGCTCGTGTGAAAAGTACCTCTGTAAACTAAAGTAATGTAATTTTCTATTGTTGCTAATACTGATTTTGTTTCTGCTATGTTTCTTTTGCATACTGTTAAAAAGAGATCTCAGTTCCTGCTTTACTCCTCTGTAGCTTTTTTTATTCCCATTTTAATGCTGAATTTTTACATTAAACTGTTCTTGACTGTTACTTGCTTTGAATCATAATAGGCTGTATTTTTCTTAGGTGGATGAAGTTCCTGATGGAGCAGTAAAACCACCTATGAATAAAATGCCTATTTTCTTTTTTGGCACCCATGAGACGTAAGTCCTTTATATATCAGGATTGTATTTTTTCTGTTTTAAAATGCTGTGACAAAAAGTTACCTTCTCTGAATGGAGTGTATTTCAAGGTATTGTATTTACTAGCACATCTTCCTAAATTGTTCTCTTTGTCAAGACATGCTTCTCTAACATTAAACTGTTTAAGTGAATGGTAGATCATAAAAATAACATGTAGACTTTGTTCATCAGAAGAAAAAATTGTACCCACTGTGATGTGGCTGATTGGTTTTTCTTCTTTTCTGTAATGAATTATAGCCCTGTATAACCTCAAAATTCTCAGTACTATATTCTCAAAGAAAATGAAATAGGCAAAATTTGAGAGCTGGACAGATAATCATGTACTGGGGTTGCTTTTATTGTTTGGGTTTTTGGTTTTTTTGTGACAAAGTTTTGGGTTGTGAGTGATGTTATGTTTATGAGATCTGGAGAGAGATGAGGAAGTGCAGTTAGTTTCATATCTATCAACCTGCAGAATACTGATCTTTGGGTACTTTGAGTGATGTTTTGTGGTGATACAGTATTTGTTTTGAGAGACTGTATGTTTTCCACAGCTGAATTTAACAGAAAATATTCTGGGATTTATGTAGTTCTGTGGTTTTGAAAATTACTGTGTTGCTTTTTAGCATGACTGGTTGGGTTGGTGTAGATTTAAGACATCATCAGATTCAGTGCTTCATTTGTTGTTTGAGTTCCTAAAAGAAACCCAGGCAATTTAAACCTGTATTGGTGTGCTTTTAATTCTTATGCTTTTATTAATAAAAATGGGAGATTGAAGTTGTGTGCGGAAGTTGTCCATGTCTTACATTTTTGAAACGATCTTGCTTTTTTTCTTTTTATAAAATCTATTGAAATTTCTTTAATCTGGTACTTTGCATCTATCTTCTAGTAAGCCTTGATAAGACAAGATACATTGTCTTGTTAAGTTAAAGAGTAACCATCCCTACTGTTGGTATTACTTGCTATTACTTTCCTTAAAAAGTGATTTCTGTGATGAAAAAGATACCTATATGCTTGGCCCATGTATTTTTTTTAGCTAATCTCATTTTTCAATAAAACTTTCAAAGACTAAATTTTTTTACTTTGGTTATGGGTAAAGAAGAATTCCTGGAAGTCAGTTCAAGGTTGCAAGGTTTGTCTTCTCCATTACTTTAATTATCATTTAAAATGTGTTAGGTTACCTTTCTTTTCTTAAATTTTTCACACGACTGAACTTTAGGAACTGCAATGCAGTACTGCTTTGGTTCTGCTGTTGGCAGGTGTCATTATCGATTGCACTGGGCCTTTATGCAGTTGTAAATAAGTTTGGGATGCAGGTTGAATATAAGGGAGACAGAAATAACTCCTTATCTGAAGCTTTTAAAACACCTGTACAAGTTTTGAGAAGTTATATGTCCTACTTCAGATTTAGTTTACGGCTCTTAAGAGAAGTTTGGGTTTGAAAGGTTTGATAACTGGGGGCTTTTTTCTAGTTTGCATGAGTAATTTGAAATGTTTGTTCCTCACTCTGGTGTAGTTAAAAAATAGTTTTGCTGTGATCTGGTTTTTATTAGGCTCTAGGTTCCAGGTTACTACACTTCAGAGCCCCATAGAATACCAGAGAAAACTCTTGCCTCTGTTTCACACATGTTGCAATGTGTTCCATGACCCAGCTGTCTCTTGGTGTCTGTTAAGGATGTTACTTTTCTTAAGATCTATAAAGTGATAATAGGTGAAACTTTTATAATTCTTTGCCTCACTTACTCCTTACAGCAGGTACCTGTAAATTGCAATAGGAAGGAACTGATCAGGTGACAAAGGAGACTGGTGTTCCATGGCCTGTAATTTTATTTAGGTTTTTAGCTGTAAATAGTGACTTCAGTGATCTATCACGAATTATGTAGAGTTGACAATTTCATGTACTTTTTCATGGGAATTAAAGTAAATTTGGTAAACTTGTTCTTGTTCTTCTCCCAGTTAAGACTTACATGTTGTGCAAAGTTAGACACTCTCTACCTTCAGCATTTTAGTAGGGTGCATATGTACAGTCTGTCTTACTGTAAGTAGTGGCAACGCTGAAAATCCACATAATCAGTTTATTGTGCTAAAAAGTCCTGTATTAAGGATGACTGTATTTCAAGCTACATGAATGGTTACAGCAGGAAAAAGGAGCCATGGGGGAAAAGGAGAGCAAGACTGGCTTGGGAATAATTCTCACTTCACTTTCAGAAATAATATTAATTGAGTTTATGAAATTGCTGTAAATAAGTGTTAACCTGTACTTCGTAATTTTTTGTTTTCTCTTAAGTTTTGTAAAAAACCCCAATTGAATATGTTACTACCTAGGGAAAGTAATATAATGAGTACTATTTTAATAAACACTTTATTTGGATATGTTGTGGCAGTAGGTCATATCTGTACAAATTTTGTTTGGTCACAGACAAACAGGTCACACTGAACTTTAGTTTCTGGACTTCCTGCATTAGGGTATTCTTTGCATTCAGTTATTCTTGTTCCTTTTTCTTTATTGGTGCACGAGGCTTAAACTGCAGCAGCCTAGTAATAAGCCTCATAACCTTTTCACAGTGGCTGTTTTTGGGTGGTTTTGAATGCCTGACAATATGGGCAAAAGCTTAGAGACTGGAAAAATGCTTCCTGTCAGAGAACAGGGAAGAAGAGGCAATTTTTTTCCTGTTTTTGTCTCTCCCAGTTGCTCTGTTTTCCTCCTTATCATTTTGGTCTGGGTAAATAAGCTTTGCAGGTGCAGGTTTCCCACACTGGCTGAATCCTCTAACTGTGATTTGCCAAGGGGTGGGTGATTTGTAGTCTAAGCTGACAATGGCGTACTTAATACTTTGTGCACATAGATGAGTGTTTACTGCTGGAGTAGAAAATGCTTAAGCTTTCATGAGATTCTATGTTTTTTCTTTCTTCTCTCCTCCTTTTAGTGGGGTGTAAGTCTGAAGTAGCTGCTTTTATTTTTAAGGATAATGAAGGAAATAGTGGAGCTTAGAAGTACCTGTTTAACTTTGCCATGAGCTGGTACTCCAAAGAGCAGTTGTCTGCAACTTTTCAAATAGTTGGATGTGCTGTAATATAATTGCAATAACGCAAAGTCTAGGCATGGATTCAAACAGAATGTATCCCCAAAGTGTACATTTTTCTGTTAGCAGTGAAATCTTAACTTCAGAAGGCCGTGAAGGTAGAGCAGAAATGAAAGTCTTTGCTGCTCTTCAGTATAAACCGTAATATTGGTTCTCAGTAATGTGGTACCTCGTTTTCCCAAGTCTTAACTTGGAGGTGCTAGTAGTGACTAGTGTGATTTTGTCGTATGAGAAAAGCTAATAGGTAAAACCTTTCATTTGACAGCTTAGAGTAGGGGTAGGAGTGTTTTTTTGTTTGTCTGGAAGAGATACAAAGGCAGCAGCAAGACTGTTCCAAGAGTGTCTTTAAAATAAAATAATTGTCATGTTTACTTCATCAAGAAAATGACCGGGGGATAAACTTAAGTCTTATTGTTTAAATTTCATAAATCAAGTTGTGAGATTGTATTGTCAGACCCTGAAAAACTACTGAATGAATGCTGAATTAATTACATTCTTTCACAGCATTCTTAAAAATATGTGGGCAGTTAGTATATTCAGGTGATGCGTTTTCACATCCAACGCAATAAAAATATTTAAGGCTGCTTTATTCTTAACACTTAAGCATGGTTTTCATCTGCAAGAAAGCAATTGCGCTTTCTGTTTGTTTGTGAGCTTCTTAGTCTTTAATTGATCTGGTTCACAGTAGCTGGTTGACTTGTTAGCTGCAATCTTAAGATGCAATGTGGAGCATTTCTTGCCCAGATACGCAGTTTCTGGGAAGGGGGAAAGTCTCTGTGTGTGGTGGTAGTAATGGAAACCTTGGGCCGTTGCAGGCCAAAGTTTAGAAAACTAAGCACTCTGGTGGAATAGTTGTTACAGTACTAATGAATTTAATGTTTAATAACACTTGGTGCTTACTTCTTTGAAAAGAATAACCAATTAAAATGTGAATTTTGTTCTTTCTTTCCTTAAGGGCATTTTTGGGGCCAAAGGACATATTCCCTTACTCAGAAAATAAAGATAAATATGGCAAACCAAATAAAAGAAAGGGTTTTAATGAAGGGTTGTGGGAAATTGACAATAATCCCAAAGTGAAATTCTCTCATCAGCAGGTAAGCTATGCAGACTCTACAAATCTTTTTTGCTTTGGGGGGAGGAGGGAATATGCAGTAAGTGTTTTCCTGACACAGGGTAATGACTTATTGCTGCTGTTTAACTGCAGGTTAGGCAAAATTTCATATATTCTAAAAATTTTAAATACTGTTTATTACTGGTGTCTAGTATGGATACGTAATTAGATATGGGGGTTGTTTAACTGTAGATAGATACATATTTACAACTATGTATATTCCTGAAATGCTTTTGTAACTGTGTGACTGTGCCTGAAAAGTGGTGGATTTTTTGTAGTCTGTCTCTCTGCCCTACATATTCTAAAACCAAATACCTGTGTCCACAAGTATCCTTGTAAGATTTCAGTACATGATCTCTTAGTGTGCAGTATTTTCATTCTAGCAATTGGAAGCAATGTAATGTTTGCCTTTTAGCCCTTGTCACACGATTTGGTTCAATTTTTGTCCATCAGTAGTTCCCAGTTTCTTGCCTTTTTTGTAAGACTTCCAAGTTTAAACCAGACCTGTGCAATGCTACCCATAATAGCACCCAAATTTAATAGAAGACAAAGAAATTCTCTTCCTCGTTTTGTCTTTGCTTGCTCTGGACATTGTGTGAGCTTTTGGTTTTGCTGGGTACACTGGATGTATGTATACTGACCTTGGCTACATTGGGTCTTCTAGGCAAAGCTGCAATAATGAACAGAATTGCTGTCTTCTGTTTTTATCTGCTGTTTTTGCACAACATGCCAGGTTCCCATTTCAGTACCAGTTAATTCCTGCTTCATAAGATATCCCACATACTGTGTTCCTAGTCTGAAGGAGAACATGGATAAAGATTTAAAGAATTTCTGAAGTATTGTCAGAAGGTGATGTGTTCCAGGTGTGCACTTTTTTCTTTGGGATATGGTGAGCTACTAATCCCCACATCGCAGAGGGAAGGACTGTAGTAATAAGAGACAGATCGTTTCTGCTACTGTAAGACACAAATTGATACATCTTTTCACTGTTCTTATTGTGACAATTGAGAAGAGATGCTCTGTGGATGCATGAGGCAGTTGTGAGCTATACCAGTCATTCTAACTAGGTTAAAATCTGGATTTTTTTATCTAGGATAAATAATAAACAGTAAAAAGTTTGTCTAATATTTTGTTTTACTGCAGAAATCAGTCACTTCTTTTAAGCAGCGCTTTCAGTAGCGTTTGAGACATTCCTAGATCCATCTCCAATTGGGAAAGGACACAAAACATTGCCAAGGGGTAGATGCAGACTGTTTTCTTAGTGTGACGGCTTTTCTGCAAGATAGTCCTTTTGAGTTCTATTCAGGCTTTTCAGCTTCAGCGCTTTTCATGCTGTCTTGCTTGGTCAGGTTCTGTCTAGAGCCATTGGGTTGTTCTTTGCAGTTTTTTCCCTATTCCTTTACTGAAAAGAAAGCAAAAGGTTTTTTTCCCACAGATCATGTTTAAGTCCTGTTTGCCTAAGTGCATCATAATATTACAGGAAGAAGAAACTTTTCTTAGTAAGGATGTTTTAACTGGAGTCCTGCATCCAGTTCTGGGCTACTCAATACAAATTGAGTAATATGGACATTCTGGACAGAAAGACCCATGAGAGGCCATGGATGTGATGCACTGTAGTATTTCTGCTGTGAGGAGAGGCTCAGACAGCTGGGACTGCTCAGCCCTGGTGAGCTTATGTGGAATCTCCTCAATTTATACAAATACGTGAAGCAAGGGTAAAAAGAGACTGGGTCAGACCCTTTTTAGAAGTTTCCAGTGACAGGATGAGAGGCAAAGAGCACAAACTGAAACACAGGAGGTTCCCCCTAAATAAAAGGAAGCTTTTTGGGTTTTTTTTTTTCGGTGAGGGTCACCAAGCACTGCTACAGGTTGCTCAGTGAGGAGTCTCCATTCTTGCAGATTGCCAGAAATCATCTGGCTATGGTCCTGGTCAGCCAGGTGTGGGTTTCCCTGCTTGACCGGGAGGGTTGGATCAGTTTCAGTTACAGAAAGAATGAAGTTAAGTAGATTCATGCAAATTTGTTTCTGAATTTGCCCTTTAACTGTAGAAAGCTTTCATTTTGATAGTCTTCTACTCTGTGCTAGGCATTATTAAAAGCAAGTTTTACTTGAAGAAAATCAAGCCCTTTTAGCCAGCTTTTGTTTTTACTTGTGAGTAGTCCTTGTTGATGCTAATAGAGTACGTCTGCAAAAGGCTTTATTTAACAGCTAAGGGGTTTTTTTGAGGAATAGGACTTCTGTATATTTTAGTCAGGGAAGGAATGGATGTTTAAGTGTGTAATGTCCTGATTTCCCTTGGGATAGAGTTAGTTTTTTTCTTAGTCGCTGGTGCAGTGCTATGTTTTGCATTTAGTATGAGAATCTTGTTGATAACATTGTTTTAGTTTTTACTATGTAGTGTTTTCCTTGGTTTAGAGTAAACAGTATTTAGCAACAACTACAAAATCTGTGAGTTTTGAACATAATTCTAATACTAAATCCAAAACATAGCACTATACCAGCTATTGGGAAGAGAACTACCTCTAGCTCAGCTGAACCTGGGACTACTGCAGAGTTTGTGGGGAAGCTGGTATTTGTTTTAAAGGTGGCAGAGTGGTTGAATGTTGCACTAGAGATGGAGAAGATATCTTTTCCTCATGCAACAAATAGCTACACTTTATTGTTCACAGTTTATATGGTTTCTAAAAGCATCATGTTTAATTCTAATTGGTTAGTAACTTTTTGCTGTTCAGTTCATTGGTTAGTAGTTGCTCATGTAGGTGCTTGTTAAAGGTTTTCTTTTTTGAAGATGTTTACATTCTTGTCTCATGGGTACAGAATCAGTTCTCACAGATACAAGTCCCTTTTCACACAGGTGCAAATTGGTTCCCACAGGATCATGCTGATATGCAGGCTGACTCACAAAAGGTTGATGTGCAGGCCTGAGCTGTGATTTTACAAGGCCTTTCTTTTCTAAGGTTTTACCTATATGCAACACTTGAAATCAATTTCTGAGGCTCCACCATCTTTGCCAAAAAGGGGTATGGTATACACAATAAAACATTCAGTTCAGTGCAGTTCAGTGAGTTGACATACGCTTTTTGTTACTAGTTCTGGTAACAAGAAAACAAAGACGAAATAGAGTTGGAGAAACGTGCCTCCCCTCCGGCCACCTTCTGCTCTGGCGTTGTTGGTCCCCAGTGTCCTCTGCCCATTTCAGTGTGCCCCCTGGGTAAGACAGTGGTGGTGTAGGAGACGTCAGTCTCCTGTGAAGTGGTTACTTTGTTTTTGCTGTTCCTAATTTCTTGCTCAGCAGGTGCAGTGTTGGCTCTTCCATGGCCTGCAGCCCACCCTACCCTGACATGTACCTTCTGTCTGCCCTCGGCCAGTGCTTGGTGTTCAGGGAGCATCCACATGTGACCATCCAGGAACTGCTGTGACAGCCACACTCAACACCACCTGGGCTAGGCCTGATGGCCTTTGCAGCAGACAGCTTCAGGGATCCCACTGGGTGCCCTGCTGGCTCCCTGCACACACCACATTCACACAGTCAGACAAGGTTTCCTTTCTGGCTGGACCCTGAGTTTCATTTAGCAGTGTCAGACAGCTGGGTCCATAAAATAATTTAATTGTGATGCAATCACAGAATAACAGCTTTAGCTAGGTATTCCTGGGGGGACCCTGGAAAAGGAAGCCCTGGACATTTATACTCTTGGAGACTAAGTTTGGAAGCTGTTGGATCTTCCAGTTGAGTCCTTGGCTCCTGGTGTCTCTTGAGTGTCCACTCACCTGGCTGGCTACTGTGCCCTTTATATCCAAAGTTCAAGGTCTCTTGCCTCCGGTTCCTGCCATTCACAGCTCAGTCTGCAGTGACATGAGCTACTTTCATTGAATGTACTCAACATGAGGCAACTCCTCTGGGCTGGAGCTTGGCTTGGGCAGTGGTTTATGTGTCTCCTCTTCCAGTGTCCCTCCTTGATACTGGCATCTCTTTTGCTTCTGGTCCCCTTGTGCCCTGTGCAGGCATCTTCTGCACACGACCATCCTTTCACTCCCTCTTCCCCTTCTCCCATTGCTGTGTGGGTGACGGCGCCATCTGTTGCCAGGTGAGGTGGGATGTTGAAGTGGGTCAGTTCTCCCCTTGCCAGCAACCTCTCCTGGACCAATTGTGACCAGCTCAGGGCAGCAATGGACCTGGTTCCCCATGTCATCGGCACCTGCCCACGAGCATGAGGCATCTTGAAAGTGATGGCAAGTAGCTGCTTCTGAAAACCAAAAGGAAAGTTTACATAGGTACTGATGAGGAAATACACTGTTTTCCCAACAATATTTTAAAGTGGAATCATGTATTATGGCCTGCTAATATGTTGTACTATTTAGTGCATAGGTGAATGGACACATTTCTTTAGCTGCAGTCTTGGATGTGAATGTATCTTAAGATATTCTTTGATCTCTGTGTTTTATCTTTAACGACTATACAACTGTAAAGATTCTTAGAGCTAAGTTATACACTTAAAAAACACAGCAGGGAATACAGTTTGGGAGTCAGAGCTTAAAAATTCTGGATGAGTAGGAAATTTTGTGTTTGGGCATGCAGCAGGTATGGTCAGAGGGAAGTGGGTGATCACGTGACCGTTTAGGCAAAATTGTGCTTTTAATCTGGGTACAAGATGATATTAAAGGGGCAGACTTGCCAGCTCTTAGAACAGAGGCATTCACTTGCAATTTTTTTCCTCTTGGTGTGTCCTTTTACTGGGCTTATATCTCAGGCTGGAAGTGTGGCCTAAGGCGTCCACCACCTTAGCATGGAGGTGGAGAAATTCAAATATACCAGTGATGCCTGGAAGGCTGACCTGAAACAGAGACTGGGCAGGGCTAGAGAATAAAATAGGTATTTATTGAAAGGCCTCCGGGTTCCACCTTGGGCTGGACAGGAGCCCGACCAAGGCTGCACCCTGAGTCCACTACAAAACGCCACACACAAAAGGCTGACCCGTCACGAGGTCCTACATTTTTATCAGTTTTGGTCCATTTGCATATCGGGGTTTAATTGTCCAATTACAGCTTCAGGTTGTGAGGTCTCATCCTTCTCGTTCCTCCTTCCGGTCCACCGTTGTTTATACTTTGGGCCTGGAAGCCGTCCTTGGTTCTCAGCAGAAAAGGGATTTGTTTTGTCTACCTACCCTGTGAAGAGAGCTTACTAGCACTTAATATGAGGCTCAGAACTACATCCTTAGGTAACACAGAATCTGCAAGCTAAAGCTTAGAGCATCACCAGGAGTGAGATTAAGTGACAAAAGAGGTCAAATGATGGTGATCAAAATAGTAATTCTCTTTTATTCACCATCAAAGAACTGAGCAAGGAAGAAAACAGAAAAGTAGGGAAAAGGGAAGAATTACAAAAAGTGAGAAAGGTGGTCACCACCAGGAATCTCCGGCATCCTGTGAAGATCCTTCTTTCCTCTGTTGGTGGGTAGAGCTCTGCTGGGACTTGCTGCCCACTCATTTCTATCTTGGCTGAGCAGTGCTTTGTAGCACAGACTCAGCAGTTTCACTGCAGCTTGGGAGCCATGACAGTGGCACCTGCATCCAGGTTCATGACATTCCTGGGATATCACTGGCCCTGGCCCTTTGCTGCACCATATCTGCAGCTGCAGAGCATTCCAGCACCTGGGTGTCGTGGTTTTCACTCTCAGCAGCTTAGGCTGGAGAAGCTGCAATCTGCTTTTGCTTTGTAAATGCCAGTATTTCCTCTGATGGACCCAAGCAGTGGCAAAATGTGTCGTTTATTAGCCATTCTCCACTGCATTTTTTATCTTAGTAAGGCTTTCAGAACCATATTTTCTGTTTTATTGCCAGAACTGGAATGTTCTAAGAGCAGTATTGATACTTTACAGATGTTGCTTGTAACTGCTAGTAAGGGAGTTGGAGGGCAGAAAGGAGATTGTGGGTTGGGCTTAAACCCAAACCCACTTCCCCAGTGGGGGGAAAAAGAGTCAGGGAAGTTCTGCCAGCTTTATTTGAAGTAGCTAGTCTGTAAGAGGGAGAAAGCCATACACAATGTAATGGAAGAAAAAAGGGTAATTTAGGTTTTATCTCCTCTGTTACTATAGTTTTAACTTTCAGTTTATTAAATCTTTCTGTAATCCTTTTTCTGCTTATGTTTTAGGAACAAGCAGTTGAATCAGTTAGGATTGACAAAATATTTAAAAATGCCCTTCTTTATAGTAACACCAGATGTTGTATTTGACCAAAACATTTTTTGTTTAATTTTTTATCTTTCAGGTATGTTAAGATATGTTATATTATACATAGGAAAAGACTTACATTGCAGTATGGTAATGTGAAAATGAGTTACAGCATTAGAGTTTAAAAATTTAATTGGAAATTATTGAAATAAGATGTATTTAATATTCTTGTCCTTCTAGTAAGGGGTTCCTTGACATGATGCTTTCTTCAATAATGTATTTGGGAGAATACATCTCAGGCGAGGAGGGGATTTAGATCTCATTTTTGATGTTTTTTTTATTGAAGCCCCATCCAGCCATTAACACTGCTGTCAATGAAACTGTTGAAGAAAGCAGTCAGGAGCCTGCTGAGGGGGGTGAAGAAAAAGCAGCAGCCAAAAGAAAAAAGTGTTCAGTCCCAAAAGTAAGTGAATTTCTGCCTTGTTCTGCCAGAAACATTTTCAAGTCAAAACTATATTGCCAAGCATCTACTTAAATACTTTAGACTAACAGTGACTTAATGTTTTAACTTGCCTGTGTTTGCTTCTTTTCAGGTATACTAGCAGTAATACTTTTGTCCTTCTGTTTTCCTTTTACAGTGCTATATATTTTTTAAAAATTAATTTCTTTACCAGCCTGTATTTCTATATCATAATACGCTTAAACTAAGTTGATACATTACTTCCAAAACAGGAGGAGTTGGAAATTATAATTATCATCAAGAATTAGGTTAACTTTTCCCTTTGTGTTTTTGAAGATTTTTCCATATTATAGACAGGTATGACTCACTTTCAGTTGTGATCATTTATATTGAAAAGCAGAACAGAGCATTAGGGTCTGTCATGGGTGAAAGGATACTAAAGTGTGTTGGCTAGAAAAGGTTTATAAGCATCAGCTTGAATTAGATCATACAGCTTGAATTAGCTCATACCCTTAATGAACTACTTAGGATATAGAGAATCTTATAGCTGTATCAATTAAACTCTTAAGCCAGAAAACAGTATGCACTAGTTTATACAGAGTTCAGCTTCTTTGCTTTGTAGATGTGCGCGTACCTTAGAAACCTTCCAAAAAATTCATTTCAGTCTGAAACATCTTTGTTTCAATTTGCTGGCGCAGTACATTGTTTATACTGTAGGAGGTGAAGCTTCCTGGCTAACTGTGCATTGAATGATTCAAAGCCGTAGTACACTGCTTTGAACTTTTCTCTATTTTTGAATGTTTTGTTCACATGGGGATATTTCTCACATGGCATGGGAGAGATACTGTGTGTTGTCAACCCTTCTCAGTGGTTTTAAGAATAGAATTCTAAAATGACAAAAACTGTCATGCAGGTGGGATTGACATTTATGGTACCTCATTTATTTGTAACTCATTACTGGAAATTACTACTCAACAGGATGAGCAGTGCCCTTAAATTAAATGTCAGACTATTTTGAATAGGCTTGCCTCTATTTTTGACCTCTGTTTCTATTTTGATTATTTCCCAAGATTTAATGTAATTTTTCTGTAGGTGTTGCTGGCTGTCCCTTCAGTACTGATTCACAGTTTCAGCTGAGGGATTTGCAATGTATCAAGTACATGGCAAATAGGATTAGTGTCCAGTAGGTGTTTATTCAAGAGTAAAAAAGTTCTTTGATTGGAGGGGAAAAAAAATTAGTCTACTGGTAGTACTGATAGATGATGGTGAGAATGGTTGGAGCCTCCAGAATTATTGATGGATTATTTCTCCTGACATCTTACTGCCTAGAGTTCCTTATTTTAGTACTTGCAAGTGTGGAATGTGAGGGTGATTTGAGTTCCGTTTGCTATACCTGAGCTTTGAAACACATAATTTCCTGACAGTGTTAGCAAACCAGTGCTGCTGTTGCCTGTGCATGCTCCCTATAAAAGCATTTGTTCTTAGCATTTGCTACTGTGAGGGGGAAACTTATTTCAAACTGGGCTGATTGATTAATCAGTTTGCTTCACTCTGAATTTATGCCTCAAGCAGCATGTGCTAGTAGGCGTGCCAATGATTTAAGCTTCATATTTCTTATCAAAAGTGCTTTTAGGCTGTTCAATGCTGGCACAGTGTAAGAGAAACAGGAAGACAAAGAGCCATTTAAACATAAAGATGGAATGGAAGATCCTGACTGGGTCCTTTTTTATTGATTTGCCTGATTGATCATCTTAAGGCAAAATACAGAGCAAATTTCTTTTCTTTTTATGTTAATGTAGCTATAACTTTCCATTAACCGGTCCTTGTACTCTGGTTTCCTTTGGTTTTAGTGAACCAATAATTCTTCTGTCTCAAAATTGTACTCTGTAAAAAGACTCAACGATGTTATGTATCTTCACGTAATTAGAAATATTGTGATAGTTGCTTTTGTTTAGTGTTGAAATTTTGAAAGGTAGTTACTTAAAAACAGATTTTTAAAAAAGGTATGTGAAAGTGGGACAAACAATAGTATTCAAATTGAGAGAACTGATGATCTTAAAGACATGCAGATTATATGGGTTGCAAGGAAATGTTGATTATTTTCAAGTAAATAATTACAAACTCTTGATTTTTCAAGACCAAAACCAAACCAAAACTAGTGTTTTAAAGGTCTAAAAAAAGCAAAAAGAAAAAGTGCATAAATTACAATCTCAAAAATGATAAAACAACCTGCTTGTGGTTTGTTTACTATTTGGCCTGGTTTCAGCTGGGATAGGGTTGGTTTTCTTCTTTGTAGCTGGCTCAGTGCTGTGTTTTGGATTTAGTATGAGAAAAATGGTGATAACACACTGATGTTTTAGCTTTTGCCAAATAGCGTTTATCCAAACCCAAGGACTTTAGAGTTTCCTGTGCCCTGTCAGTGAGCAGGTGCACAAGAATCTGTGAGGAAGCACAGCCACAACAGGTAACTAAATGGCTGAAGGGTTATTCACACAGAATTACAGAATGGATCAGGCTGGAAGGAACCTAGTCTAGCTCGCCTTTCTGCTCAAGCAAAGTCATCCCAGAGGACATTGGACAGGATTGTCTCCAGATTGTTCTTTAATATCTGCAGGTAGGGAGACTCTACAACCTCTCTGAGCAATTTTTTTTGCAGTGCTTGGTCACTGCACAGTAAAGAAGTTCTCCTTGTGCTGAGGTGGTGTTGTGGTTTAGGTTTCCTTATTGCGTATTGCTGATTCTGTGCATCAGTTTGTGCCCAGTGCCTTTTGTGCTGTTGCTTGGCACCATGGAGCAGAGCCTGGAGGGGTAGGTGTCTCTTGGCACCTGCTCTCCAGAAACTTCTACACATTGATGAGAGCCCCTCTCAGTCATCTCTTTTTGAGGCTGAACAAGCCCAGCTCCCTTCCTCATAAGAGGAAGTAGTCCAGTACAATTAGGCTTTGAGTGGGTACCTAAGAAATGAGTGTACCTACAGATTTAAACTACTTAAAGTGAAAAGCAGCCTGATGGTAATTAGCATGTTCTCTTTTCACTATAAAATATTTTCTAATACAATTTTTTTTTATCCTCTGTTGACTTGCTTTGCAGTTATCGCCTAAAGGGGATAATAACTTATCTACAGAAGCTGAAACAGAAGAAAAGGAGATGGATACTTCAAAGGAAGAGGATCTGCCTTCTGACAAAACCAGTAAAGAAGTATGTGAGAGATTTTTCCTACGTAGCAGAGACTGTCGTAATATTCTGTTTATTGGTGTAAATCTATAACTGAGTATTAAGACACTACAGTTATTCTGCTGTGGCATTTTCAGGGGGTGTTTAATTATGTAAAACTTTCTGTGTGAGGAAACTTCTAGTCTGATTTGTCTGTAAGTTCAATTAAAACAGTTGGAAGACTGTGTATTTTATCACTTACCATTTACACTTACTGTATTGCAAATGTACCTCTTTTAAAGACTAGATAAAGAGTCCAGACAGACTAAAACATCACTATATAGCATCTTTATTTGGAACAGAATATTATTTAGTGCTTAACTTACTTTTTATCTCTCAGGAAAAGGTCCTAAGTATCAGATAATCACAGAATCATAAAATGGTTTGGGTTGGAGCAGACCTTAAAAATTACCTGGCTCCAATCCCCTTGTCATTGACAAGTAGACCTTTCCTAGACCAGGTTGCTCAAAGCCCATCCTGCTGTCCCTTGAACACTGCCAGGGATGGGGCAGACACAACCTCTGCAGGCAACTTGTTCCAGTGCCTCACCACCCTCACAGTAAAGAATTTCTTCCTTATGTCTAATAATTTTGGATTTTAATAATTTAAAAGCATGCAGTGTCTTCATGTACATTACAAGATTCTTGTCTAGATTGTGTGTCAGAGGCTTCAGTTGTATAAAAAATAGAATAAATGAAATGTATCTTTGTTTTATTAAGATTCTTAGGAACATTCTTAATCTTCACAGGATGTGGTGAAAACAAATGATGCTTCTATTCCTAAAGCTGCTAGAAGAGGAAGAAAAAGAAAGGTAACAACAGGTTGAATTACTTCATGTTACTGGAATTTTTTTGGATGTGATAATACTGGATGTTATTTCCTTTAATGACAGATTATGCATAAATTTAAGTGTTTGACACTCTGCTCCCCCTTTTCAAGTGTCCAAAAAATTTGCAGGAACAAAAGTTTTCCCAGAGTGTTTTACAAGTCTTAATTATTTAACTTGATGTTAAATATGGAGTCCCTATCTTTCACAAACAGCTCATTACAAATAAGAAGAAATAAGACATAAAGTGTTGCTAAACTGCTAATAAAATACCTTGTGTTGAAGCTCTGAAAAATCTCTTTTAACATCTTCATCATATTGAACTAATACCTGAAATACTCCCCTTTTTCACAAACTTGTGATTTTTGTGGTCTCTACAACCTGGGAGAATACAGTTACTTTAAAAGAGACAGTTCCAGCTGCTTGCTTAGCATATGCTAGCCTGAATGTTCTTGTCCCAACTGAAAACTAGAATTAAGTAGAGCAGATCTTAATTTTGTGTTTAAAACCTTACCTTCCGAAGTTACAGCAGAGATGGGGGATGAGTATGAAGCATTTGTGACCTTAGCATGTTTGTCACAGAAGGGCAGCATGCTGTATCTGTACTCTAGTCGTCCTTTATTCTGGACGCTAAGGTATTGGCTGTTTTCTCCATTTGGGATTGGGGAGGGTAAAATTAGTAATACCTAAGTATAACCTATTACTAAGTTCAGAGACTTTGTGTGTACAAGCAATCACATAATAACATATTTCCAGAAGTTTAAAGGTGTTTGTTTGAGAAAGTAATTGAGGTATTGGTGCCATGTGTTTTTTCATTGGTGAAATTCATTCTTTAAATTAGTCCGAAAAACAAGCTGAAGCTGAGGAAGCAGCAGCAGGGGCAGCAGCAACTACTGGGCCGGCGTCTCCAAAAGTAAGCCCCAAAAGAGGAAGACCAGCAGGTAACTTCAAAAGAATGATTTATTTTTTTTCATCACAGAAATATTTTAGTAGCATTAGTCAGGGAGTTATCTCCTTCCCCTGAAGTACTACAGAGTATTTCTGTATGCTAAAGGCAGATTTTGCTAATAGATTGTAGTGAGAAGACATCTCAGATTGATGAGTTCAGGACATAAATGGATTTAAATTGTTAGTATTAATGTTCAGTCTTGTAAATTAAAGACTGGTTGGTTTGGGGTACAAGTATTACCTTCTAGAACAGGTCAGTCTTCTTTGCATAGTACTGCTTAAGTGTAAAAATATGATAGGAGCTCTCTGGCAGGTTTGCTGCATAAAGGTTTGTATTCATTAAAGGTCTGTAAAATACTTTGACAGAGTTTGGAGATGCCTAAAACACAAAGATGAGAATTGGGGAAACAAGGAACCTGTAGGTGGAGTTCAGAGGACAAGAAAAACAAAATGAGAGCTGAAGAGACTTGTTCAAAAAGATGTTTAAGGTAGTCTGTGTTGATTGATGGGCAAATAAAAAGAAAATAGAACTGATATTTTTGGAATGTTTTGTTGGAACCATTTGGTGATAATTCTGTAGTGCCTGTTTCTTTCAAATTAGCAATGATGTATTGTCACTTTAACGGCAAGCTTGCAGGTATTCTTGATCACTAATTACTGCTTTGGAAGACAGTTCTTGCAGCAGTTAAGTACATTGTATGAGCACCTAGTCAGGGAAACAAATAATTTGCAGTCCTCTGTATTTGGTGACAGTATAAAAACAATGGAATCACAATTAAATAGACTTTAATTACTTTTGCCATGGAAGACATGAGGAAATTAAGTATTAATTCATCCTCCTCTGCCATTTCATTACATGTACTAAATATGCATTTTTAATATTTGTGGTTTTACCTTTACAGTATTTTGTTGGTTTTCACTAACTACTCTCAGTAAGAGCAGGAAAGGATCTGAGAGATGCTTTTGCCTCCTATATGAAAAACCTTTTTGGAAAATATACTATCCAGCCTTTTCTGTCGTTGATGTTTAAAAGTGTTCTATGCTACAACCAGCAAGAGTTTAAACACTGAATATTAGATTTCCTGACAACATAGTCACTGCAGTACTGGACAAGCATTTACGATCCATAAGTGCCAAGAAAGCAGGCTGTTTGCCTTGCTCCTAAAAATATGGTGAATCTGAGGAAACAAAGAGGTTTGATCTACATTGTAGTGCGGTGGTAGAACTGCTTGACAGTGGTTTGTTAGCTTGGAAAGTGATGGAAACCCCAAGATATGAGTAAAACTAGTGGACAACAAAATAAATGTAGTCTTAAATAACTGCTTTTCATTCTCTAATGTCAGGTTTCTCATTATCTAAATTAAGACTCAGTTATGCAACATGTGAGACAAATTGCAACTGCATACATTGCAAAAAGCACAAGTGTCAGCTAAAAAAACTGCCAACACTTAAACTTTTCAAAGAGATCTTGATTCAGTTTGGTACACAACTTGAATTCTGTGCAGTAACAAATATAGGGTGTATATTTTGATTTAAGCATGGCTTATGTTGAGTAAGTATCTTGAGACGAGGAACCAATGGTGGCTATGGACTAACCTGTTACTTCTGTATAACTACTAGCTTCTGAAGTAAAAGTTCCAAAACCAAGAGGGAGACCCAAGTTGGTGAAACCATCGTGTCTTTCAGAGGGTGACTTGTGAGTTTTTTTTTAATATAAAGCTTCTTCATTGTCAACTGTGTTGCTCCTTATGTTAAGATTTGAAGATTGTTACTCCTGACCGGTTTTTGCCCCTTTAGTGTTAAATATAAGTTTCTTGTGTAGATGCTTTTATAATACAGAGTAATTCAAGGAAGGACATTTCTGAAACAGGAAAGAGAAGATCTTAATATTCTGAACTTGTCTAATCTGTACAAAATTCCTTATATGACTGTATGCTGAGTGAAGAGAAAAAATATTTATTGAGAGAAAATACAACATCACACAAAAATAGTGTTTTCCTTTTCATACATTTTTGTTTCAGAAATCTCTTCCGATGAAATTGCAACACTGTTAGTTACCTGAATTTTGGTTTTACCGTCTTCAGTTCTTACATCAAATCTAGTGCTTCCAGTAACTCAAGGAAAAGTTGAACATATGTTTAGTTTTCTATAAATTGGCAGATGGACAGTTTCAAAATAGGAACTTAAAAAAGTATACTTTATAAACCTAGTTTGCAGTGTGTGCACTTTGGGTCTTACAGACCCATATGTGTCTGGGGAGTCCACTGAGAATGAACTTCTTGGATTAGGATCTATACACTTCTAATAATGTTACCTTCATTAGGCCCTTCATAGTGATATTTATTTGCTGTACTTTTTTTCCCCTCACAGGTAATGGTTTTAATTTCAGAGAAAGTATTTTTGAAGAGTAGTTAAGTGAATTAACTTCATCATTTTACTATTATGTGGTTGAAAAGACCCAGCTTCCTGAGTTAGAATGTTGTTCTTTTAAGTCACTGTAGATAATGCATATGATGCCTAAATACTCTTTGTTGTAGTGTTAATGAGGAGGAGAAGTCAAAGAAAAAAGGACCAGAAGAAAAGCCCAAAAAGCAAGGGAAAAAAGATGAGGAAAGTCAGAAGGAAGAGGAGAAATCAAAGAAGGAATTTGATAAAAAGGAAGGAAAGAAAGAAGCTGAATTAAAAAGGAAAAATGTTGCAAAAGTGGGTTCTGCATCAGCTTCTGATTCTGAAGATGAAGGAGAAGAACAAGAAGGGGACAAGGTATAATTTTGCTTTTCTGGTAAATTTATTATAGAGGAAAGTAGTATCACTGGAGATCTTTCTTCAAGTTAATGCTAGATCTTACTGACAGTAAGAGTCTGATGTGCCTAGTATACAGATGTATAGAATAAAAGTTTCAGAACTGTATTTTTCTCAAATAATTCTTTCAGGAACTTCTAGTATTTCCTAGGACATCTTTTTAACAAAGTATTTAAATGTCAAGAGGCTTATGGAGTATTTTTAATCTATGTTCCTTGGAAGACAGATGTCTTCCTTGGGTGCATCTGGAGAACATGTGACTTGAAATCACGTTTTTGAAAGGTACAAAACTCTCTAGCCAACAGTTTGTAATGTCGTCATTTTTCTGGTGCTTATTAAGTATTTGCCTTAGCATTGTCCTCTGGTGCTTAGTATTGAAAAGAAAAAAAGGAGAAAGGACTAATGAAATTGTGTTCGGCTTCAGGGAAAGCTGGTGTTTGTCAGGTTGCTCCATGAAGTAGTATTGTTTCAAAGATACTTAGTTTCATCTGTTTACAGAAACAATAATAATGTTACTTTTCTTGTTCCAATCATTAAATGCCAAATGAAAACAGAAGAAAAAAGGGGGTAGAAGCTTTCCAGCAGCTCACAGAAGAAACATGGTAAGAAGCCAACATGAGAGAGAAGTAACAGAAAGAAAGCGTAAGCAAGAAGAACAGACAGAATCTGAATCGTGAGTATATTTTAACATGGGATGCCCGCAAGTTGTAGGAACATGTTGAACCTAGCAGGAGGTGAAACTTCTGAGAAACTTCCAAACTGGTTTGCACTGTGCTCTACTGTTCTCTCCCGCTGCCTATTCTGGTTTTCTATCTTAACTTCTCTTTGAGGGGAGAGTGGAAGGTTCCTTGAACCAAAATGTTCTGTTGTGGGAGAATAGGAAGAATGGAACATAAAAATTAAGTGATACCAGTCTTTCAGTGGTGTAGAATCTCTAGCAGATGACAGCTGGTATGTTCTTTTTAGAACTAACTTAAGAATATCCATGTGAACATGGATCAGTGTGAAAAACTGTTCAAGACAGCCATATATTTTTCTAAAAATTTTTAGATTACATTGGTAAGACCTGGTATTAATCCATGCTTATGGAATTTTGATGAGGTATGGAATGCATAAGTTATAAGCAAGCATTTCCTTCTCTGTCTGACAGTAGAAGCACATGCTGTCAAACAGAACAAGATAAAAATAATTGCTCTAGTATTGCAAAGCTGGCTGACTGATACCAAGAACAAATAGAAGATTATTCGAATCAAACATAAGAATTGAGAGAAGATCCCACCAGGAACTTGGGGAGTAGGACAATAGGAAGAAATCTGATTCATTTGCTATTCTGCAAATGAGTGAAGAAACTGCACCACAAGAGCTTGATGTTATCCCCACCATTGGTGGGAGGGCAAAAGAAAAGGAGAGAACAAGGTAAAAATTTGGAGGAAAGGAAGAGAATAAAAGTCCCCTTTACCTGTAACAAAAAAAAAAAATCCTGTCTTTTTCACATTCCCTAACAAATATGTAGTTTGTTTGGGTATTTCTTTTCTCATGCTCCAGCCATTTTTCCTCGTTCTTCCTGTCACTCTTCTGGAGGACTAACATAAATACTTTACTTGTGGCAAACCTAAGCATTTCCAGTTTTGGAGATACTAAATTGCCTTAGCATCGTAGCAACTTCTAATGTGTCACTATTTAACACATGCTTATTTGATTTGGGGAATCAAACTGTCATATATTGATTTAGTTATAACAACCAAATTTCTGCTTGAAAATAGCTGTCATATTTTATGCATTGGAGGCTAGATAGTGTTTTATTTCAGTAAGATAAAGGGGAAGTAGCAAATGCACAATGAATTTTATTACAGTTGATGACTAATACCACAAAACTCAGTATTGATAAAAGGTAGAACTAGTATAGGCTATGTGTTTTGATTATTTTGCTCATCAGCCTAGTTTCCATTTTGTGGTAGCTACTTCATAAGTATTTATTTAGTTAAGGTGCTTTATACACCATTCTGTACATATACGAAGTTTATCTATTGTTGAGATTGTGCTGCCACATGAAGCAGACAGGTTTTGTATTCTTTATGGAAGACGATAAGACATGCAGGCCTACGTGTTTCATGTGTGTATATTAGTATGACAGGAAGAAAACTAGTCACAGGACATTTAGTCATGATATGGTGAAATATGCAAATTATAAAAGTAACCTTTTAAATTCTTCAGTCAGACAAAACTGAGGGATTGTTAAATGGAAGTTTATGATCTTTGCATAAAGATCTCAAAAGCTTGTTTCAAAGATTTCTGCCTGTCTTCATCCTATAACTGAAATGTAGACAAATTTTTTAGTTTGTCTTGAGACTCAGCTTTATTTTCAGTGATACAGTTGGGGAAAGATCAAGGAGGTTTCACTGCATTTGTAATAAATCTTTTTTTTCTGTATTACTACTTTCTTCAAGAACTTTAAAATTATTACTGATGCATTTATGGCCAGTTGTAAAATATGTATACTGTTACAATTCATTGTTTTATACAATAGTCATATAGGAACTGATTATGATTAATTGCTCTCTCCATTAATTCCCTGTGGTAGTGGCAAATAATTTTACTCCTATTTTCATGATTATTAAAATATTTTCTTTCCATAATTTAGTTCCATATAATATCATTTTACTGGTTAATATGTTAGGTAAATATGCAACAAAAACCAAAGTACAGTTTGGAAATTATTTGTTTTTAAAATCCTTTAATTAACAGCTTCTAGAAAAATACAACTCTGAGTATGGAGGATTTATCAGCAGTATCTTAGATAATTAATTTTTGTTAAATTATTTGTCCTTGAAAACCAGGGTTTGGCTCCTTATGGTTTTTGCACACTAATGTTCTAGTGATACTATCTCATAATATTGCATCTCACCCAGAAACTGGGGGAAAAAAAACAGGCTTTACAACATTGTAACAACATTTCAACTTTTTTGATAGGCAGAATAAAGAAGAAGGCAAGAAAACAGAAGTTAAGAAGATTGAGAAGAAGAGAGGTTAGTTTAAAGAATCTAAACAGTACTTTTTGGTCATTTTATACTTTGAATGGAATTTCTTCCTGGCTAAGATAATGTATTGCTGAGGATGGCTGTGTGAGATCTCAGTCTTAGATGTTTGATCCATGATTTTTCTTTCAGGTCTGTGAAACAGTGCATTTTTGCCCTTCTGTGTTCTTTCTGCAGTGCAGTGCAGTAGAACTGGTCTTTGCTATTCTCACTTCACTGTCATTTGAGCTTTTAAACCTCAATCTCTTCTGTTTGTGAACATAAGAAAAAAGCTTTTATCCTTTGATATAAATCACTTCAGGTATTCCATCATTTTTTTCCTTTGTATCTTCTCATAACACAGTACTCTGAGGGATCTCTTGAAACTATTTAGATACTACCTCTCACTAAGTAGGAGGCTTAGATTCCGATTTCTGTGGTCTTGTCTGCTCACCCATGCCTGCAGACTGACCTTCATGAGGATAAGTAATTCCTTTTTCAGTACTCCTATCTTTGAGGACAATCCAAACCACTGTGCAATTTGTATAGTACAGATTCAGTGGCATGGACTCCACCCAAACCCAATGTTGCAACAAGACAGCAAATAAAAACTACCCAAACCTATCCAAGATGGGTTTGACTTAAAGGAAACTGTTTGCTCACATTATTGATCAGAATATGTACCAAATCCAAGCAGGCATTCAGCATGTGAATTACAGAATGCAATGTCCATTCATCTTTCACCCATCTGAAGCATGTGTACTGAGAACATTTTATTTTGATGGATTTGGACTGTTATTGTTACGATCCAGGACGGCTCATGTAACAACACGTAGAACTCTGATTTCTTCGGAAGGCATTATAGCAAAGTTTATTGAAAGACAGATTCTTTTTTTACAGTGTTTGGGTACAATGAATAGGATTGGTCCTTTAGTGCACCACCTTTTTGTAAACATCTCTACCAGAAAACAAGTTGGAAAAACACCAGTGTCAGGAGGTTGTTATCTACAAGATTGTTTTGGGTTCTTCCTTATGATTTCCCAGGCCAGACTGGGAGAATTCTGTACTTGTGTTTCCTACAGGCTTCAAGCTTCCACCTGGAGCCTAAGAATCCATGTTCTGACCACTGTCATTTCCCACAGATTGTGACTTGAATCATGACCACTTTACTGAAAACAAACTATCAATATCCAGGTGTCCTGTCATGGAAGGTCTTCCAGCTTTATAACTCTTAATAAATATTAAAACTTCATGTTAAGCTGGCCTACAATTAGAGGGTGACAGCTGTGTTTTGAAATAGAAAATTCTTTTCAGCTGTAACTCCTAAGGAACAAATTGTGTGGGTTGCCAATAATGTTCAGTTTTAAAAAGCTGTGTACTTTTTTCTGATTGTATTTATGTGTGCATCTGCATGTAGGATGCCTGCCTGTTTTATTTTGCATTCTGTATGAGGTTTGTACTTGTAGAATTATTTCTGCAAAAGCAAACCTAATGTGAATAACAAATATTCATGAGTATTATTTTTAATCTTCAGAAACTTCTGTGGATTCTAGGCTTCAAAGGATACATGCAGAAATAAAGAATTCCCTGAAAATTGATAATCTTGTAAGTATTTTTTTTTAACTGATTCATGTTTCAAATTCCAGTAGGAAATACTTGGCATGTGTTCTTGTTTTTAATTAATAGTCTGAAAATTATTTTTTCTGTATGAGAGAGAACTTCTGCTTAAATGCAGTTACTGTGGGCAGTGAAAGATGAGTGTCAGCAAATGAAATCTATTTTGTTTGAAAATACTCCATAATAAATTATTTACCAGAAACATTGAGATAGAATTACGTCAAAAAGAACATCTCATGCTAGATGAGATTGCTCAGCTTTGTGGAAACACCAGGACATTGGATGCAGTAGAAGGATGCAAGTGATTAGGGCTCCAGTCCACTGACTCCACTCACTGTCAAGGGAAATATGCTGCTTGTCAGGGGTTTGGGTTTGGAATGTTACTGACAGACGTTTAAAGCTTTCTGGCATTATGAGCCTTTGTTTGCTGCTGCAGGTTTTCAGGTTTGGCAGCAGTGATACAGTCAGGGGACACTTGGAAAGTATCAGGCATGACTGTGTGACTGAGGATAATGGTAAAGGTACGGGGACCCAGGTGGTGATCCCTTTATTGAGAAAAAGTCTCCCAAAGGAATGAAGAGGTGTGCTAGGAGGTGGCAGGATCCACCTGAAAGTAGTGTTGCCAAGGGGTTGGCCAGCCTGGTAAAAGAGCATCAAACTAGGAATGGTAGCAGAGGAGGAAATGGTGGAGCAGGATGGCAATCAGATGTAAACAGATGTCAGCAGGGTGATGTAAACTGACCTTGTAATCAACAGAATTTCTTTGTAGAACAAGACGGAAATGGCATGACCACAAGCATCAGCATATTGAATGAGGAACTGCTGGCAGCCCAGCATAATGAGGAAAACTTTCATAACCATTCTGGAATGCCAGCACAATTGTGTTTATCCTTAGGGATAGCTGTACACTAATACATATAGAGTGAGGAGCAACCGTGGGGAACTGGACATCTCTGCAGTTGCAGGGCTGTGGTTTCATTGGTATCAGAGATTCAGGCAGACGTGAGGTGAGCCTTGCCTTATACGTTTACAGGTTCTTTAAGAAAGATGGGTGCTGGGAAGACAAGATGAAGGATAACTTTATGTGAGATACCAGTTGAAATGTGTGGAGCTTTGCACTGGGACAGCAGAACACCCAGCTGGGAGCTTACAGGTCAGGATTAATGGGCCAACCAAAATGAGTGACATCCTGAGAATGTCTACTGCAGATCACCTGATCAAAGAGAAGTAGAGAATTAAGTCATCTTAAGATACCTTTGATTCTAACCGGAAGCTTAAAACATCCTAATGTTTGCTGAAGGGCCATGGGGATAACACAGCAGTGCAGGAAGCTTATGGAGTTCAGTAATTGCCTAACACAGGTGATGTAGGAGCTGATAGGGCAAGACCCTGTTAGACCTGATCCTCCAGACAGCAAAGATCTGGTCAGGCATATATGAAGGTCAGGGGCAACCTTGGCTTGTGATAGTGAAGTTCAGGTTGAAGGGAGCAGGATGAAAAGGATCACAGCCCTGGACTCAGGAGAGCAGACTTGGACCACTCAGATCCACCAAGGGGTCTGCTTGGAAGGATTGAGAGAGCATGCTAGAGGGAAGACAGGACAAGATCTGGCTCACTTTTAGGGGTTACCTCCTTCTCCAGGTTGATTCATCTTAATGTCTAGGAAAATGCGGGCTTGCAGCTGAATGGGATAGGTGGATAGGTGCTCTAGTAAAAAAGGAGATGGCTAAGGTAGCCAGTGTCATCTTGACCTCAATTTGCTTGTATAATTCTGTTCAGAAATCCTAGGTCCCTGAGACAATGGGAAGATTAAAACAAGAAAGCGTTGATGCTCAGAGGACAAAGATGAAATTAGAGAACATTTAGACAGAGGCCCAATACTGAGTAAGTGGAAGAGTGCTAGAGTAGCTGAATGAAGTCATTGTTCATCCACTTGGTTTTGAAAAGCCACGGTGATGAGAGGCTGGCACGTGAGGACTGGAAGAAAGCAAATGTCACATTTATCTTGCAGGAGGATCTAGGTTACTACAGGCAGTTGATTTCACACCAAGCCCTTGAAATGTGATGGGACATATCCTCCTGGAAATTGTTCCCAAAGACACAAAGTACCATAAAAGCTCTGAGAGTTGTCAGCATGAAATTATGCTTGACTAAAATGATGTCCTTTTGTGAGATGGCCAGCTTGGTGGATGAAAGAGCGGATATTGTTCCTGTTAAGACTAAAAAGGCTTTTGACACTGTCTCTCAGGACAGCTTCTAAGACAAACTTATGAAGTCCGAACTAAAAAGGGAGATAGAAGGGTGGATTGAAAACTGGCTGAACAGCAGGGGACAAAAACCTAATCAGTGGCAGAGTCCAGCTATAGGCCAGTCACTAGTAGTCAATACTATTAAAACATGTCATTGAAGACTGGGATGGTGATACAAACCACACTTGTTTTCAAATGATACAAAACTGAGATCAAAGGTTTGATGAGAGTGTTGCCATCCAGAAACACTTGAACAGTCTGGAGAAATGGGCCAACAGGAACTTCATCAACTTCAATTCCAGTACTGCACCTGTGGAGTCATAACCCCATGCCTCCAGCATGGGCTGGGGACTGAGTGGCTGAATAGCAGTCTGTCAGAAAATGACCGAGCGGTATTGGTGGGCACCAAACTTAGCATGAGCCACCAATACACTCCTGCAGCTAAAGTGGCCAGCAGCTTTCTGGGCTGCACAGAGAGAGAGTTGCCAGAATGTGGAAGTAGTGTGGTGGTTGCCCTCTACTTGGCTCTGATGAGACGTTGGACTGTATTTTAGGCTCCCTAGAACAACAGAGATATGAACCTACTGTAGGGTGCCCAGTAAAGGGCCACAAAGATGGATTAAGGGCTTGAAGCATGTGTTGAAAAAGAAGAGGCCAAGAGAGCTGGGAGTGTTCAGTCTAGAGAAAATACAAAGATGAGAAAATACAAAGATAAAAAAATAAATGTGAATGAAGAAGTATTGGCAGTATGTTCCAGTTAGGGAAACACAGAGTTGTTCTGGGTCTTGGAGGCAGGGTTCTGGTAGTGAGTGGAGGCACTGCCTTGTGCTAGACTTAATCAGTTCCAGCCTGCTCCGGTGGAGGAACCACTGCAGGGCATGGCTGAGCCCCTCAGACTGGATAGTGGTGCATCTGTGAAAACTTACTTAAAAAGAGGGCAAAGCATACTGGGGGGCAGGGAGTGTATAAGGACAGTTCTCTGTATTAACTACGGTGTACCTAAGGGGCTTTCCTCCCTTCTCCCAGTGGTTAATCACTTATGAAAAATTGTGCATGGTAAAGCCTGACTATGGTGAACGGCTTCACGCACAGAAGTACTAGACTCATAAAAGCAGCCTAAAGCTCACTTTATCTATGTTGAAAGCATAAAATTCTTGTTAAATGTTAAAACTTAGTCAAATATAATCTGTCTTTTATGGGAGTAGCTAAGAGACAACTGGTGTTAAATTTTTATTGGCAAGTTTGACTATATAAATGGTTCTAAAATTAAGTATACAGTCTAATTAATGATATTGTGGAAGGTGTCACTGAGCACAGAAGTTGAGTTAGTATGGCTAATTAAAGCTTACTAATATGTAAGTCTTCAGACTAATTTCTTTTTTATATATAGGATGTGAACAGGTGTATTGAGGCTCTTGACGAACTTGCATCCCTTCAAGTCACAATGCAACAAGCTCAGAAACATACAGAGATGATCTTAACTCTCAAGAAGGTGAGATTTTCAGTGTTAATTAAAGTAAGGTGTAGGTTTTCTTAAATCGATACCAGCTTTATTTACGATTGGGAGTACTCTGTCCAGTCTGGATCCCTACAGATTAAGAATGATGCAGACAGACTGGACAGGGTCCAGAGGACGGCCATGAAGAAGATCAAAGGGCTGGAGAACCCACCCTATAACCAAAGACTAAAGTGTTTAGTTCCTTCCTTCCTGGAAAAGCCATCAGGTTATTCCAGCAGTTTTAAGCGTTGCTGCAAAGAGTGGGTTGAGGCTTTTGTCTTCACCAGAAGTCATATGGGAAAGATATGGGGCAATGGGTACAAGTTGCACTGGGAAAGGTTTTATTTTGATACTAAATAACTTTTTTTTAAAAAGCAATTGTTTTACTGTAACAACCTCCTCAGGGGTGTGGTGGAGCTCCATTGCTAGAGGTTTTCAAAATGCAATGGGATCAAGGGTGGCTGATAACGTGGTCCAGGGTCCCTTTCCTATGAAGGGTAGGATCGGGAGATCTTTTGAGGTCCCTCCCAACCTGACAGTTCTGTATTTCTGTGACACTTCAAGTGCAAAAGTCTATAATCTCACTGTAGCTTAAATGAAGAATTTAAGCTAGTGTGTAAGGAAATTACACAGATATTTAAGGAACTAAGTGGAGCCTGTTTTATTACTTTGATTTCAGATACGGAAATTCAAAATAAGCCAAGTTGTCATGGAAAAATCTACAATGCTATATAACAAGTTCAAGACCATGTTTCTGGTTGGGGAAGGAGATTCTGTTCTTTCTCAAGTACTAAATAAATCACTTGCTGAGCAAAAGCAGCATGAAGAAGCTAATAAAACCAAAGAACAGGGGAAGAAAGGAGCGAACAAAAAAACTGAAAAGGAAAAAGATCAAACAGGTAAGTCACAGTGGCTTTACTGTCTTGTCACATAAAAGACTTAGTCTCCATTAATTTTTGAGCCGACTTCAAAATATCCTTGATGTAGGATTTTCACCAGCCTATGAAAACCTTTTCATATCTGAAGTTGTCAAGGACAGTACTGCTACAAATAACTTTCAAATTCAATGTAACATTTTACCATGGCAGTTTTATCTCAATTGGCTAAAGGAAATGGCTTTTGGAAAAATTAAGTCTTGCAAATTTTACTTCTGTAAATTACCTAACTTGATAATGTTACAGAATTTTAAAAAAACCCAAAACATTAAATGTGAGGTAGAATGAGATACTACCATTGTTGCACTTTAACCCAAGCCAGCAGCCAAGCCCCTCAGCCACTCGCTCAGTCCTCCACCTGCAGGATCAGGGACAGAATCAGAATCGCAAAAGGAAGAAAGCTAACAAGTTGAGATAAACACAGTTTAATGGGAAAGCAAAAGCTGTGCACATAAAAGCAAATCAAGGAGTTAATCCAGTGCTTCCCTTGGGCAGGCAGGTGTTCTGCCATCCTCAGAAGTGCAGGGCCCCCTCACACATAAAAGGAAAACAAACACCATCACTCAAATATATTCCCCCATCCTTCCTCCCTACTTCATGTACTGAGCGTGATGCCATATGGTCTGGAATGTCCCTTTGGTCAGTTTGGGTCATCTGTCTTGGCTGTGTCACCTCCCATGCAACCCCAACTTCTTACCCAGTGTGGGAACATGAAAAGGCCTTGGCTGTGTGTAAGCCCTACTCAGAAGTAACAAAAACATCTCTGTATTATCAACTTTGTGTTCAGCACAAATCCAGAATACAGCCCTGTATTCACCACCTTGAAGAAAATTCTCTCTACCCCAGCCAAAACCAGCACCATCTCCTATTCCTCCAGTAGCTTTTTGGTACCTAAGCTTCTGCCTAGTTTCTTTCATTAGCCTCCTTCTATATCATGCATGCTCTACGATGTGTAGCAGCAACTTTTAACCCACTTCTATGTTACGTCCCTCATGCAACTTCAGTAGATCAGCCTAACAGTAAAGAAATAATCATTTATGACAGAAGAATGTATTTATGTTCTTAACAGTGCAGTTCCACATCAATCATGAGCACTTGTACAACAGAGTATCAAAAGCTTTCAGTAGTAAGTGTGCTCAGTAATAACTTTAAATCAGTACTACAATAGATACATTTTCAAATAGAGGAACAAAATGAGACAGACACACTGGAAAGCTGTGTTGCAATGTAAGAGTTCTACCTATATATTCTAATTATTTAGATCCTTGATCTCTACAAGCACCTTACAGAAACTACATTTTGAAATTGAATTCTGGGAGCAGAACTGGGTTTTTTTCAGAAAACTATTTAAAATTTACACCACCCAAATCAAGACTAAACAAATTACTGTAGCTGAGGTGCCAAGGATTCAACACAACTATAGTAGGAACATCACTACTTGTAATTGCCAAGAAAGCAAGGATGATTTTAAAATCCAGCCATTTTGTGGTGAGAGAATGTATGAAGTAAGTAGAGGTTCCATACAGATCTTTCATCAAACCAGGGATCAGGACAACTAATACTTTAACAAAGAAGCTACACTGAGAGACTTCCAGGGCATAGTCTGGCTAGTGAAGTCACTCCAGATAAGGTTAACACAACTTCAGCAGAACACAGTGAAATACCATGTTGTTGCCCAGTCACGTGAAGAATGGCAAGAAATTCTATCAGAGTAGAAGGATATTTTATGGAAGTAGGTTTTTTACTTCCTGTAAAAACAAAATCTGATCCTTACATGCATTCTTTTGCCTTTCTAAAAACTGAACTGCTGAACCCTGACTATCTTCACAATGATAGTCAGTACTAGAATGGTGCTGTAATTGATGGTACTTAATATACAGCATCAGATTATCTGCTTTGTAACAAGCATTCACTGTTTTATCAAATTCCTCCTGTGGCCTTTGAGTTCAGAACTGATTCTAAGATAGTATAAACAGATAAACTGTAAAAATTCAGATGACTAGTTTATTTTTTTCTTACTGTAGCTCAGTAGTTTAATAGAGGAGTTCTTTTATAAATCTGCAACTTCAAGTAAAATGGACCATCAGTTAGAATGACATTCCTCAACAATTCACACAAAATTCACTGGCTCATAATACCACAGCAAAACATGTAGTCATCACAGAAATTCTAAAAGATGTTAAATACTTCTGCATTGATTCCTCTAAATACACCTTCTAGCCAGTGCTGTTTTCCTGCTTGAAAAATTCATGTTATCATTAAACACTTCTATTTATATAACTTGTGTTTTGATTTTATGTAATTTGTTGGAGTCAAGAGTAAGAGATGTGATGAAACTAGTAGCTTCTACAGTTAAAGTAACAAGAATATCCAAAAATTATCTGACGTGGTTAGAGCAGTAAAACGAATTTACTACTGCAGTATATTTTCTCACTGCTCAGAATACAAACAAGCATTAGGCCTATGATCTGTAGCCTAGCAAGCACAGGAAGAACTTGAAATTGCATGAAAAATACAAACTGTTCAATTCCCATTGCTAAAACCATGGGATGAAGCACATTGCATGAAATGTTCAGAAGCTGAAGCCGTACCAGTTAGTGTATTTTGTGTTGTTTCAGCTACCAGGGTATCAAGGTGAGGAGAAAATATTTATAATGTTTTATTTGATTAAGGTAGAGAAATTATCGGGGGCTATTATAATGCAGTTTTATTCCCTGCAATTACCACTTTTCCACTCTTTCATTTTAAAGGTTCAAAGATTCTGAATGGAGGGTCTGAAGCCCAGGACACCAACCAGTCACAACACAATGGAGAAAATGCTGAAGAGAAGAAAGATAGGCATGAAGTTGGCAGTAAGAAAAAGTGAGTTAATAACGTTATTGAGCTGAGAATCTGTTCTGCTCTAGATTAATCACGTAATATAGAATAGCAGTAGATTGAAGTTAAGATTGAATTTAATCATGTTGAGCTACTGTTTTCTTCACAGTTTGTGCTCAGCTTTGGAGAGTAACAGTGTGCAAATCTTCTGTTTTGAATGAATATTTTAAATGTTTATTTCACTTGCTGCCATGGTGGAGACTTAAAAAACATTACAGGATGTCCTGCTGTTGGAGAGAATAAACATGAGGTGGACCAGGGCAAAATAAAAGCATTTTCCTTTGTTTTAGGCTATTAAGTTGGAAGCAAAGGAAGACTGAACCAAGTCTTATAGAAACTAAGAAGATTTATTGTTTTTTCTGTGAATTCATGTATTGTCATCAATAGACAAGCCATTTTAAATAATTTTCTGCAGTTTGGGTATAGAATCACTGAAATGCAGGTAAACTGCAGGCTAGAACTTAAACCTGTGAAATTCCAGAAGTCTGCATGATTAGAGGTGGATGCACTTAAAATTTTAAACACAAAGCCTTAAGAATGCTTGAATTTGTCTTGCATTAACTATTTAAACTTGGTTTCAGTGAACAACACGTTTTGTAAACAGAAACAACAAGCAATGAATCTCTTACAGAAACAGAAACACATAATAGCATTTAGGAACAAATGTGGAAAAGGCCCAGAATTATCCAAGAGTTGAATCATTTTGTTGAAGTGTGTTTTCTCCAGCCACTCTCCACCTTGCATGCAGAGATTCTTTTTGTTTAGCAGTATGTATTGGAGCAAGCTCCTTTCATCACTGTCTTCATGCACATCAGGTGAAACTGCGGCTGCCTGGCATTCTTTTGGCTATCTGCCAAGTGAAAATTGAGTGCAATAAAACAAAAGAGTGGAATGTTGACTCTTATTTACAGTAAGGTAACCTTAAACACAAGAAAATAACAACAAATAAAAACCCTTAAGATGAAAATTTATCTGATATTTATTGTGAGGCAGCCTGAGAAGCACTGAAATGGATTTGGGAGTTTTCAACCACTTATGTCAAATACTCATTTGGTCTGAACAAACCGCACAGGGGTGTACACAAGTTACAAGTGTAGGTTCTCATAGGGGTTATATTCTAGCCCTCTGCTTAAACAAACTAAGTATTTCTATCAAGTATGTGTATGGTGTTTGCTGTGGCTTTGAATGCCACACTCCAATGATCTTTGACTGATGAAGAAAGAAACCCACTTGCCAAAAAGGTACTGTATGAGTACTTGGATACAGGGTCTGTGAACTTACTGTTAACTAACAGCAACAAACCAGATTTTTAAATAAACCCCTTGCAAATACAGTGCGTGTTGAGAAATGCATTCATGTGTCTGAATTCAAGCTCCAGACTCTCCAGCATACAAAATTCCTTTTGCTAAGTATTTTTTGAACATTTTTATTTACAATATTTGGTTTCTTAGAAGTGAGAAACAAGTAAACAAATAATTTCCAAAACACCTGTGTGGCTCAGTCTAAGCAAAGAGCTGGTAAACCTTTTAAATCACAGGACCATATTCAGTTCTGAACATTTTTCCCTCAGCTAGAGGGAAGACTTGTCTATACCTTTCTGAAAATGTAATTCAGAAGTTTCAGAAAAAGTTCTGTAACTTAAAATTTCTGGTTTGATTGGCACTTAAGAACATTTTTCATGGTGTTTTTGGTAAAAATACATACTGCTGCATGAGGTTACCTCAGTGTTTGGGGATACAGTGGATTTTCAGTGGCAGGAGGTAAGGCATGTTAAGCTTAGAGCACTTTTCCACCTAAACTGACAAACCATACAGATACAAACAGAGCTCTGAATGACTGCCCTTCACAGCCCATCACATACATCAATAGTGATGCCACTCACTGCCAATATAGCCTCAGATCTGAGGGCCTTGGGGTAACATAAGAGCTGGCATTGCTCACAGCCTCAGTTCTCCAGACTTCATGAGTGTTCATCAGCATCACTTGCTCTAGATAGTACCATCACCTGAAATAAGTCTTGCTTGCTGCCTTTGTATGTGATCAGTAACATTGCTTTACTTTCTTTGTAGGACCTGTGGTGAAGAGAGAGAGCTTGAGAAGCCAGCAGATGATTCTGCCTTTGAAAACAAATGACATCACTGGAGTTTCATTTTTTTTTTAATTACAAATTAAAGAGGATTGCTAAGTTTTGCATTTTAAATCTATAGACTGCTGAAATTCTAAATAATTTTATAAGCATAGTATTTTGAAGTTAAATTTTGTGGAATAAAGGCCCTTTTAATCTTGGTTTAAAAGTATTTAAACACTTCTGTCAATAGTTATACCCAGTATTAACAGGTAACACATTTCAAAAGATGAAATTCCCAGTTAGAAAATGCTTACATGTTACGGGACTTAGAGCTGTAGTCTATTTTTAACTTACTACTGTATGTTTGTCTAGTTAATAGCAGGAAAATGTGTAAATACTTCTAACTCTTCAGTTGCTTCATTTGTATAAAACTTCCTCTCCTCCTATGATACTGACCTCTGTTTGTGCAGTTTTTCAACTCTTGTTGGGGATGTCTTTTCACTGTGTTTTGTAGGAGTTGAAAGCCGCATTTTTATAGTGTTACAATGCTAATGTATGAGTATACTTAATTGTTTGGTTTTTTTAAAGTAAGTTTAGTTCTGTTCTTGCAAAACACGTTGTGCCAATTTACTGCAATGTGACTTTTATGGTTTGCTTTTGGGTATAGTAAGTATACTGAAAAGTGTGGTGTTCTCACAGAACCTGTTGATGCAGAATGGTTGGAAAACACTGTCTTGAACAATTCGTGAAATTAAAGAATTTTGAACTGATTAAGACATTCTTGTATAGACAGGACCATTCATAGGAAAAACATGAGTCTGGTTTTAGTTCTATTTTGATTTTACTGCTTTTGGCATTACCTTGGGGACCCCTAACTACAATTTTAACAGAAACACTGGTAAAGTGTTTTAATTCCTGGAGGCATGAAAGGGAATAGAACAGGTACGAACCTCTCTGAAGAGTGTTTCTTGAAACACAGACTTTGCCCAATACTAGAACAACTTGTATGTGGTATTTGGCAGAGGACAGGCAGGTTAGAAATTAGAGTTTGAAAATCCTGAGAATACACATGGAACAATGCTGAAGGGGCCCACAGGGGTCATCAAAGTCCCAACTCCTAGGCCTGCACCAGACACCCGAAGAGCACACCATGTGCCTGAGAGCACTGTCCAAACACTTCTTTAACTCTCCCAGGCTGGTGCTGTGACCACTGCTCTGGGGAGCTGTTCTAGTGCCCAGCCACCCTCTGGGTGAAAAACCTTTTCTGAATATCCAATCTAAAACTCCCCTCACACAGCTTCAGGCCATTCCCCTGGGTGCTGTCACTGGTCACAGAGAAGAGATCAGTGCCTGCTCCTACTCTTTCCCTCATGAGTAAGTTGTAGGCTCTGATGAGATCTCACTTCAGTTTCCTCCAGGCTCAACAGAGCAAGTGACCTCAGCCACTCCTTGTACAGCTTCCCCGCAAAGCTCTTCACCATCTTCACTGCCCTCCTTTAAACACTCTCTAATAGTTTCATGTCTTTCTCATATTGAGGTGACCAAACCAGCCCCCAGCCCTCGAGGTGAGGCTGCCCCAGCTCAGAGCAGAGCAGGATAATCTCCTCCCTTGCCTGACTGGTGATGCACCCCAGGACAGGGTTGGCCCTCCTGGCTGCCAGGGCACTGCTGAGTCATGTTCAACTTGCCACTGACCCAAACCCCCAAGTCCCTTTCCATGGCACTGCTTTCCAGCATCTCATTTCCCAGTCTGTCCAGACATCCAGGGCTGCCCCACCTCTGGTGCATCTCAGAATCTGGCACTTTCCCTTGTTGAACTTAATATGGTTGGTGATTGTCCAGCCTTCCCACTTTATGAAGGGCTCTCTGCAGGGCCTCCCTGCCCTTGAGGGAGTCAACAGTTTAATACTATTGGCAAACTTAGTATTCCTTCAAGTCCTGCATCTGGGTTGTTAAAGAGGATGAAGAGCAAAGGGCTGAGGATGGAGCCTGTGGAACACCAGTAGTGACAGGTCACTGGTGTGCTGTCACCCCTCACTGAAACCCCCTGTGCCCCACCATGAGCCAGTGGCTTGCCCATTTCAGGAGACATTTATTGCATTGTGCACAGGACTTTTTTTTCCAGGAGGATACTGTGAAAGATTGTATTGAAAGCTTTACTGAAAGCCAAAAAGATTACATGTTCTGGCTCCCCTTGATTAACTAGGTGTGTTACCTTGTTATAAAAGGAAATTAAGTTTGATAAGCAGGACTTTCCCATCATGAAGCTGTACTGGTTCTGACTGAAACTTGCATTGTCAACAACCTTCAGGTGTTTTCAAGAACTCACAGAACAATCTGCTCCATAATTTCACCAGTCACTGAAGTGAGACCAACAGGTCAGTAGTTTTCAGGGTCATCCTTCTTGCCCTTCTTGAAAACTGGGACAATGTTAGCCAGGTTTCAGCTCACTGGAGCCACTCCAAAGTCCCAAAACCATTCAAAAAGCATTGAGAGACCTTGCAGTGACATCGGACAGCTCTTTACAGTACTCTTGGATGAATCCCATCAGGCCCCAAAGACTTAAAAGGGATCCAGCAGATCCTGCACAGGGTCCACTGGGAGTTGATCATTCTCACAGTCCTGATCCTCCAGCTCAGGACACTGGGACCCCATGCCCAATAACCCATGTTGAAGAGGGAGGCAAAGAAAGCATTAACATCTCTGACTTGTCTATGTTCCTGTTGGTGAGATGACTATCCTTATCCTGTAGGTGAGGACCAATGTCTTTTCTGCACTGCCTTTCACTACTGATATATTAAAAAAACCCACCCTCTTTTTACTGTGCCCACAGTTCTGGAGAGCTTCAACCCTAATAAGCTTTGACCACATGAAAGTTCTCCCTGCAGCAGGGAACAGCATCTGTATTACTCCCACGTCCCCTGTCCTTCCTTCACTAAGCACACACCTTCTTGGTCTGCCTGGACTTAAAAAGAATATCCCTTCTCAGCTTACCTGGCCTCCTGCTTTGCCAGGTTAGCTTCTGACATTTGGAGGTTGCCTGCTCCTGTGTTTCAACAGCTTTCAGATCTTCAAGAAAATACCTGAAGTTAAACCTGCAAGTTCAATCACCATGGCAGCTCCAGTACAGAACTGTCTTTGGCAGATGGCCACAATGATTGGCCTCCACAGACTGTGACTTTTGGCAATTGCTAGCACTTCACAAAAGACTGATGTTAAGGGGAATGACTGTACAGCTTGACCATGAGATGAGCAGCATTCTCATTTAGCTAACAAATCGAGGTTAATTACTATATGCTGGATTTTGTGGATTTCCACACTGCAGCTAGTCGTAAGAGGTGCTTTATTGAAACCTCAAGAAACACGAACAACTTCCACTTTTACCCTTGAAAGTATTTCTGTAAAGATGTTACTGAAAATCCTCACATAAAACATTGCTCAATTTTGATTATCCCTTTTTATCTGAGCTTATTAAAAAAAGAGGCGGGGGAAGAGTATTTCACAAGGATGCTGAATTGCCAAATCCACCTAGTTTTCACACAAGTATCGATAAGCTAACTCATCTGTCACAACTGTTTCAGAGATAATGGGTCACTGTGCCACTGCTTCAAAGACTTAATTGAGACAGGATGCAGAGATGATGGTCCTGATTATGTGATGCAATCACTCTGTACACACCGCTGCTTGGGTTTTTGCTGCCTAAATTTACTGCCCATTTACAAACCAGAAACAACCTAAATTCACAAACTCTGACGTGACTGTAGAAAGGATCATCTCACCTTCAAAGATGCCTGAGTGGCTCTAAACTGTATCTCTTGAAAGATACAAACATAGGAGCTGAGACTGACTAGGCAGTCACTCAAAATCAAAAGGAATAAGGCTGATTTTTCTTAATAAATAAAACACAGCTATGCACAAGATTTAAAGCAGAGTTAACTTAAATAATAGCACCCCTACTTCAAGAATGGAGTTTACTACAGCTTAAAATATTGTGCAGCCCTGTTGAGTTGCTCATCATTCAAGTACACAGGGGATTCTTGTGGTAATGTTACAAGTGCCTGGATAGCACTGGATTTCGCTCAGAAGACTCATTCAGAAAAACTTCTCAAATCAAGACCAGACCCAATTGTCCTGTGACAGCTTCTGGGATCTTTAAAACCTACAACTTAGTGTAACCTTTTTGTTCCATTTGTCATTTAAAAGAATCACTGAATACGAAATAGGATCACGTCGTACAAACAGCAAGCTTCTAATACAATTCTTCTCTGTTTTGTAGTTAAGTGCTGAATGCTCTCAACTCCCACACCTAGACTGTGGCTTTACTGGAAGTCTAGGACTGGCCCACTAGAATTTCTTGATCTGCAGGGGCACCAATTTTGAAATATATTTGATATTAACTTTTAATTAAGAAGATAAATGCATTGTGTGGGAGACAGCATATGTAAGGCAAATTAATTTAATGAGAGTAAACTCACATTTTGCCACTCCCTTCTCTCTATGGCTAAAGAAAGAAAAAAATAATGCTCCCACAAAAAAGCTACTGATTGCTGCTTTAGAACTTGAGCTAGCTCTCCTTATGATCCCCAGTCCAATACTGAAGAGGACTGGGAAGCCTGTGTATTTATGGCAGACAGCTGATAGAGGAGGACATAGGGAAAAGATGAGGAGTAGCAACTTGTGAGGCAAATGCTGAAGTTGCAACAAGAGCTGTACAGTAGAGGACCTATAATGCAGCTGCTGCTGCACCGCAAAGCAGCCCAACTCCAGCAGCTGGATTTGTCAAAGTCGTGATGACCAGGACACTCCCTTTTCTGCAGATTCCTGAAGGATGAAAGAACTATCACCACCTGCTTTTGCAAGTGGTTGGTTCATTAAAATACACATGTCAACAGCTGGCTGGTTTACAAGACAGGAACAAAAACCCACTTTTTTTTGTTGTTCATAAAAAAAGCATGGATATATGTTCACATGACTTAATACACCACCAGAAAGCTGTAAGATATGGGAGTGATCAGTGGAGTCCTGCAAGTGCTTCAGACACCTTTGTTTCAAGACATCTAAGATAATCAATCTGCAGCTACAGGACCTGAACAGGATTCAGTTTGTCACATGTCTGTATGTAGATTGTCAGAGCAAGCTCTCTTCCCCCAACCAGAACTAGCTGAAGGTTTTAAAAGAAAAGCAGTTAGTGCTAACTTTCCTAAACAACAAAGATCTCCACTAGCATCCTCTTAATTCCCGAAGACTTAAAAAAAAAATATCCTGTCTTGACATAGTTTCAGTTTAACAAAAGACTAGGAACTGCAAATTTGCCACAAATTTATTAAAAAAATACAATAACAGAATGATACTAATATTAAAACAAAAGGTGCACAATGAACACTGCATACACTGTAAACAGTTGACGAAATTATTTAAAAGGCAGGCTACAATTCAGTAATGGTGAAATGTAGTTTCCTCTCCACAGAATCAGTCACAGAAACCAGGGAGAGCAGGAGCCTTCAGACACAAGCTTTGGTTTGTAGGAAAGACTCGAAAGTTTAACCAGTATTCTGAGCTTCTCTCTCCCTACAAATTCAGTGCCATCCACCCTTGCTGAAATATGGCAACTGCCCGAGTTTTCAAGGTAAGATATATACAGACCATGTTCTCATCCTCAGAGGTTTACAGAGCCTTGGATGCACAGAGCTTCTCAAAATCAGGGTTTCTTTTCCCAGGTATCCTCAAACATCCACATTTTACAGTTAATAGCATCCAAACTACTGTGATGTTGTAAAAGTTTATTAAATTTTTCCATGCCAACTTATCTGTAAAATTGTACTTACTCAGAAGAACACACCAGATAAGACTTCTGGTGTGCAAAGGGCTCCTTCCAGCTCACAGGAGAGGATTACACGCCCAACCTGAAACCCATCCGTATGCTCAAACCTCAAGCTTTCCAGTGGTTTTCACAGCCACACCAACAGATTCAATAACGTCATTCACTGAATTAATCCTGGCGCACGTCAGTTTCAGTTGAAAATCCCAGGATCAACATAAGGATATGCAAGAAACTCCCCCAGTTTATTGCCTTCTGCATCATAATGAAGCATCCGGAAACAAACATCACAGAAGAAACAAGGATCCCCTGGTGCCAGACTGTCTCTGTTGGTTACCCACCTGCAGGTTACAAAACACAAGTGTTTTTTCACAAGTGCAACACACTTGTGGCAAACAGCTCAACATTTTACCCAGGACTGGGGATGGCAGCAACAAACACCAGTAATAATCTTATATACACAAGGTACTACCTATATTGCATATCTCCCATCCCATGCATACAGATCATTTCCAAACTCCACATCCATTCCACGTCAATCCCAGCAGCTACAGCAGCACCTCCTGAGAAACTCCTCAAACCTGTGTAGCTGGTACTGTGCATAAAAAAAATAACAAGAATCTTCTGTCCACCCTGTGGCCATCTAAGTCACAAAAGAAATCTTTTTTTCCCTTAATGCAAGAAACAGTGAAATGGAGCAAATATGCAGTGACCCAGGCTCCTCTGAGTAATCAAAACCATTTAGAAGTCTAAAAGCAGAACCCAAATGATGCAGACAAGACAAGGTGAGGATTGTAGCACATTCCAGCAAGCACTGAAGTTAACATGTACAAGGAGGGCCTGCCATGTCACTGAGTAATTAATTTATAATAGCACTCAAGAGGCTGCGACAGCTGAAGGCCTCTGGTGATTACAGATGCTATCTGCACAGATTAGAACACACAGTACAGCTAGCCAAAGCAGCTCTGCTGTCTATGGTTTAGCATGTCCCCACTTAAGCTTAGTGCTTAATCCTGGTTTTAATTTAATGCATTTACATCACCTCTGGTAATGCCCTCCCCATCCCATCTTTCCCGCATATTGACCCTTTGGCTCCACCTCCCCTTATGGCCAAATGTCTCACAGATTATAGGCCCTTGTGAAGGCATCCTCAGGGCTCTGCTAGGAACACTAGGATGGACTCGCATCTCAGGGGGAATTGGCTTTTTGCTGATCCCAGGAAGTCTAAGGCCAAACAGGCAAGACAACCAAGACACAGTTGCTGTGTCAAACAGAGGCTGAGAGCACAAACTGTCCTGAAGGAAAGAAAGGCAACCAGTGCTTTTGCAAATGAATCATCCAGATCTATAAAATCAGGGAGTCTAGCCTAGTCTTTAGATAAATTTCTACTGTTAATTGAAAGTCTGTCTTGTACATAAATTAACATCACTGAAGCATATAAAGAGCACCAAAATCATGTTCTGCTCTTTTAAGTGCAGAAAATCAAGAAGAGTTCCTTCAAGAATAGCTGCAGAGCACAGTTTTCAGGTTTCCTGGGGGGAAAGTTGAATGCTTTTTAAAAACCTCTAGATTTTATTATATTAGAGTTCAACAGATCTACACTTGCATAGATGCTACATTAAACAGAAGTGCTGTATGATTTCTGGTGAATTTCAAACACATATCTTGCAAAGGAGGAAAATGCAGCATTTTTCCCCGAAAGCAGGATTTTCAAAAGTAATTGATAAGATATCCAAGCTCTACATATGCAAAAGAACGTGAGCCAAATAATTAATCTCCTACTAATTTAGTTCTTTTGAAACTTTTAAATCAATTCCAAATGAGCAGTATCTGCAGGAAGCCTTTTCCCGGTTAGAGAGAGGTCAACTGCTTGAAGAGTGAAGATTATTATTATTATGAAACACATACAGAGTTTTGATTTTTATAGTTTTTTTTAAGTTAGTAGCAGCACCTAGAAAGACTTAATTAAGACAATGATAGCATCAAGAATGTAGCATACCTTGCTGTATACATCTTGCACACAAAGCATTTTCTGGTGCATAGCCAATGTTTCTTGACAAGCAAGGGATACAGATTCCTATCCAGACAGTCATCATGATGAATAAGCCTTGAGGGAAACAAATAAATACAAAACATACAATAAGGATGTATTGTCATATTGAAATTTATTTGAACATAAGGATGGACACTGAAGATAAAGTATGATTTAAATTCCCATGTAAACTATGACCAGACCTCTGCTTAACATTTTTTAACACAGACGAGGATCTGGAAATAGACTGCTAGTTGCACCATCTGTGGATTTTACGGTCACAAGTAAATTTAGTTTGTGCAGTGTCCTGGGGTGACTTTATGATGCTTGTATCCCCAGCTGTCTGTTCTGTTTATGCAGGATGTTAAGTTGTGCACCTTTATGATTGGTTCTGAGAGCGAAGGTGGGGAGTAGAAGCGTGCAGTTTGTTTTCAGAAACTGCACTTGCTCACCCGCATCCTTCTCATGGGCTGTATTGTCTGCAGCATGGACAGCAGGAGAAAGCTCTCCTTTGCTTTTTGTTAGTTTAGCTAGCTGAGGCAGAGAAGTTCCCAGACTGTGGTTATTCTCTTTCTTGGAACTGACCAGCCCTGCTCTGGACTGAAAACCCAGAAAAACACCAAAGCTCACACCTGTGACCCACTGAGGCCCAGGACATGGCATTTTCCACAGGAGGAGGGACTGATAAGAAACTGAGTGAGCTGAGCTACACCCTATGACAAGGACTTTATGAATTTGTCATCTCTTCAGAACAGTGAGAGGTTTTATTGTTTAATATTATTCATTTTTTATGCTTGCGAACACTTTGCTTGTTGAATAAATAGTTTTTTCCACTTTTCTCCAAGGAAATCTTTTCCTGAACCAGCTGGGGAGGGGCCACTTGAATTTGCTTTCTAGAGGGACCCCTTTGGATGTTTTCTCCCAAATCTGCCCTAAACCAGGACAGTGCAGTAACTCAGAAATCTTCAGACCATCTTCCTTCTGTAGTTTTTTAAAGCGTTTATCTCCTATATGGAGGTATTTATCTCCTAACAATGTATTGTCAGGTGAATCTTCAGATCATCTATGTGCAACATCTGTGCTTTTCTCTGGGCTATGTTCCTTTTGGAAGCCACCATGTATTATCAATACTTTGATACCTCGGGCTCCTGGGAACAGACAATGTCACCCACTACAGACAAGCACAGGTGTGCTCTCTCTAGTTATGCACTGAGTAAAGTCTACACAATAGTTCTACTGTTGATGTGGTTGCCATCTCATGGTCACTATCACCTTCTCTTTCTGGCCTATCCAACTCAGCCCACTATTTCCATTCTTCTATTCTCTTTTCAGTTTCTGCCCCTTAGCTTCAAGCTCAAACTAATAGTCCAGTTGAGTCCAGCCACAGCCTACAACATTCTGCTCCCTGATGCTCCAGAATCAGTATGTAAATCTGCCACACACTGGCTCTACATAGAATGATTTTGACACTGTGGTTGCTATTCCTGTTATACAGCAGTCATAGCACACTAATTACAAAGCAGTCCTTCCATGCAAACTAAAAGGAAAAAAGTAAGGGAGATTACTTTCCTTCTTTCAGAGATATTCCCACATATATGGAAGAAAAATTTAAGCTCTGCAGAAGGCAGCAGAATAATCTTAAAGTAAGTTAGTCTAACAAACATTCAGCTTTTGATATCTGAAGTCTGTCCAAAGAAGGCTTATTTCCATTTGCCCAAGGACTCCCAAAGAACAGTAACTTACCTTACATCTGTGATTATAATGATGTGTTCACAGTCCCCTTGGTGGCAGTAAAGGTATGGAAAGCCAATTTTGAGGGATAAATCATTAAATACATAGTCCTCCATCTTAACAGACTGAAGATTTTCATAGCCTCTGTCATGAGATTCTGACCACTCTATAATTGTTCTGCAAACAGAAAGGCCATCAGCATAGCAAAGCTATGAACTGTGAATGCAGAGAAAAAGATGCCTTGGGGACATGTAAAATCCTAGACACAATTGCATGATAAAACTCAAAACAGTTCACAATATTTTGTAATAATTTTAGGTGATTTCACAGCAATACTATGACACTATAGAACTGTTCACTGCTCTTGTGGAACATCTGCTTTTCAGTTCTCACCAGGCAGCTTCATGAGGAGTTTTAGTCAGTGTGTGCTCCTGATGGCACCCATCCAGGTCACAGCACAATATTGCTTAAGCAGTTCAATAATTCAAATTACTACCAGGTCATTTTGCCCCCTTGGTCAATGACTTCATTTTAAAGTATTACAAAGCGCAAAGCGGTTTTTGTTTTTGTTTTTTTTTTTTTTTTTCNTGACAAATGCAGTTACATTTCCAAAATTTAGCACTGGAAGGGTACTGGCCATTGTAAATTTCTTTTTGACTTTTCAGCACAGTCCTACACACAAGGCATCTAACTCTACAAGCTGTGTATGCTATGACAAGTCCTTCTCTTAAGACCATTGTTGTTCACAGACAGAAAGACAAGAAGTAAGATATTAATTTCCCTGAAGTCACATACAAAGTCTGGCAAAGCAACAGGGTCCAACAGCCAGCTCTTCCATACCACCCATTTTAAACATTTTGATCTCCTAAATCTCACTAGTGTATCAGTAAGACCATAATTCCTTAAAATATCAGATTTCTTTTCTGATCAGTCACACAGATCCCATGTTGATTTTACAATGAAGGCATTCAGCATATTTTCAACACTGAGCAGGAAAACCTCTGCCACACAGCTGAGCTTGTCTTTCCAATCCATCTTCTACCTCACAGGCAAGCCTTTTGATTGCCATCACAAGTAGGGAAGGTACTTAAAAATCCAGTACAAAACGGCACCTACCACTTTACACAGAAAACCCACCACAACAGAGCAAAACAGGATTTGCAGGTTAAAAAATGGGTTCATACTCTTTTCAAAAAGGAAGCAAATGGAAGGAATAAGTAGAGCAAGTAAAGTTAAACTTCTCTGTAAAATCAATTCATCATGGAAAAATAATAGGAGAAGCTTAATACTCTAGACATTCCAATATATGTTAACACCACAAGTCATAAACAAAATGAAACAAATTTTATGCTCCTTAAGGTTTTCCTTAAGTCAACATCTACAAATACTTTACCTGCTCAGATCTCTGCACTCTGGGTATCTTTTATCATTATAGAAGATGCCTTCAAAATAGAAGAAGGCAGATTTGTAGTGATCCTGAGAGACAGAGAGAGAAATCTCCATTAATCTTATGAGAGAATAAACACTTTAAACAAGAACATGCCAAAAAATCTAGGCATTTTAGGTATCTAAATTATATTAAGAGATGTCATTCTACAGGTGTGTAAGAAAAATTCTGCTCTGATTGTAGATGCTGATGTAACAACTAGGCTCATTGCCAGCTATGCAGCTACTCTGCTGATACTGTTCTCAAGCCATTACAGGTCACTTAAATGCTCTTCTCTTATTCTGTCCCCATCATAGCAGTTAAAGACTTCTACAAAACACAGAAAAAGAACATAGGTATCACTGCACAAATTCATTAACTACAAGGCACTGACTTTAAAAAATAACAATATTTTAAAAAATTAGCAAGATGCAGCGTGTTTACTTTGGGTGGCTACCAGATACCTATCCAGCTGCTCCTCTTTATTAACAGGACTGGGGAAACAAAATAAGACAGGCAAGCTCATGGGCTCAGATAAAGGCAGTTTAATGAGAAAAAGCAACGGCTGCATGCAGAAGCAAAGCAAAAAAAAAGGAGATTTATTCCCTATTTATTCCCTATTTCCCACCTGACCACCCTTGCAGTGAAGAAACATTTCTTAATATTCAATCTAAACCTTTTTTGGTGCATTTTGAAGGCCATTTCCTCTCACCCTGTCTCTTGTTACCCAAGAGAACTGACCCTCTACATGGCTACACCCTCCTCATCCTCCTTTCAGATAGCTGTAGAGAGTGATGATGTCTCTCCTCAGCCTCCTGTCAAAGTCCCTGCCCTCCCTGCCCTCCAGTGTGTCAACTGCCCACCCAGCTCAATGTTGTCAGCAAACGTGCTGTGGGTGCACTTGATGGCACCGTCCATGTCAGTGATAAAAATGGTAAAAAGCACCGGTCCCAATATCAATCCCTGGTTGACCACTGCTCTCCACTTGGACATCAAGTCATCAACATGGCGACCTCTGCCAAGAGGTCTCTTTGAGCTATTAACTCTAGGAGGTCAAAACACAGGAAAAGCAGACACTGGGACCAAAGACAGGACTTCTCAGATAACCTGCATGAAGACACAGTGGTAGGAATGTGCTTCACATTCAGACTCTTTGATTCACTTCTGTCTGTTACCATTACCTTCTCTGCTGCTGACACAAAACTGGAAGAAGTGGCTGATACACCAGATGATCCTGCTGCCAGCCAGAGGGATTCTAACAGCTCAGAAAAATAAGCCAAAAAGAACTTGGTGAGGTTGAGCAAGGAGAAGGGCAAGGTCTTGCCCCTGGGGATAAACAAGCTGATGCTCCACTGTATGCTGAGGGCCACTCAGCTGGAGAGCTGCTAGGCAAACAGCCTAGGATCCTGGTAGATCCCAAACTGAACACGAGCCAACATGTCCTTGCAGCAGAGACAGCCAATGGAGCAGGTGGGATCCTGGGCTGCATTACATAAAATACCATCAGCAGGTCAAGGGAGGCGATCCTTCAGTTCTCCTCAGCACTAGTGAGGCCATGCCTAAAGGCCTGTCTTCAGTTCTTGGCTGCTCAGTATAAGAGAGACATGGACACACTGGAGAAAGACTCCCATAAGGGCCATGAAGATGAAGGGACAGCAGCATCTCTCCTAAAAGGAGTGGCTGAGAGAGCTGTGAGTTCACACCCTGAAGAGAAAGGTCAGGTAGGGGAATCTTACTAACATACACAATACCTCTAAGGAGGGTGCAAAGAGGATGGAGCCAGGCTTATTTTAGTGGTCCTGAGTGACAGCATCAGAGTCAATAAGCACAAACTAAAACACACACAGCTCCCCACGAACCTCAAGAAACACCTCTTTACTGACACTGACACAGGCTGTCCAGGGAGGTTGTGCAACCTCCATCCTTGGGGATATGCAAAAAACGTTGGGACATGGTCATGGACAACTGCTTGTAGGTGGCCTTGCTTGAGCAGAGGGAGTAGACCAGATGACCTCCACAAGTCCCTCTCAACCTCAACCATTCTATGATACGACATATATTATATGTCATACAATGTATGATCAAAGTGATTCATTTTCAGTATTTTCAACTAGATAACTTGCTTTGCTTATATCCAGAGAACTCGTAGCAACTTTGAGAGAGAATAATCTTCATCCCTACATTTGATCAGCATCCAGTTGCAAACAACAAAGCATAGTGGGATGGTCTAGCTTATTATTACTAGTGGGATTAAGCTATTACCTCTGATATTTCAGAATACAGCTCAAAATAAAATCAGTCCACAGGAATATATCTACGCAAAACTCACTGCTTGTGTTTCTATTACCTAGCAGTAGCAATGATAATGTTTTTCTTGATATTGCACAAAACAGATCATCTTGGTAATGCTACAATTAAGTATTTACTTGCAGTGCAATCAACAGGCAGAAACAATGAAGGTGAATTTAGTGCTGAAGAAAAAACAATGAAACAAAACTCTGCCTCTCTCTCTATGTTCTCAAGACTCCTACAAATGTAGAGGGTTCCACATAGAAAGTTTTACCTTGCTGATGTGCTCTGGTGCTTGATCTGGCTGGCTGCTGAACTCACCACCGATCTGGAGGTCACTGACGCAGGAAATTGAGTCTCTCAGCTCAGTGAGTTTCTGGCTGCCCAGTACACGGACTGTTTGGTAGGGTTTGTGATCTTTATGCTACAAAGAACACAGCATGCAAACTTCAGATAAATTATAACTTGTCAGCATCAGCACTGCTCTTTCTTTGACAGCTTAAGGTCATTACTGGCAGCATCTGGCACCATCACTTCTCTGAACAGTATCCTGCCACAGCCACTCCTAAGACTGACACTTAATAGTTTTCTTCAGAAACTCAAAAGTTACATTCTCCATCAGAGAGTGCAGTAAAGACAGAAAGTCTGAGCTCACTTATCTCAAATCCAGAAAGAATACTTTAGTTTTCATGTCTTTAGTTTCATGTTTTGAGCTTTCTATAAAATAAATTAACTACTGTGTAATTATTGTAAAAGTTTTATTATGTAAACAACTAACAGAATGAAAGCCAGATTCTGAAAGGAACTTAAGAAATTACCACGGTTGAAGAGTTTACCACATGTCTTCAGTAGACTCACTGATTTTAACTGGTTGGGAGAACAAGATATTATCTGAACAGGAAAAAACAGAATACAACCCAAAAAATTTCATACCAACCTTCTGAAATATAACAGGATAAAAGATATTCAGAGTTAAAAGTAGTTCTCCCTCCTCAATTAGATCTGTCGTATTGTCTGGCCTCTTTCCAGTTGCATGTGACTCCTGAAAGAATACACACAGACACACAGACACANAATAAATAAATAAATAAATATTGAAAAAATATATAAACCCTGGGTAACAGTCTGAGAAATGCTGAGAAATGCTAACTCATTTTAAACTATGTAGCCTCCTGAATTGAAAACAGCCTACTTCCTCCAAGGTGGAAAGGTCCAAAACTGCTCCAGTTACTGATTTCAAGCATGTTCCTTCATTTCTCAGCTTTGTTGCAAGACAGCTGGCTGCTCCTTGGCTATTGAGAGGCCCTGTATAAAGGAATTAGAGGCTGCTGTCATTCTGCCCTCATGGAACCCAGCTGCTACCAACTTTTACCACTTAATGCTTTGAAATGCTCTTTAAACGCCTTCATATGTCACGGGGCATTGCAACCCTTAACTTCAGAAACACTAACCTAGAAAATATACGCAGAGTGAAATATATGAAAATTACAGTCAGGGCAACACTTCCTCTTATTAGGGAAATTAGACATAGCTGGAGGCCACAATTTCTCCAAAATCCAAACCCAAAACCCAGCACTGCCCTTGCCACAGTACTGGGTTTTAGAAAATAAGTAAATGCAGCCCTACATTTCCATCCTGCTTTGTGTTCAAGACACAGCCTAGCTGTGAAAATGAAGGAAGGTAGAGTGACAGTTTCCTGTCTGTGACAGTTCCCTCCTTTTCCAACTGATGCCTTAAGTTTTAGCTTTCATGTTTTTCAGATTCTGTGCGGCCTAGGTGTGTAGCTCTGAGCCTTATATTAAGTGCTGGTAAGCTCTCTTCACAGAGTAGGTAGACAAAACAAATCCTTTTCCTGCTGAAGACCAAGAACAACTTTCAGGCCTGAAAGCATAAACAACAGTGGACTGAAGGGAGGAACAAAAAGGATGGGACCTCACAACCTGAAGCTGTAATTAAGCCTCAATATGGATAATTAAACCCCAATGTACAAATGGATCAAAACTTATAAAAGTGTAAGACCACGTGACTGGTCAGCCATTTTGTGACCATTCTAAGTCCACTGTGGGTGTAGCCCTGGTCAGGCTCTTGTCCTGCCCAAGGCGTATCCTAGAGGCTTTTCAACAAATAACTACTTTATTCTCTAGCTCTGTCCAGTCTCTGTTTCAAGCCACCATTCCCAAGGCATCACAACAAATCGAGAGAATACATCCTGCACAAACACCTTCCAGCAACATGGGAGTATTGCTCAGATTTAGTAGCAAAAACTTGTACTCCTGTGACACCCAGAGATACTTCTGCTCTCTGCCTTGTATCTGCCTTTTTCATGCGACACATTCCAAACTCACGTTTCTTACTGCTCTCCTCCTGTACAAAAGCATTGTGGTCCCAACGACAGAATCACAGCTCTGACACAGCTTGTTTAAAGAATGCAATAATGACCATGTGCTCGTTCTTCAGAAACAGCAGTAAGACACCAGGCATTGAAACTCTATATGAAGGTTTCTGTTGCTAATATTTTCTCAGATACTCCCCAGGCTAAGAGCCCAGCAGAGTAGCTGCATCATGTTGTTTACATAATGTGCCTGTGTCTCTGAACAGCTGAAACATAACTCACGGCAGACCAGGAAACCTCAAGGGGAAAAACAAGTCTGACAGCCACATGAGGTTCTTTCCTCGCAACACTTCTGTCTCTGATTTTTACAGCAGTTCATGGCCTGTTCAAGCCATGAACTCCAGCACTTCAATGTCCCTGAAAGAGTTCAAAGAATGTGTATATGTGGTGCTTAGGGACAAAGTATAGTGGTATATCTGGCAGTGTTAAGGTAATGGTTGGGCTCAACGACCCTAAAGGTCTTTTAACCTTAATGATACAAACATTTATGAAATGAGGTTTTGCTCTTTAGGTCTTCAATGTTTGTGAAGAAATCAATAAAAAGTATTAAGCATAGTTAAAAAATTCCAGTAAGACTTTTGAGGGGGCTGATGACTGCACTTATGGCTCCTGGCAGTTCAGAACGGCTGAAAAACTTGGGTTACAAAGCTCAGAATTAGGAATTTACCTGTAAGTTCACAGCACTTAAAAACCCCAGTCATACAGTGGTAATAAGCTGGAGTTCCTCCTTAACTACATCCAGTATTAACAGACAGTTAAGAGCCGACTTCGTGTCCTATCTTTCATAAAACGCCTCTATGCTCAATTATTACCTGCAAACTAGTATCTGCAAACATTTACAGGGTTCATTTAATAGCAGTGAATAAAAAAGCAACCAGAAGTTGGATTTCAGGTGTCTTGGGAGCCTATAAGATGACAGGCAACTTACCATCTCATAGGTAAGAGTTTCTTGTCTGCAAGCCCGATCCACAATAATTGTTTCTTCTCTCCTCTCTAAGGCCTTCTTTCTAATTCTGAGGGGCAGGAAGACAAGAAAAAATTTCATTCAACAATTTCCATGCAGAATTTCAAGAATACCATGTTTTTAAATGACACAAGCTACTACTACAGAACAGCTTTCAAAGAGCAGGATTCCTGTCTGTCTGAGTGGGACAGACTAACTTAAAATACTCATCTCCTGACCCTCATAAAACCTGATAGGGCAGAGGCCAGCTTGAGGATTTCAGCTTGTGGGTTCTTTCCCCCTTATGTGCAAATGACAGGTTGTTTGTAAGCAATTTTACGCTCACAATAAAAAACAGAAAAATGCTGTTTGAAGAGATTGTCCTAGGAGAAAACACTTCATGACCTTCGAGGAAGTTGTTTTAACAGTTTTTTCTTCTTCAAAAAAATTGAATTCATGTTCAAGCAAAAGACAAGGAAAAAGCAACCCATATATATTATTTCTCAGCTCCACAGCATAGACACTTTAGAAAAACCCCAAAATAAACCTTCATTATCATTTGTAGAAGAAAGAGCATCATAAGTAGAATACCTATTAAAATACAAGTACTTAACCACTGCATGAATACCCAACCCTTAACATCCAGGACAAGTTTACTCATCCTCCAGACCTACCCAAGGATCTTCAGTAACAATCAGGCTTAACACTGACCACAGTCTAAACACATTTCTTTATATTAGTGCCATATTAAGTACAGCAAAGGCCTAACTGGCCAAGTTTGCCAACTGATAAAAACCTTACATACATTGGTTAACCTCTGAAACGCACCAGCAGTATCAATGAATTCCATGAACAAAACAAAATTCAACAAAACAGAGAGGGGTGAGATAAACAGTTTATCTGGATACAGCATCAGTACCTACAGTCTGGCTGTCACAGTATGACTGTAAGTTACTAGACGTATGAGACAGGTTTCTTTGGAGGAACCTCACACACGATTACTACCTCACACTCCAAACTTACACACTACTTCAGAAGCACCTAGGTCCAGAAATCCTTTTCCAGTAAGAAAGATTCTGTATATCTTAATAAAAAATTCCTAAGCAACATTCAAGCAGAAGACTCATACCAATGACCCCACCATAAGCTGGTGTTTCCACCTTTATGGTGTTTTTGTATAGAGCTTCAGAAAGCATTCCCTGGAACAGGCAGCCAGGCGTTCTTCCGCGCTGACTTTCCACCCCACCGCAAATAAGGGTACCGTGAGAGCACTGTGACTGCATACCGAAGAGTAAGCAGACTGCTGTCTTCAGGAATAACATCTGGGTCCTCTTCTTTTTCAGAAGGCATTAACATATCAATGCTGGAACAATAAAAAAAAAAACAAAACAGATAGAATCACAGAATCATAGAACAGTTTGGGTTGGAAGGCACCTTAAAAGATTATCTAGTTCCATTCCCCCCAGCAGCACATGCAGGGTCACTTTCCACTGGCCCAGGCTGCTCAGGGGCACATCCAACCTGGTCTTGAACACTTTCAAGACAGTAATGAGGAAAAATAGTTGAAAGTGTCACTCGAAAAAAGCTAAATGCAAAGTGTTATATGAAGTCACATCCCCTATAAAGATATTTTAAGGTGATCAGAAATAAAAAGGCCAAAGAGAACTCTCTGAAAACACAGACTTGGAAACAGACTACTAATGAAGCCCTTAACCACTGTGACTTTACTTTTCCTAGAATATTTTAGCAGCACAATGAGTTCTCTCTTTTAGAAATTCAAAGATAGTTTAGTATTTCGCCCGATACTTTATAATAAGCAGATAGTCTTCATATTACTCTTTATATTGCACGTATTTTAAACGTAGTACTTTCATCACCTTTGAGACACTAATACCACAAGACACTAAACACTAATATGTTAAGACGTTAATGCTAGCTTAATGCAGCTTTATAACACATCCCAGAAGATATTTACAACTAGCCCTTCTAATAAAACAAAAAGGTGAATTAGGGCTGAAGTTGAATAAGGTACCTGCAAACCTCACCTCTCTCGACTGACCTAAAACCCACAGTGATTTGAGGCTTAGGTTGCCCTCCACATGCATGCAACAAATCACACAGAAGACAAAGCAGAATAACACAGCTCCAACAGACTAACAACATCTCCAGCATTCAAGGACTTCAGTCACCCAAGCACCAATTACGAATACCAGTACTTTGTTCACAGACTCCTGAGGCATTTGAACAAAACCTAGAATTTTACTCTTTTGACCTTGGTTATTTAAAAGAATTACTGATGGAATCTTCCAGATAAAGACACAATTTTCTACCTGTTTAAGATCTGATGAAAACACCAGTAATCTCTATAATGATTATCAGCATACAACTTGAGCAATATGCAAGGCATTCTTACTGAGTCAAATGCAAGTGAGTGAAGACATAACTTTTTTCCTGCATTCTGTTTGCAGGAATGTATTACAGGAAGAAAGTAGAATAAAATAATAATAATAAAACAAAAACATTAAGCAAAGCAACAACAAAAAAAAATGAACCAACAAAAAAAAAAAATTTTAAAAAACCAAACAAAACAACCAAGAAAACCCAACAAACCCAAAACTCAAACCAACAAAAAACCCCCAAACTTGCCAACCAAAAAAAACAACCCCAAAATGACTACATTGTACTGGGGTGCCCAAAGAGTTAAACAGCATTTAAACATGATACCATTTCTCTTCCCCAGAAGACTCTACATTGTCAGAAATACTTAAATGTACATTATATCACTACTCTAAAAAAGATTTAATGATGCTATCGAAAAACTTCATCCTGAATCCATGTTAGATTCTTTTAATCTAACACTATTTTAAAAACAGATGTAGGAGCATCCACATCTTTCTATCGTTCTTCTATCCAAAAACAACCTACTTAATTTGTCAGAATTTTCCTTAGAAATATTTTAGAGTCAGAAAAATTGGTATTTATATCCATTATGTGTGCATTTCACCTCATAAAGTTATATTTATACCAGTAATAAACATGATCCCAGGATCTTGCTATAGCCCAGTGTCTCTCCTCGACAAAGGAATATGAGCAGCTCAGAGCAGGTGAGTGAAAGTGATCAAAGGTAGTGATTTGAGGCTGGCCACTGTTAAGGAGAGACTCAAGAGGCTAGGGCTATTTAATTTAAAAGCAAAAGCACATGGAGATTACGGATTGGGATTTCCAGCCTGAACAGGGGAAAGGTCACACCAGGATGTTTAGGTTTAGCTTCATTCTCCTGTAAAGCCAACAAAAGGCTGCCAGATGATCAGTTCTCATCAGTTCTCTCCCTGTCTTAGATCACCAGTCATTCTCTCTTTCCCAAATGACCACCGCTCACAGTACACGGCTTGAAAACAGACAGCATTGCTCTGTAACACCAGGAAATGTAGACAGCAAGTGACATGCAGCAGGTGTACACTGAAGAAAGCAGAACAGAAGAAAAAAGAAGGAGGAATGTGGGGAAAAATAAAGAAACCACAGGAAAAACTCCTTGGAATTCAAATGAAAACAGCAACAAAGTTGCCACAGAGAAGAAAGTGCACAGGAGCAATCAGGGACCATCTAGGCTGGAAGAGCTTACAGAGTAATTATCACTGTTTCCACCACACCAGAATACATTTTTTTAAACCAACATAATCCTCTATTTTTACTAAGTCTAGTAATGGTAAAAATTTATGCTAGTCACCAGAACTGTGACAGCTGAAACATAACGCTATACAGATAGGAACAGCACTCTGGCATGTCTTCCTTAATTAATGGACTAGGGATAAATTACCAACTGTGATGCTTTCTACAGGAATTACTGCCTGAAATCAGGCCTTTTCCACAGGTGAAAGACAATTCTAACTAACATGACCTGAAAGCCTTCCAGCCATAGTGTGTTAGACACTGCTGCTGCTTCAATACCCACAAAGCACTTACATAGCTCTGATTTCACCACCACCGTGAGAAAAACAAGTCAGTGGAGGCTAAGGAAGGAGCAAGAGACGCTCAACAGGTACTGTATGCTGCCAGCTACCTGAATTACTCTAAATGATGTTTTTAAGGGATTCAAACTAAAAGAGAGTAGGCTTAGATTATTTTCAGGAAGAAGTTCTCTGCTGTGAGGTGTTGAGTGACTGGAACAGATTGTCCAGAGAAGCTGTGGATGCCCATCCCTGGCAGTGTTAAAGGCTAGGCTGGATGGGGCTGTGAGCAACCTGCTCTAGGGAAAGGTGTCCCTCCCCACAGCAGGAGGATTGGAACAAGACGATTTTTAAACCAAACCATTCTGTGATTTTGTTAATACAGATGCCTGGCTTATCTCTTCCTACAAGGTGTATGCCTCATTGTGCAGCTGGAGTCTCCTAAAACCATGAAGATGCTCAGGTACCTTTAAGCACTCAACCAGTACCATGTTGCTAAACGTTTACCCATGTAACTTTAAGCATCAAACTGTTTGTTCAAGTTCGCGGATGTAACAGTTTCCACCACTGCAGCACTACCCGCCAGAAAATCTGTTTGCCTTCACAGTATATTTGGCCTACAGAGATGTTGGTGACCAATTCTTCATAAGGAACTGGACTACAGGATAAGGAATATTCAGTACAAATGAAAAAGGGGCAAATTTAGATTCGGCATTAGGAAAAATCCTTTACTGTGAGGGTGGTGAGGTGCTGGAACAGGCTGTCCAGAGAAGTTGTGGATGCTGGAACTCTGGCAGTGTTCAAGGCCAGGCTGGATGGAGCTCTAAGCTATTTGGTCTAGTGGAATGTGTCCCTGGCCGTGGCATGGGGCTTTATGGTCTTTCAGGTCCAATCCAACCCGCTGACAGTCTGTGATTCTGTATTTACTCGGGAAACAGAAACAAACGCGTGCCACAGGCCCGGAAGAGGCTGATCCGAAGCGGTTTTGCCCGAGCACCTTCCGCCTCTTTTGAGAAACCGCCGGGCCTCTGGCGGCAGCACCAGCCACGTCCCCCGCACCAGCGCCGAGCGAGGCCACCGCCGTCCCCCTCGCACCGGAGCCGCAAATCCCGGCCTGGAGACGGCCGCGCTTCCCCACCTGCAGACGGCACGCAGCTCGGCCGCCGTGCCCGGCGCGCAGCCCAGCGCCGCCGCCACGGCCACGTCCGCCTCCTCCGCCTCCTCCGCCGCCAGTGAGAGGTCGGGCGGCCCCAGCAGCCGCCGCCAGCCCAGGCCCAGCGCGCCCACGCGGAACGCGCGCGTGTATTCCTCCGCCGACTCGTAGTCGGGCACCGCCGCCTCCGCCACGGGCGCCGCCATGACCGCCCCGCCCCGCCACACGCGTCACGGGCCGCGAGCGGGCGGGCGGCGTGCCGCGTGACCAGGAGGGCTCTTGCCGCCCTTGTGCCGGCGGGCGGGAGCGGCCGGCGGAAAGCAATCCCAAAATAAATAAACAAGCGAAAACCAACCAAACGAAACGCACACTACCCCCCGAAATAATTTCTCAATTAATTAAAAAACGCACCTGCTCCATTGTTCTAAAGCGGTACAACACTTTCACACAGAATCACAGAATCTAGGTTGGACAAGACCTGTGAGATCATGGAGTCCAACCTATGATCGAACCTCGACATCGATACCAGCAAAACTAAGTGCCACATCCAGGCTTTCCTTAAACGCCACCACGGACAGTGACTCTCCCCTCTCCCTGGGCAGCCCATACGAATGCCCAATCAGCCGCTCTGTGAAGAATTTCCAATGTCCAACCTAGACCACCTCTGGCACAGCTTAAGACTGTCCTCTCATTCTGCTCCGATCCCCACCTGGCTACAAGCTCCTTTAATATGCTCATTCTCCTCCCAACGTGAGAACTTAATGCATTGCTACGATGAACAAGACTAATCATATACATTAACCTTTACCTGACAAACACGGATCATACCAACGCTTAAAGAGGATATGTATGTGCCAACCATCTGGAAATTCCCCACTGAAGCAGTGTAAAAAAGCTGACGTGAGCACAACCTGTTAAGGAAGACAATGGAAGTAATTCTGGATTGCCCTAACGTGTTTACCTGATGCCCATACCACAGCCTTTGCACTTGCTGTGAGACAAAATGTTGATGGAATCAGAGAATTAAAGTATCCTTTGAGTGCTGAGGGACCCAAAGATAAAGATCTTCTAGTTACAACCCTCACTGCTGTGAACAGGGGTACCTTCTAGCAGAAGAAGTTGCTCAAAGCCCTGTCTAGGCTGGTGGTCTTAGTGTCAGGGATGGGGCATCTACAACATTTCTGGGCATCCTACCCCAGTGCCTAGCCCTCCCAGTAAAGAATTTCATCCTGACATCTAATCTAAACTTGCCTTCTTTCAATTTAAAACCATTGCCTCTTGTTTTGTCACTATCTGCCTTTGTAAAAACTCTTTTTCCTTTTCAGTCCCCTTGAGGTACTGGAAGGCCATAGTGAATCTCCCTGAAGCCTTCTCTTCTCCATGCTGAGCAACTCCAGCTTTCTCAGCTGTTCCTCTTACTTCACTAACTAGAAAAATAATGCTGGGAAAAGAGACATAGTTTCAGATGGTATTGAAGATAAGACCTGAAAAAGTTAATGAAAGGAAACTGAGCTTTTGCATGCTGTATGGAATGGGCAGAATGCCAAGAGAAGGTTATGAGATTTGCCTGCTAGTTTCACAAAGCAAAGTAATATAGGGGGAGTTAAGAAGGTAAGAAAGCCCAGCCAGAGTATATTTTGCTTTGCTTAGCAATAACAATGTGGCCTAAAGCCTTATATCTCCCCCAGTTATATTTACATTTGCATTGCAATGCTGAATCCTTTTATTTGCTTTCAGTAACCTCTGACTCCTAATTGTAGTTATTATTCCTAATTATGAAAGTTGTGCTAAGCTTCATTCTTCCTGTAAGTATAGACAGTCTGTTTCCTTCCTCAGTTACACCCTCTGCTTTCTTCATCCATCACCTTTGTGCTTCATGACACTCCTCAGCTCTGGAAGAATCTCTTGATTAAGGGCTGTTGCCCTCACTTCCTATTGTATCCTCCCTGAAACCTATTAATTGTCCCATGAGGAATCTCATTCCAATTTGCCTGCCTTGTTATGTGTTTGTTGTTATAGCCTATGCTCTGTTTATTTTACGAACGTACTTTTTCACTTGCAACATTACCTGAAGTTTGAAAACACCCTATCTCTTATCTGATTTAGCCACATCTAGGGTGGAAGTGACAGGGCTGTACTGATCTAAGTGCAGTGTTGACATAAACAGGTGGGAGAAATTTCAGCCAAGAGTTGCAGGATTAAACCCTACTCTTCCAGAAACCTATCAGGAATTTTTAGTGTTCATAGAAAGGAAATAATATACTTGTTTCAAAAACCTTCCTTAGAAAACCAAACACTGTGGAAATCAGTGGGCAGGTTTTTTTTTGTAAGACCATGTGAAGATGACATCACAGAATTCCCCAGCACAGGGGCGGTCGCTGCAAACCACAGCAATGTCACAGAGCGGAGCTAGGTTTGGAAGGAGCTAGAGGCTGCTGTGCTGTAATTATTCATGCTTTTTGGCATAATCCTGTGGGCTTTTCAGTTAAATATATGAATTTCCCTCACTGCTCTCTTCGTTCTCCTCGTGGTGGGTTTGACTTTGGAGTTCTTCTGCATTCATTTAAAAAAATCCAAACCTGTAAAGTACACAGATCTCAAGCAGGGAGACTGAATAAGAAGTTCAAGGAACAGCTAAATTGAAAATACAGAAGCTGGTAATTTTTAGCCATGAATGGATAATACGTTTTCTGTTTTGTTTCCAAACTTCAGTACTAAGCAATCATATACTTATAAAGCCACTCCACTCAATCCAAATCCTCTTAAGAACAAAGAGAGCTGTTTATTTTTATAACTTGGAATTAATCTGCCCTTTATATATTAGGCATAAGGCACATGGGCATTTCAAGGTTTCCAAGAAGTATTTACTTTTCTGTGCTGGAAGGACTTCAATAATTCAACAATAAAGCAGTGAAGGATGTATGAACAACTCAAGGAGTATAAACTTTACAGGAATTAGGCTGAAATCTTTAAGAAGTGCTGAAATCCAAAGAGCGTTGAAAGTACACTGAGTTAGAGAAGTGAAGATAGTATACAAAAGACACCTGGGAAACAAACTAATAAAAGTACTGTACTTGCAAGAGGAATCAAGAAAATTTATAACTAATGTGCTCCTAAAGTAATCAGGTAGCCTGTATTTTGTAGTACTGTGGTATCCTGTGAGCTTGAAAGACTAATTTTCAGAGCTTCCATGTTCACAATTACAGCTACAGTCAGTAAAAGCTGTATATATATATAACAACTTTGAAAAGCCAATCCTAAATGATCCAGTGAATCTAAGGTTAAGACTAAACCTCTGAGTTCCAGGCTAGTCTTTTAACACAAGAAACACCCTTCTTTCCTTTCCTGATTCACACAACTCCTGAAGAGCATAAATTTTTTGTGAAGCTAATCACATTTCATAGCAGTATTGAATAGTACTTCCTCTAACAGACACAGCCTTAATATAATGACATGAGAATGCTTATTAAAGGGTAGTTTTGTGGCTTAATCATAAATCAAATTTTATGCTGGTCTCAGCCCTGTCTCACATCTCTGAATTTACGGGGCTTCCACTCCAATCCAGAAAAAGCACAATGATCGTCACTTAAGCTCCAGTAGGGGTATCATGGCTAACAAGCTTAGCATTTGTAGGTAGTTGAAAAATATCTTTGGCAAACTGGTGTTGAATGTTATATTTATTCAGTGTTTTAGAATTAGCTTAATCTTGTTCATTATACCAAGACTGAGCTCTATGTTACCACTGTACCTTGACAGACAAGGAGCCCTGTCACTGTTTCTGAAGCACTGACTGTGTCAGCACAGCAATTACAGAACTATGCAGAGCGCCATAATTTTGGAGATAAGCTTTCAGCTGTGTCAGTTTTTTCTTTGTTATGCGTTTTACTTCCGGCTGTGGACCTGATATTTTCTAAGCCTGAGAATTGCTAGCTCTTCCCAAGGGAAAATTTTCAACAGTTTTCTTTTTCCCAAAACAACCTTGTGTAAATAATTCCTTTCCCATAACAACAGGTGTTGTTTGCTATTTCTGTTACTTAGCCAATGGGAGAGGTCTCAGTCCTATGGACCAATAATGTGCCTTTTTAGCGCAGCATGTTATAAAATGGCTGAATGAGTTGTAAACAAAGCCTTCTGATTTCTACGGCCTTCTGACTGGGTTCAAGCATCTTTATTTTGTGTCCTAGTGTGACATCTGGCCTTTGTTCTGAGGATGCTGCTGACTTCTGGACAGCAGCGCCCAAAGAACTGATCAAACCCAGTCAAAAACACTCCCCAAACCCTTCTGGGCAAGGATTTTTTAACCTGGCCTATGCTAAGCTGTAATGTTTATAGTACAATCTCACACAGGGACAGTCATGCCCACCAGGAGAGGGAACAAAAAGGAAGGCCTAGAAACATCTGTCCTGTCACTGCTTTCAAAATTCCCATGACAATGAAGAGTGGTCTAGCGGTGTAACAATCTTGGCATCAAAGACTCTCAAAGTCAGCCACTAGCATCTTTTACTATTATACCTGAACAAGAATGTTGCATTCCTAAAATGTAGCTATAGTTGGGGCAAAGCATATCTTACATTACTTTTACAATAAATACAATAAAATATTAATGCATGGTAACACATTATAATGGCTTAATGTGGATCTTTGTTTAAATATGAAACTGCAGGCAGTTTGAAAGCTGTGTAACTAAAATATAATTCTGTCCAAAGACAGAATTAACTCACTTCTGGTTCAGTTCACATTTGGTTCAGATGATTTTTGTATCTCTTCTCAAAAGTAAGACCACTTCCCAAGGGTAGCATGCTGTTTTGCCAGAGTATGTAGTATGTTGTTTTGCTCTCACCCAAGGTAAACAGAAACAACTAAAAAACCCAAACTGCATGAAAACACAAAAGGAAGGTGATTGATAATTTCTGAATTTTTTCATGTCTGAATATTGCTTTTACATACCTTAATTGAGAATCAACTGAGTACAAGATGTTTTCATCTTATGAGTGTTGAGTAGTCAGAATTATTTCCCTCAAGAGTTTTCAGCTATCACTAATGCTTATTCTTACCTGCCATTAAAACAGATGAAAGTTGAAGAAGAAAAGCTTAAGAGAAAGATGAGAATAGGGATGGGTATAATCCCACCCAGATCAAACAGGGGTTTAGTTTTCAGATGTTGCTGAACTACATTGTTCTGACAGCTGAATTTGGGTGGACTATTGGAGTAAGCAATAGAGACAGTCAGCCAATAGGGACAATTAAATTTTAAAATTGTAATATGTAGGATACATTAAATACTTGATCCACCTTGATGGGATCTCTTTTCAAGGTTCACACTAGTCTTTATCATATACATTTTCTTCCAGGAAATTTCAGCCAAAATTTTTCCATTATCAAAAGTTTAGGTTTTCTTTCCAGAAAATTTGATCTGAATCTCAATGACAGTCAATAAGACTTCACTTTCTAAGGACAAACTACAGGTTTATGGCATAAGAATCTTTTGTGAGTCTAACTCACTCATGTATCTAACAGAAGACTAAGAAAACGTTTACTAGTACAGTTTTACTATACCAGTTTACCTAAGAAGGTGAAATAATGCAGAAGAGGCATAGATTTGCAGGGTTAGGTTGCACTACAATAAAATTACTTAGCCTTTTTCTAGTGTCAACTTCCAGTGTACTTGTACAAGACCTAAGGACCTATAAACTTCTTTCAGGCACTTTTTCCTTTCTAGTTGAAGTATTTCCTAGTCAAAACATGCAAAGATTTTGCAGTACATCAAGCAGGACTATAGCTGAGCTTCTGCAAGGTGTCTTACCTGATCCATCTTCTCCCTTGGGCTGAAGACTCAGTAACAATCTATCATTTGCAAATCTTTCATTTGCACAATGTGTAGCTGTCCCTTCCAATTCTGAACTTTCCTTTTTAAGACTATGGAGGAAACCTTCTCACACAAATGTATAATTGATTGCTGGAGTGTTTAATTTCTGTTTTATAGGTTTGGAGGGCTTATTACAGAAGTACTCAATACTTTGCTGGGAAAAAGAAGTTTATCTTCCAAAGAAAAGCAAGATGCATTTGATATCAGTGTAAGTTTCATTATCTTGGAAATACAGAAGACTTCATCTGTCTAAAAAAAAATACCCTGTTTTGAACTGTTATAGTTTATTCATGAAACCTAAAGAAATGAGCTAATTTCAACTAACTTGCCTTGAAATTTTAGTAGCCTAGAAATATAGTCGATAATATCCTTCTGTCTTTGACTTCAGAAAGGTCAAAGAGGTCATTTCAATGCACCAGCTGGGTAATTTCTATAATTATTTTATGCTATATTCACCAGATATTAATCTGTACACTTTGGCATAATTTAAAAAATGTTTGGAAGAAAAGGAAAGAAAAGGTTTTGAATAGAGACTGACTTGAAAAAAACTCCAAATGAGTGTTTGGAATGTTTGCAGCCTTTTTAAGTAAGAAGAAGGTGAACTAACAGATATATTGTCTCCAGTCCAAAAGCATTGTAACACCATAAATTTTGTTATTCTTTTACGGTTAAGGTGTCCATTCAGAGAGATGGATGTAGTCTACAGACTATATCATAGTTATTGTTTTTCTGACTTTCAAATGTAAATATAGAACTCTCTGTTGGTCTTTAGAATATTTGCTTCATCTAATTAGGGAATAAACTATTTTTTTTTTTTTCATAATTACCCTATTCTCCCCCAAGAGCCTTAGTCATGCACGAGGACTCCATTTTGTCCTGTACACAGAATAAAAGGAGAAAAGAGGACAGGACTATAGTGCATGCCTATTGAGTAGACAGCTGCAACACTGTGTTCTACCCACAGTGCCAGCAGTCATGTCCAACTGAAGAGCTCCTCCATATTCCAACCCTATTTAAGCATGACGATGATTGTTCTTGACGGCACCTGAGGGTCTTGTCCCCATCTCACCTTTTGTACCATCTCCACAGATTACCCCTAGCAACAATTTTTGTGCAATTTAAAGGGCTGTTTATTTTACCAAGTGATGATACAACCTCCTTGTTGAAAATTGGCTTTTGCCATTTCTGGAGAATAGTAGTAATGAATGTTCAGTTTTGCCAGAATGTGTGCCAGAATCTATCCATGTACATTTGTTCTCCTCCTGCCAAGAGTCAGTGAACAGTGTACATTCTGTAGTGTTTTGGTCACAAGTGTCTGCATCTGACATAAATTGTGTGTAAATTTTTCAGTTTGCTTTGCAGGGAATCTCTTTTGTTTCTTGCTTTTGCCTGATGCTCTCATGGCAAAGTTGTTTTCAAGTGGATCAATGAAGTTTTCTTTTCTTGTGTCAACCATTGAGGCATCCTGAGCGGAGAGAAATAAAGTAACATACCACTGTTCAGATAATAAAGCTGACTGGAAGAATTCTGCTTCAAGCAGGTTTAGGTAAGAGCACCTTTTGTGTGCTTCATAAACTCCACTGAAGCTGTCAGGCTCTCTGGTTAGATCAGTGAGAAGTTTCCCAGGTATCAATATGAAGGCAAGCCAGTTTGCCTGTACAAAGATATATTGCCTTGGATCCTGAAGGGACATCCAGAGAAAGATGTTTCAAGCCTCTTAGACTGTTTCTTGTGCTGCACTACTCATGGTCTTTGTTGCTTACATCCATCTGTTAAGGCATATTAAGGTATATTAATCCTTATATCCAGACCAGCAAATCTGATTTGTCTTGAGTAACTGAATAAATATGATGGAGTGTTCCAGTCTATATAGCATCCAAAATTCTAAATAGAGCCAAGTTACCAAGAAGCAGTGCTATCCACAAGAAAACCACTTTCTATCTCACTAGAAAACAGTGTATAAAATCAGACGGCTTGGGGAAAAAACACTTGTCTTCTGAAAAGCCAGGGCTAACATGGATTGAAATGCTAGCAATAGCCAAATAGCATTCTACAGTATACTGGCTCTTCTTTTGGCACAAAAACTAACCCTAAAATTGTGAGGTTTTTGTAAAAACTTTGAAGGTTGAAGGTGGCTGCTGCAAAGAGTGAAATGTCGATGGGGCAAGGAGAACACAAATCCCCATGATAGCATGTTTTGCTGAGAGCTTATCACTTCTGATCCTTGTAAGTGGGTCCTTTCAATGTTTTAGTATCCAGACAATCACAGGCAGAAAAATCTCAGTTATGGGTGGTGATTCCAAATGGATCTACATTCCTGTAAGTTTCAGTGTCAATTCATGGAACTGAAACCATGTGTTTTTCCATGCTGATTGGTTTGTTTATTTGTTTGTTTGTTAATTTTTCAAAAATTAGTTTAAAAAGCCCCTCACTGAGTGATTTTTTTACACTTTATGGTTAAAGAATGTATTGATTTGGGCTAGGCTAGAGTTAATTTTCTTCACAGTGGCTAGTATGGAGCCATGTTTTGTGTTTGTGCCAGAAACAGTTTTGAGATGTTTTTGTTAATACTAAGAGCCAAGGCCTTTTCCCCTTTTCATACTCCCCTGCAGGTGAGACGACTGGGGATGCCTGGAAAGTTGGGAGGAGACACAGCCAGGACAGCTGGCCCCAGCTGACCAAGCAGATGTTCCTGACCACATTGTATCATCCCCAGTATATAAAGTGAGAGCAAGAAGCAGGAAGTGGGAGGACATTTGGAGTGGTGGTGTTCATCTTCCCAGGTAACAAATATGCACAGTGGAGCCCTGCTTTCCTGACAATGACTGAACATGGGAAGTGGTGAATTAATTTATTGTTTTGCTTTCTTTGCATGTGCAGCTTTTGGTTTTCCTATCAAACTGGTTTTATCTCAACCCATGATTTTTCTAGCTTTTACCATTTTGATTCTCCTCCCTATCCTGCTGGTGGGGGAATGAGCAAGAGGCTTTGTGGTTCTCTGTTGCCAGCTGGAGTTAAACCACAGTTCATAAAAGTGAGGTTTGAAACACTCTGTGATTTTGTCCTGCTTGTAGTGTGTTTTGTTTCATCTGTGGCTTTCTCTAGAATTCTTTGTTAAAACCATCATGCCAATCGTCCTCTTCATATCTTGCTGTGGTTCAAGTTACTAGAAAGATTCTCACTTCTCCTTATGGTATGAAATGAAAGCTACATCCCATTTCCTTATTAAAAATATCATCTGTGTGAGGCAGATAGACTGTTCATGCTGCCAAGCAAATTAATTTGCCCCTCTAGAGTGGTATAAAAGCGAACCTTGATGTCCCCTGAGCAAAATACGTGGTAACCTCCTTCAACAAAGGCTTCCCACTCCATTTCCAAAAAAATAATTTCCAACCTAATAAATAAAGCCCAGCTGTTAGTGACATAACTGAAAATAATCACACACATTTTTCATTGTGCAGGCAGAATTCAGGGAGGTACATAGCAATCAGAAACTGGAAGCTATTCCTCTAAACAAATCTATTGAATGCCAGTGATGATAATTATTAGTGATTACTCACCGATTGCAAATGTGTTCTAGATTTAGACATTCTAAAATAGGGACAGCATGGCAGTTTTTCACATGGATATGAAGGTTAAATTTTTTATTTTAACTTCTAACAATGACTCTTGGTTAGGAAAAAAGTAGTACTCAGTAGCTGAAATCTGCACTGCCTAAGTTTAATACTGTTTTATATTTACTTCAAAGGCACATAGTATTTCAAATTGGAAAAAAAAATAAACTCTAGGAGGCAGAGGAGGAAGTTTGTCTAAAGCCTGTAAAAATAAAGAATGTCAGATGAAAAATGAAATCCTCTTTCAAGTAGAAGAGATTTAGACTAGGTCAAAGGAAAAAGGGAAGTTGTTATAATTCATTTTTACTCTGGAAGCTGTGCTGCATGACATTTTAGGAAGAAATCAGATATTTTGTGAGACCAGATGGCACAGCTGGAACCTGAAATGGCAGTCCATGTGAACCATTTGAAAACTGTTTTTAATTCCTGTGGGTTTTGTTGCTGTTGTTGCATTTTTTTTATCTGGAACATGGAGCTCATCTTACTGTGTGATCAGAGCACTATTGTCAATGAAAGGGAAAGAAGAGGAATGCACCAGAAGGAGGAATGCCGTTTTCAATCACTGTTAGGCCTCAAGGGAGGCCTAATTAGGCAAAGAATTCAAGGAGAATATTCTCTGTGCCCCTCTTTTCACTGGTCGTGCAGGTAAGCTTTGTAGATGTTACAGAAAATTTTGAACATTACTGCGTTGAAAAGTTGCTTCAGTTTCTTACCAATGGTAATTTGAAGATGTATGGGATGCTTCAATTAATAAGATTTTCTAGAACTAATAAAATTGAATAACTATCTCTTATTGTTGTGCTAATAAATCTGCATTCTGTTAAATGGATAATTTCAATGCATTGGATTTTTTGAGTTACTGTAAATAACTAGCCACTATGAGATAATCAATATGAATAGGAGCATGGTTGCATATGGTTTGAGCCCTCAAAGAATGACTCCAGTTTGGTTCTCAAAATATTCTTCTCCCTGGGTGCATTTGTACTGTCACTTCTGTGTTTCCCAGGATTTCTGCTGTCCGCATTCCCTGCAGTAATGTGCCCTCTGGACAGCAGCTGGCTGAGCCTGGCTCTCTGTCATACAGGACTTCTTAACTGATGGTGCTCTCCACATCCTTCTCTGAACCATGGACCAACCTAGTAATCCAAGGGAAAGGAACAAATAAACCGCCACTGTTTGGGCCACTGCTTCTCTGCACTCTCCTCCTGTGTTTCCCATTATGGAAAAAACAACTTGGCACTGCAGAAACTTCACATGGTGGTATCTTATTTTTGTAGCCAGTACAAGTAAATGAATTGGTGCCATCTCAGCTGTCCTAGGTGTTTATGGTGTCCCCATACCAGAAACCTAAACTTAAACCATACATTTTAAGTTAACACTGGTTTAAATACTACTGCTGCTCCCTAGGAGACATTTGGTTATCATTATCTAGAGGACTGCAGCTGTGGTTTGGCTGACCCAAGGAAAAACTGTCTGTAGAAGAAGAGTCTCTGTGGTCTCCTCACCTCCCACAGCTCCCAGCGAGAGGAATATGTAGTTATAAGCCAAGACTAATCTGGAGATAAGCCCATTACCCTTTGGAGGTTGTGCTATCTGTCCACTGACCTATTATAGGCAGGTAGTGTATATTCTAGGTAATCATATGGTCTTACGTGGTTATGCAAATACCTATGACAGTATCAAACCTAATGACGCTCTGCTTATGCAAGTTAGTCTTGTTATCCCCTGTTATAGTACTGTGGCAGGAAAGCCTGGGCAGCCAGCACAAGGTCATCAGTCAGTATGTACCTGGACAGGCAGTAGAACTAGGTACTCCTACTAGCTCTTCGTCTTCTGTCTTGTCCTTTCTATCCATCTGCTGTTTTATGTTGCTGCATCCCAGTGCTCTCCCTTGTTTTCCATTATGGATTACCTTGCATAGTGTCTCAAGCAGGCATAAAATCTTGTGAATACTTGAGATATGACATTGCATTTCCTATTCCATCTTTATAAGAAAATTTCGAAAACTAAATCTACAGGCCTTATTTGCAATCAGTTAAGAAAACATGATCAGACACACCATTCTTAAGCTTCAACTTGCTGGATCTATAATTTATTTTAATTCAAACCTCTCTAATTAAAAAAAAAAAATTAAGGGCTACCAGTATATGCTCTTCTGCTGAGTAATGATTGCTTGAGTGCAGAAAAAAAAGCTTGCAAATATATGCTTGGCTTCTCAGCATGACCTAGTTCACAGCCATCTGTGTTTACAGTAAGACATCGCCCACATGTATTAGTCTGTAAACAGTATCAAACCCCAAAGTTTTTCTTTTTTTCTCTTTCAGTGTCCATATATACTCTCCTCTTCGGAGTGTCTCCATATAGGTATAAGTGTCTGCAAAAATACCTTTCTTTGAGGTCTAAGAAATCTAACAGTTCTCTGAGATAGTACTTCAAAGATGCCTTTACAATATTAGTAAGTGAAAGAATTGCTAGCTGGTTGTTGTTAGTACTAGTGGAACAATTTATTAGCTGCCGGAACCTACCTGGTCCTTTAGCAGTGATTGCATATTCAGATAGCCAGTGGATATCCAAGACCCAGTCAAAATGTCAATGAGAAAAACTCTTGAGTTTCCCAAGTGTGTGAGGGGTGTTGGGGACCCCTCCATTTGGCATTTGGGAACCCTCTATTTCTCCATGTTAGTTGACTTCAGACTGTCTGCAAACTATCTTTCAAATCAGTGCTGGTGCCAGGAACAGCCCCAAAATTTATTTTCAACTCTGCTATAGTTCTGCTAGCCTACATATATATTTGTGAATATGGTTATGCAAAAGGCTTAAACCACAGATTTCATTGGCAAAGAATGGAATTCAGATCAATTTAGGACTCAGTATTTTTATGAGGTGTTAAGAGCACACCCACATTTCAGGTATCATACAGGAACACATTTGCAGAACATGTAAAGCACAGCTGTTCGTACCAATTTATGACCTCCAGGACAAGGAAATACTCTTTGGCTTATCTCTGTACCTAAAAGACACATTGCCCACATCTAACAAAAGTAAATTGACTCAACAGGGAAGGTAGTTCCATGGTTGTTGAAAAGATGAAGAAATTCCAGCATATTCTTGCATCATAGGATAATGGCCATGTGCAGCACCTGAAACAGTCATGGGATTGTCCTGCATTCATATTCACTGTGCAGCCACTCCCACTGCCAGAGGGTAAATTGCTGCTACCACGGGAAAAGACCAGGCATTTGGAGAGAGGGAATCTGAATGGAAAACATCTCTGTGACAAGTATTTGTGAATGCATATTATGCATGGGGTGGCATGGGGAACAACTCACTGATTGCTGTCAGCCAATTTTCTCTTTTTTTATAAAATCTTTTGTGACCTCCAGGCATTGACTGATCTGATTCGAAAAGTCAAGGTTTTGGACAGGACTGCAGAGTCTATTGCCTGCTTGCCACTGCTTCATTTTTGACTTCCTTGAACTGATAAGAATAATGTAACTGCTCTGCTTAAGCTTTAACTATTTCTCATCCCTTATGTGTACTGGGAATAAAGCATTATGAATCCAATGAAATATGAGAGCTACTTAGAAGTTACCTTAAATTCTTGGTTGAATAAAGCAAATATGCCATAAATCTTGGGCAGATACAAGGGCATCTATAGATAGATAGGTAGATAGATAGATAGATAGATAGATAGATAGATAGATAGATAGATAGACAGACAGACAGACAGACAGGATGGACACATGTCTGTCAGCCTGATCTCAGTGCCTGGCAAGGTTATGGAGCAGATCATCTTGAGAGCGATCACATAAAACATACCGGACAACCAAGGGATCAGCCCCAGCCAGAATGGGTTTAGGAGGGGCAGGTCCTAAACAGCGTTACCAACCTGGTCTCCTTTGATGAGCAGCTGACCTGCCTGCTGGATGAGGGGAAAGCTCTGTCTGCCTGTACTTCAGCAAGGCCTCTGACACCATCTCCTGTAAAAGCTGGCAGCCCATGGCTTGGACAGGAGCACCTTCGCTGGGTTAAGGAGTGGCTGGATGGCCAGGCCCAGAGAGTGGTGGATGGTGCTGCGTCCAGCTGGTGGCTGCTCACCAGTGGTGTTCCTCGGGGCTCTGTGCTGGGCCCAGTCATGTTTAATATGTTTATTGATGATCTGGATGAGGGGATCGAGTCTACCATTAGCAAATTTGCAAATGACTCCAAGGTGGGTTGGTGTATTGATCTGTGGTAGGGTGGGAAGGCTCTGCAGAGGGAGCTGGAATGGCTGGAGAGATGGGTCAAGACCAGTGCTGTGATATTCAACAAGGCCAGGTGGTGAGTTCTCCACTTTGAGCACAGCCCCAGGCAGCACCACAGGCTGGTGGGGGCAGAGTGACTGAAAAGTGGCCCAGCAGAAGAGGACCTGGGGGTGCTGGTGACAGTGGCTGAACATGAGCCAGCTGTGCCCATATGGCCAAGAAGGCCAATGGCATCCTGACCTGTACCAGCAATAGTGTGCTCAGCAGGACCAGGGCAGTGACTGTCCCCCTGAACTTGGCACTGGTGAGGCCACAACTTATTTGAGTGCTGTGTCCAGTTCTGGGCTCCTCACTTCAGGAAGGACATTGAGGTGCTGGAGCATGTCCAGAGGAGATCAGCAAGGCTGGCGAAGGGTCTGGAGCATAAGTCTTGTGAGGAGCAGCTGAGGGAGGCTGTTTAGCCTGGGGAGGAGGAGGCTTGGGGTGACCTTACCACTCTCTACAACTGCCTGAAAGGAGGATGTATCCAAGTGGGGGTTGTTCTCTTCTCACAGGCAGCCAGCACTAGGACAAGAGGACGCAGGCTTAAGTTGTGCCAGGAGAGATTTAAGCTGGACATAAGAAAGAAACTCTTCACAGGAAGGGTGATTAGATATTGGAATGGGCTGCCCAGGGAGGTGGTGGAGTCACTGTCCCTGGAGGTATTTAAGGAAAAACTGGATGTGGCACTTGGAGCCATAGTCTAGCTAGTCTAGCTGACATGAAACTAGGTGTTCAGTGTTGGGTTTGACTCAATGATATCTGAGGGCTTTTCCAGTCTAATTGTTTGTGTGATTCTGTGTGATTCTGTGATAGCCAGGATAGAGAAAAGGACACATCAAACAAATGTAAGCTAATTACAGTAAGGAAATCTATTTTATTTTTTATTTATGATTTACAATATTTTATGTAACAATAACTTGTGCAATGGAGAATGAGAAGTTGCTTATCCTACTGGCCTTCACCAGAAAATTGCCTTGCAGTTTCAACAAGTGAAAGTGTCTGGATGGGTAGTCCTACAATGACTAACTCACTTTGCATTCATATCTCACAGTATCTTGCTAGCTAGTGCACCCATATTCTGAGATTGAGTTGGTACTTCATGTACTGGAGTTGAAAAGACCTGCCCTGGTTTAGTCACGTGATGGGAAATTATTTCTCAGAGTGAGTGCCCTGAAGAAATACTGAACTGTAAAAATCCAAAAGTAAAATCAGGGTTTTAAAAAGTGCGAAATGAGGTTGGATCAGTTCACAAAAAGCTTTGGAGTATTCCAAACTTTGCCTTCTAAGAGAAATAAAAAAGATAAAATGTTTCTTCTTCTTAGTAATTTTTAACTCTTCAGTTAAAAATTAATTTTGAAAGCTTTTTTTAGCTTATCAATATAGAAATTAGAAACAGGCAAAATTTTGTCTGGTCTATTCATGCATTACATTCTGCTGCAACACAGAAAACCAAATCTATTCTGTCCTCTTGGAAAATCTCCTTGTTCAATAAAAGTAGCTTTGTGGTTTTGAATGGAAACTGTAAAAACTATCAAAAGTCTGAGCTGTCTCTTTATCAGTATGAGCCTTAATTTTCTTACCAAAAAACTGTTCTCTGCATAATTGATAGGAATACAAATCACCTTGTCTCCCAAAGGATCTCATATGCTGCTACAAGAACATAATATATTTTTTTTTGCTCACTATACCTCTGTGCCCTGCAAATTTATTGCTCAGATGAAATCTTCCCCTCTTATCTATCTATAAACCAAGTCTTGGAACACTGAGAAAACATTCTCTTTAGAGCTTGTATACAGCCTATTAATCCTTGACTACATGCTCTTCAACATGTAGTATTTTGCTGATGCATGAACAGAAAATTTTCTTTAGGTTATATGTAGCCAGTAAAGGAAATGCTTATTTGGGAAATATCTGCCCTTTATTTGATGTTTTGACATCTTCCAGACTTGTGCCACACAAGCTGATGACATTAATCAACCCAGAATTACTTGAGAGAATTTATCTTCATGGCAGACAGAAGCATCCACATGAATTCCATCCATCCAATAGAATTTCTAGTGGTTTAATGGTTTTTCAAATCAAAGTAAATGCACACCCATAATACACTGATTTCCCTGTGAAGGTCTTCATGCGGCCTCTGGTCAGCATATGGCAAAACCAAATATTTTCACAAAGAGCATAGGTTCAGGAGAGCTTTCTACAAGATGTATTAGCTCATTTGTCTTGGAAGCCCAAACTTAGCTACAAAAAAACTGTAAATTCACCAAATGCTTGCTTTTTCTGCACAGTCCTCCAAAAATTCTCTTATGCTCTGATCCTTTTGTGGAGTACTTTTCTTCATTTCTCAGTTCTTTCAGATGGTCTGCCAAATCATTGGACAAGTGAACTCCCACAAAGTACTATATTAACATCTTGATACAGAATGCATAATTTCAACCCTAATGGAGGAACAGTGGAAAACTGCTATACACCAGAGTGGCATGGAAACATATTAGTCTGGGCACAGCATCATCCTAATATGTCTACTGGGCTCTTGATTAGACCCAGATCAGATACCACCAGTGTAAAATGTGGACAAGGGAGGTTTGGATTCATCTATAATTCTATCCATACTCTAAATCTATTAATAAATTCTAACTAATAAAGTAAATAAAAGCATTTTACAGAAATTTGTTACACAGGTCTTCCATTTTTAGGGCTTCTAAAGTAGCAGGTGGTTTGAATGGGTTAATTAAATAATGGATGCAGTTAAAAATCAAAGTAAACTTAAGAAACAAAGTACTTGAAACCTACAGTACTTGTATTCAAGTTACTAATGGATACTGTTCACTCTAATAAATATTAGAAAGAAAATACAACAACAGTAGGAGCTTCTGAACATGGCAGCCTACATGACAGGAGGAAGGAATACTGCCATCTTTGTAGGTCTGTGTTTTTTAGAAAAAGCATCTATAACATGGATAACCCGTCAATTAACAAGAGCTAAAATACAACTATGTAAATAAATAAATCAATTAATTTTCCAACAGTGTGAAGGGAAAGCCTTTGAATACAATTTAGCAACATACTCTCTGAGTGAAGATCCTTTTTCTTTGTAGGAAGAAGAACATGGATTTGTATATGTGGCACTTTGGATTTTGTCTCAGCAGTTTCATTTTAGAGGGGGGAAGGAAGGGGTTGCTTTCAGGCATTTTCATTCCCTGATGACTTGGACACATAGCAACCATCTGTTCAGCTGGTTCAATCCTGAACATGTTGTCTTCAGAGCAATGAAAGAACAACAAAATGAATAGACAAAAGATGTCACATATTTTTCTGGCAAGCATATATTTGAAAACTTTTGTTATTAAGGCAAAGAACATTTCTGTAAGGTGCAGTTACAGTTTTTTCCATTGCTTTTCAAATAGTACAGTATGTAATGAAAGAACACATGGAAAGGACTCAGCTACATAATATAATTTCAAAGATGTCACTGTCTCCAGTTATTGCAGGATTTTCAGGAAAGGTGCTCCATTTCTTGAAGCTAATAAAATTATCAAATGACAAAACACAGTTTAGATTGTTATTACGACCAAAGGTTTCAAAGGGAAAGAAGAGCCAATTAAAAATTAACCTTGGTGCAGCAATGCAGGCACATCCTTAAGAGTTTATTTAACAAGACATTATGCAGGAAGAGGTGTTCTATCATGTACAATATGGTATTCAAGCATCAAGCATCATGTTAGTATCAGGGGTAGTGTGGCACATTAATGTATTTTATTTTCTGAACAAGTACCATAATTTAGTGTGGCTTTTTATATCTTAAAAAAGGACAGTTGGATGAGAAAAGTCACAGAGGTAATTTCTGAGCTCTATTAATCTATAATTATGTGAAAATCCATTTTGACAAGAGGCTAGGAAAAACTACATCAAATACTTCCAATGAGATGAAATGTGATCATGCACAGGAAGAGGCTTAGAGATAAGAGTGGGAGAAGTACAGAGAATATCTTGCTGGAGTAGTAGCAAACTGCTTAGTCGTACAGGGGAGGGGAGGGGAGACATCACATACCAAGATAAATAACTTCCATCAGCTGCAGGAGAGGAAAGGGTTAATTATCTGCCCTGATGTAAGGAATTATAGGGGAGGGCTCTTAATCCCCTGCTAGAAAATGCTTTTGGTTGGATAAATGAGCAGTAGAGGAGATAAACAGAAAAGAAAACATATGAGAACTTAGAAAAACAAAGGAAACTTCTCATTTTTCTTTTGGGTGGGGGAAGAGAGAATGTGCTGGAACAGAATAGAATGAAATAGAATGGAATGTCAGAGACTGGGAGTGGGGTGGAACAGGATAAGAATATTGAGAAGAGAGAATATTGACCAGTAAAGTTAGGAGGTGTGTAGGTGATGGGATGCCTACCTGTGCTTTGAAATGCAGTGAAATGCCAGGTAGATCTTTGGCTTAGTTGTCTAAAATCATGGAAAACAGAGACACTTTTAAGGCTTCTAAAAGATAATAATGCTTTGGTGTTTTGGTTTGGTTTGGTTTTCGTTTATTGGTGTTCTATATGGCTTACCAATTTCCTCATGTATCATCCTGTTGAGTCTGACCTAGTACTCTGAGGTTTTGCTTAGAGGTCTGTACTTATGTGGTGCATTAGCTGTTCCTAAAGTGTGTGTCTAGTGCAACCTTCTCTAACCTTGAGCTTGGCTGTACATTCTACAGAGGGTGGATCGGGTATTCTGTGACTTACACTGTTGTGAAAAGCCATGCATTGGCTCTGGATAAATCCAGTTCAAATGGTGTCAGCCTCAGAACAGCTTGATTCCACTTGGAGCCGGAGAAATGTATGTAAATGTGGGGGGGAGAACTTTTTGTTTCTAGGGCTAGAAAGTTTAAGTAGTCTTTCTTAGTGGCATCTTTCATGGTTCTCCCTTAGGAAGCTTGTAAGGGGATACAGAAAATCCAAATATAGCCTGTATGTTAGAGATGGCACCTTTAGAAATGCTGCTAGAAACTATTATGCAAACAACGTCTGTATAGATACATTGGTAAAAGAACTAGAGGCTGCCTGAAATCTGTGTGAGTTAATTGTATTATGCTTTCACCCAAGGATCACTTATACAATCTGGCTTAGGTATACAGAAACAAGTCACATAGTAACCAAGGTAAACCTCTGTACCATGTCCAAAGTTCACTGTTGTCCTTACCCTGGCTTTGTGAAAGAGGCAGGGCTTCCCTGAACAGAGGAGACTTTCTCATGTATATTGTTCAAGATCCTGTTTGTGCTGAAATGCATGATCATTCTCCCCCAGTCTCAGGGTTTTGTATGTCTTTCACATCTGCAATATTTGATCCATGCTAACATGGTGAGTGAAGACAAATATGTCTGTTTGACAAAAAGAAGTGGCTGTACTTCAAGATGGCCACCACTTCTAAATATGGAAGCAAGATCTGAAAGTTTGAAACCACTCTGGCTCCCTAAAAGAATGCCTAGCAGAGTATATGAAAGTCTAAGTATTCAAATAAAATTTCTGCATATATATATTTGTGAAAGAAATAACACCTAGGTTTTTCACTTCCAAGTAGAATTCTTGAGAGGTCTAACAAACAGGATTTAGATGAAGCATGTTACTGCAGGTAGTACACATCCACTCCTAAGTGTAACAACCCAAGCTTTACTTGATGTCTGTAGTCTGCAGAACGTGAGTACTCTACGCTGTAGTACTGCCTCTATGCATGCCAGGCGTTTTGGAAAGCCAACTTTCTTTCTTGTCTTTCATAAAAAATGTGTGTTGCTGTGTTGATTCAGTTCCTTAGTTCAGCTGTTTTGGAGTTTTGTTGGGGCACAAGGCCAGACCACGTGTTTTGACCATACTGACTTTAATTGTTGCATTTACTTAGCTAGGTGGGCTGCTTTGTGTCTTACTACATCCTCCTTTCAGTTGGATGTGGGAAATTGAGTGCTGGGACTGAGAGTTAATATTCCTCCTAGAGTCCAGGGTAAAACCTTAGACTTGCTTCAGGACTGAGTAGTATGGGTGTGTGTGTGCAGGGTGGGGTGGGGTGGGGTGTGTGTGTGTGTATGTGCAAGAATTGAATTTATCTTAGAATCTACCTTAGCTTCGTCATACGACTACATATATGCATCAATGCACTCTCATGTGTTTTAATTCTAAAGGGATTACTGCTGTTGCTATAGTAATGGCTGAAATACTGTTTGTGTCACAGACTAGCTCAGCTCGTGGAAGAAATAATATTTTCATTCTGGTTCCCATCAAGAAGATGTGTTGCTTCACCTCTATTGGCCAAATAAGTGCTGGTTAAAATCCCCAAATTGCCTTGAGGTTATGGCATGGCAGTTATAATCCAAAGGGAAATACACTGTCAGCAATTTTTTGCTCTAGGTTGTTACATCTTGCTTTTTTATTTTATTTTAATGAAATAGTATCTCTGACAAGTTGCTTCAAATATAAATTTGTGTCTGTGGTTTGCGCTTTTTTTTTGTTTGTTTTTGCCAGCTTCTAAATCAGTGTAGCAGTAAGAAATTTCATTCTCTTGATCTTGAAAGGTGTTCCTTAAGTATGGTGATTCTGATTCTTAAAAAATATTTCACAAGGTATTTTTGTGAGTAGAGTCACATACAGTTTCTACTGCTTGGAGTACTCACTGTTCTAATAGGTAGTTTATGAAACAGTACTTCTGGAACTAGGTGGGAGTTTGTTTCTGCCCTGATCACTCACCCTACCTCCATCAGGGAACATGCTAATTGTTTAATGAGTGTTATTTACAGCTCTGCTGTTTGTTTGAATCTAAGATAGAGTAACTCTACTGGAAAGTAGCTGTAGGACTGCCAGGGCAATTTCCCAGGCTTCTTTTACAGAGAGCCTATTCTCAAAGATTATTTTCTAGTCCTCAAGAAAACTGTATCAGTACCAAGTGTTTATAGTGAAGTGGATTTTATTCTTCTATATTATCTAATAATGAGGGACAGAATAAGACTTTTCATACTTGAAAGATTAATTAATCTGTAATTAATTGCTGAAGCTCAAAAAATAAAAAAGTACTTCTTTTTCCAAATTGTCCCAAGAATTCTTATACTGAGGTAAATTCACAGTGAATAGCTATACTGTTAAAGGATACACTAGAAGAGTTATCAAATATCCAAATAGTGTTAACACACAGCAGCATGTAAGTGATGGCTGTGAAAATGAGGAAAATGTGAGCAGGCTTTTTCTGTGTGGGAATTCTATCCAGCTATACCTGACAGAGGAGAACAGACTTTCGAGGTCTTGCCTTCTCTGTCAGATCACAGCAAAATCCTTTCAACACATCCACTGGAATGTTCCCTGAATGCTCTTTGAAAGATTAGTAATCAGCTCATAATCTTCCTAATTCTTGCTGCAAGACACCTACAGTCAAATGGATAGAAACTAGAGCTGGCTGAGAACTGCTGCAGGCTTTTCAGAGGATTAAGACCTGTTACTTCTTGTTCATATTCTTTCAGAAGTGGTGGGTTTGATTATGTTTATTTTTTTCCCAAATGGAAAACCGTAAGAGGAATTTACAAGGATTTTCTTTAATGCTTACATTTCAAGCGAGAAGGGGAGGAATTATTAAACTTAATTAAAGCCAACTGGGGTGTGGCTTTGAGATGTCCTTTTTGACTATTATTACAATGACTTTAGCAAAAGCAAGCACTGTAGAAGCTTGTGAAAGACCAAGCAAAACTCAGTTACAGTTGTGCCATTCCCAGGCCTCGTATTCAGACTTCAGTAGCAATTTTCATGCCTTAGTTACCTCGATCAGACACGATTTGATGTAGTCATCTCTTCCACAATTATTTTAGTACACATCTTTGTTCTGACTGGAGAAAGGCCATTGCTATATATAGCCCTAAATCTGCCCAAGAGTATAAGTGAACTAAAGGACATGGTGGGGAAAAAAGAATACAATAATATAAATGGAACCTATCAAGAGTTAATTTTGACAAAATGGTGATGAGTTAGTCCTTGATCTTGAGCTTGCTGAGTACATTAACTGAACCTCTGACTCATGGAACTATGTGTTCCACACATAGAGTAACCACCCATGACTTAACACTCTGCACATTAATGGGATTTCCTCAGCCTAACTTTAGAATTGTTGGTGCTATAGTCCATTAACAGTTTCTACAAGAACTTAAGTGATCATGCTAAGTTTTATTCTCTGTTGCTAGTGCATAGCTGCTTAGATGTGTGGCTTCTAGAGAATGGCATAACTGGTTCTCATCCAGATCTTATGTATTAGTTATCCTACACATATACTACATATCCCACAGTATTCTGCTAAATAATAACAGTGGTTCAAAACTGGGTTTGAAATGAAGGTAGTATGATGCTCTAAGCTAAAGGATACCTCAAAGGGTTGCCTTTGGAGTTGAAAAACAGGAAGAGAATCATGTTTCCAAAAGAGAATGGTAACTTGCAGATTAATTCTTGTGAACAGCATAAAAAAGGGTTTCAGGTGTAGCTGACATGTGGGCAGACATGACTGTGCTCTGAGTCAAATACAAAGCATGTATGAGCCTGTCTGCTGCTTTTGCACGACTGGTATATTTCATGTGCTTCAGTTCAATCCTGGAAAAATATTAATATCACTAGAGTATCTTCCAACAAGTTGCCAGTGAAGAAACTCATTCAAGTGCAACATGAATATGGGAGAACAGTGTGTCGGTGGTACCCTAACTGAATTTTGCAGGAAAGATGAATATATTCATCCTAGGTTCCCCTCCTCTTTTTACTTAGCTGGGCTGGGTAAAAATAGCAGATATAGCAGAGCAGTCTATGTAAGATTAGTAGGGACACTTCAGTTGTGAGTCTACACTGAAAGCCTGTACTTATGCCTCTTCTCAGACTTCAGGACCTGGTGTCTACCTGGACTATTCCTAAATCTTGCAAAAAGCCCTTAGACTGTATCTACCACCTGGTTAGCTGAATCTGTTCAATTCTCTTTCTCTCTTGTCTCTGGTTCTAATGAAAGACAGATATCAAAACTGTATGTATTGCTTAACAAGGGCTGTGACAGGGAACTAGTCAGTAGGAAGTGGGCATCATGCTACCTGCCTTTTAGTTGGCATTGACCTCAGCTGGCAGAATACAGAAAAGTAGAAATTGGTACATTTTGAGCAAAGAGCATTATGATACTGAACTAAAGGCAGGATAAGGTGAGGTGGGAGACTCTAACAGTTATCAGAGAGCTGGCTGTGAACTTTGTGAACTTTCTTTGCAAGTGGTAGCCAGCATGGCGATGAAGCCGTTCTTCCCCAAAGCCTGGCACTGGGTGCTGAAGGACTGTAAGTGCAAGTTTCTCCCGGACAGCAAATACTGAACACCTGCAGCTGACTGACAGCATCGGAGTGGCAGGGCCTGCACGCAGTGCTACCCGAGGCCCCTCCGGACCACGAGCACAGCCCGCGCTACCCGTCCCTGGAGCAGCCGGCCGGGCGGCGCGGCAGATCCCGGCGGAGGCTGCCGGCGCCCGGCACAAACCGCCAATCCGCCACTGCTGGTTCAGGTGTGCCGAACTGGCCAAGGCTGCCGCTCAGGTTACCCGGGCACTGGAAGGACACCACGGGAACGGCTGCGAGAAGCTTTGAGGCACCTGGGTCAGTGAAGCCGGTAACAGCGGCTGCAGAACGGAGGAAGGACGGGGGCCTCGGCAGGAGTTTGGGACGACGCTCCGCTTGCTCCGACCCGTCCAGCCGCATTGTCCGACCGCCTCCGGACCGGGCGGCCCCGGAACATCCCACGCCGCCCCGATCGAGAGGCAGCGCGGCCGGTGTGACGGGGGTGGCTGCCAAGGGCCAGCGGGGCGCGACCGGCGGGGGCGGGTCCTGCCATGCAAACGAAGGGGCGCGGCCACCGGAGCCGCGGGGCGGCCGGGGCGGGAGGAGGAGGCGAGCGCGGCCCCGGACGGACCGGGCGGGAGGAGCGGGGCCGGGCCAGACCGGGCCGGATTGAGCGGGGGCGGCCGGGAAGGGCGAGGGGCGGCACCGCCGCTGGGCTGTGAGCAGTGAACGGGGCGCGGCGGCCGCAGAGATCTCTCGCGGCGGGCAGCGGAGCGGGAACATGGCGAGCGTAGGAAACGGCACGGAGGAGAGCAGCGGCGGCGGCGAGGAGGTAAACGGAGGGCGACTGCCGAGGGGCTCCGGGCGTGCGGACAGCGAGCGGCCGTCCCCGGCGGCAGCGAGGGAGATGCGGGAGGGGGCTCCGCTGCACCGGCCGTCCCGGTCGCCCACCTGCTCCGCGGTGGGGGCTGATGGGCAGGCGGCCGGACAAGATAGGGGCAGGCCTGGCCGCCGGTCTAGGGGCGAGTCCTGGAGTTGGGGAGAGTTGTCCCGGCAGCGGGGCCGCAGGCGGCCCCTTCCCGCATTCCCCNCTTTAACTCCATCTCTGCGCTGCTCCATGCGAGCGTGCCGCGCCGCCGCTCCGGTGTGGGTTCCTGCCGGCGGGCGGGCGCGACCCCGCGCACGGGGCGAGGGACAGATGTGCGGGCAGCGGCGACCCCGGCTCTGCACAGCGGCCGAGGCCTCGCTCTCGGGGTGTCCGAGAGGGCCCCGTGTGCCTGGGGTCTTCCATGGGCGCTTTAGCTGTCTGGGAAGTGCAGTCGGTCAGAGCTGTAGTTGATGTAAGCTGCGTTTATAATTTCGCCGTTGTTTTATTAAAGGTCCTTCCAACAGCCCAGACAGAAATCCCTTCAAACGATCACTTGAAGATTTCCCTTGTTGTACTGTCAGTGTAGGAGAGCACGGGAGCAGGATTCCCTGACAGCGCCTCTCAGAAACCGGTGATTGTAAAGTATTGTCCTAAGATGGGCTTTTGAGATCGGTATTGCCAAACTGAGGTGGTTTAACTGGAGCGTGCTTTTAAACACAGATCGCAGTCCTGGTGTGCGTGTGTGGGAATACAGACTTGATTTTTGACTGCACAGTCTAGAATGAACGATTTTAGTGTTGCATGCATCCCGCAGCTTCTTCAGGAAAATTGGCAAGGCAAATCTGCCCAAATTTTGCTGAAGACAATTTATGAATGAGTACGTAATAGGTTGGGTTTTATTCAGTGTCCAGTGTTTGAGGTGTGGCAGTGTTTTGTACGATGGGGCAAATGACTAACGTCTATGTAGGACTTGCTATGCTGTGTAATTCAGTGGAACTAGCTTGCCTTTGTTCTTGGTTAGAGAATGGGAATATATGTTAGCCTATGTTCCAGAGCGTGCTGTGAAAGTTTCTGCTTCCTAAAGTTATATGTGGCAGCAGTGAAGAGGATATGAAATGCTTGAATTTCATTGTGTACCTGAGTGAATCATTGCAAAATAATAAAGTCATCTCTGTGAAACTGAGATTTTTTTCCAGAGTAGGGAGAAGAAAGTTATTAACTAGCTCTTCCAACTCTCAGTAAGGAAATAGTCGAAATTCACAGTTGTTAGAAGAGATATTCAGCAACTTGGTTGTAGCCTGACTGTTACCTGTAACAGTGGGAAAGAATATACTTCATTGAGGGTGGTGATAAATGTTGATGCTTTTTAGAGGAAAAGAAGCTGCCGTAAAAAAAAAAAAAAAGAACCAGGAAAGGTAGGCATAAAAGACCATGAAAGAGGTGTTGTAGTAGTAATGCGGAAAGTACTTAGATTTTTCCTGGTCAGATTCCAGAGTTCAGGAGGAGAGGGCAGGTGATTATCTTGGGGATGGTCACTGTTTTTGTAGCAGAAGTTGTCTAGACCACTATACACTGTCTTTCCTTACAGGTTCAGTGTAGTCTCTTTACTAATAAATAAATAAGCTTGTTGTGATTTCATGCGCATAGTAATTGTTTTTAAGTGTTGTAGATTTTTCTTTTTTTGGTGTTTGCAGTGGCTGTGATGCCGAGAAACAGGTAGCAGAACGCTTCTATAAACCTTTTTTAATGAGCTGCCTGCAACTAAATAGTATTGTTTACATAGAGCATGGTGGATGAGAGCTCTGCTTCCTGATTTCAGTTTACATGCTTGGTACTGTATGAATATAGCTTTTAGCATAGAATTTTGCTTTGCAGGGACTTGTGAATACTTCTCCCCTGAAGTTTTGAAGAGGAATATGTTAAGCTAAACCTTAAAGTTATTTCCTACTTAACAGAGCATAGACTAGCAGGAGCCCTTCTTTTAAAGTCCAAGCATATGGTACCAAGTTCCGGCCCCTGCTGCAGTCTGTCCCTGAGTAAAGTTTGTGCTTTTCCTGATGCTTCTTGCAGCTCAAGGAAGTGCCAGATATCATGGGTTGGTGTTTTGTTTTGTTTCTTGTTTTTTTTTTTTTTCTTTTTTTGTGGATTTATGTCTCACTGTCCTGCAGCTGTGGCTTTCCGGTGGGAACAGCAAGAAAATGGTATGAAGTGTAAATAAATCTTTGGATTTTTTTTAACCCAACTAACACAAGTGTATTAGTCCATTGGTGTTTTTTATTTAAAGGAAAAGAAACCCACCAAGAGGAATCCGAGACCTAAGACTAGGCTGTGTAAATGAGATAGTGTTATGGGTATACCATCTGGGAACACAAATGGCTGTTACAGGTTTTCCTGATTGCAGTGTTGCTCCTGTGGTGTTGAAGTGTGTTTGTGGTCATTTTCTAATAGGGAGCAGTTTCCTGATTACTGCATGATCAAAGTGCTCACCTGTGGTGTGGCCAGTGGTGAACTCAAATGTGATACACCATTGCCACTTAAACTGCTGTATGATACTGAATTCACCTCCTAAAATAATTCATACTGGTATTCCTTTGGAATGGGTTGGAAATCTAGGACTGATATACTTAATGTTAAGGGGAAGGTAGCATTTGCAGCCACTAGAGTCTTCAAGCAAAACTTTAATTCTTCTCCCCATTCACCCTCTTCCCATCCCCCCCCACCCCCCCCCCACCCCACTGTCTAAAGATTACTTAAAATAGCGGGACAGATCTGCTTCCCATTAAGTTCACTCTTTGCTGCCCTGGTTTTTCAAAGTCTTAAAGCCAGCTTAATTGGTTACTTGGGGATTCCCTATCAATTAAAAAAGTTAACCCACAAACACAACCAAGGTCCTTGTGCATCTGAGAGTAGTGGCTAGACAGAAATGTTTAGGATCAAGAAGCATCTAGATGCTAAAAGAATTCCTGGCTTGGCCAAAGGGAGCCAGACTAAGGATTATTTACAGATCTGAAGGTGATTTGGTGCCCTTGCTGTGGTACACTCTTAAAGCTTTGTCCTGACTTTGGCTGGGATAGAGTTAATTGGTGCCATGCTATGTTTTGGGTTTAGTATGAGAATCCTTTGAATAACAGTGACTTCTAGTTGTTGCTAAGTAGTGCTTACCCTAAACCAAGAACTTTGTCAGTGTCTCATGCACTGCCAGCTGCGCAAGAAGCTGTGAGGGACCATGACCAGGACAGGTGCCTGAACTGGCCAAAGTTATATTCCGTATCCTTAAGCATCATGCCCAGTATATAAACTGGGGGGAATTGGCTGGGAGGGGTCAATCACTGCCTGGGGATAGTCTGGGTGAGGTGAGAAATTGTATTGTGGATCACTACTTTCTTTTGGGTTTTATTCCTTTCTTTTTCCCGCTTTCTATATGGTTACTATTACTAATTTAACTTAATTTCGGTTATTAAACTGTCTTTATCTCAACCCGTGGATTTTACCTTTTCTGCCCAATCTTACTCTAGTGTCACTGGCAAGAGGGGAGAGCAAATTGACTGGCGGCGGGATGCTTGGTTGCTGACTGGTGTTAAACCAGGACAGTCTTTTTCTCATGCCCAACAGGAGGTATGATGAATTCAGATAATAACAAATCTGACTGGAACATGTTAGAACAATTTTTTATAAGCATTTGTTATATTAGTGACATGGGAGGAATGTAGAGATGCTGCTCCCCATTGTAAGGAGAAAATCTGTGCATCCAGTGCTCAGCTGAAGATGGCCAGGACTGTCAGAACAATTTAAAAAAGGGTTTTTTTCTTTGATATATCAGTAGCAAAAGGCAGTGCAGAAATAACATTAGTCCATTACAGGATGAGGATGATCACTTCACAAATGGAGACATAGACAAGGCAGAGATGTTTAATGCTTTCTTTGCTTCTCTATTCGACGCTGAAAATAGGCTACGCTTGTCCCAGCACCCTGAGCTGGAGGACCATGGCCATGAGAATGAAAAACTAGCTGGATCCCCAGAAGTCTCTGGGGCCTGATGGGATTCAGCCAAGAGTACTCAAAAGAGTGGCTAGTGTCATTCATCCAAAATCTCTTTCAATGATTTTTGAATGGTCTTGGGAATCTGGAGAGGTCCCAGTCAATCTGCAATCTAGTTAACGTTTTCTCAAGAGAAGGCACTACAAAGGTGATCCTGGAAACTGCAGGCCTCTCAGTCTCGCCTTAGGGACTTGCAAAAATGTGGAGAAGATTATTCTGAGAATTATTGAAAAACACCCAAAGGACAATGCAAGTGTTGGTCAGAGCCAGTATAGCTTCATGAAGGGAAAGTCCTACTCAGTACCCTCAGGGTAAGAGAAGGTCTTTAAACATGCCAAGAATGTCGCAGGCTCTAACTCCAGTGATGGGCATTGCAGCTGAAACAGCCCTTACAGATATCAGTCGCAGGTATAAACAAGAAGGCACAGAAGTCAGCTCATAATAAAATTGGGTGAAGCAGGGCTATCACAAGAGCAGGAGGAAAAGACAGAAAAGAGACAATAATTCAGTACCTATCCCTGAGCGAACTGTGGAATATGTGAAGAGACTTCAGCCATTGTCCAGATGAGCACATTGTTACCTACTGGCTCTGGTGCTGCGGTCACAGGGCTAGTAGCTTGGAATTTTAGAGTAGGGAAGCGGCTGGGATTTCTTTCTACAGAAGGGGCATTAACAAGGCAATTAAGAAAAGGATACATCATCCTCTGGAGATGACTTCTGTGGAGTGTGAAGGCAGGTGTCCCTTCAAGGGAGATATGTCACCCAGGCAAGTGGACCACCATGTCTAGTACCCGAGGGAATCATCCGTTCTAGAGATGATTTATTATGACCAAAACAATGTGCAGTTACCCACAGATCCAGGTGAAATCCAGTGCACATGACCCATTGTGGTGGTGATATGACTGGAGTGCACCATGCACCATTGTTGAATGCCAGTTTATTGGTGGTAATGAGGCAAAGCTGGGTAGTTGGGGAGACAAAGAGGCAGTGGTGGTGGGCAAAGTGGCTTGCCAGCTCTGGCAGTACTGACTCCCTGGCTGTGCTGGTTTTTGCTATGGAAGAACTGCTTGAAAAATGGGAAAAACTGTTCCAGAAATTTCAGCAACAAAAAAAAAGATAAATCCTACTCCCCATTTGACACAGTTCCTTTGCTATTAACAGTAAGTGTTCTGCTTGAGAGAGAGGATGTAGAAGGTAGACACAGTGGGATGCTCTGTGTTTTTGTCTGATGGATCACAGAGCAGACATAGGGAATGGGATAGAAAACCTACCTTCAACCCTAGAGGCATTGTTGCCTGAGTTGTAGGGAAAAATCCATCCCATATGGTTTTCATTTACCAGGAAAGTTGTTCCTCCAGTCTCCAGTGGGCAGTTCACCCGACTGAAAGGTCTTATCTTACTCCTAATTTTTTGGAAAGAAATTCTAATTTTGTTTTCTTTATATGAAATGGACAGTCCAGTGGTCAGGAGTGGAAAGGCCCTTCTCAGCCAGGTGGAGGAGAGAGGCAACCATTTTTATTGGACTCTGTGGATCTGATGGCTTAGTATGTCAGACCCATGGGTGTATCAGGCTCTAGCAGACACCAGAGCACAGTCAGGCTGTAAAGTTAGAACCCATTTGTACTTTTGGAGTGACAAGGGCATTCCAGTAGCTGACTGTGTTGGAGGCTGAAGTGAGCTTGACTGGGAATGAGTGGCAAAAGCACCTTACTGTGATGGCCCCAGAGGCCTGTGCATCCTTGGCACAGGCTACTTCAGGAGACTGTATTTCAAGGGCTCGAAAGGGTCCCAGTGGGCTTTGGTGTCTGTGCCTAGCACCAGCAGAGACACCATGATTCTCACCCAGCAGCTGTTCAGTTGTCTCCAGAGCCAAGGAGAGATCAGCAGGGCCCACTTACCCTCTGATAGCACCATACAAGCAGTTAACTCTCAGGAGGAGACTCTTGTGACAGTAGACTCTTGTGGTGTGGTTGAAGTCATGCCACCTCCAAGTGCTGCTGTACTGGGCATGCTGTGACTTCAGTAACAGCTGGAATCAAAGGCAGCCAAGTGGTGCCACGACTGATATTGTTAATGCATGTTTCTCAATCCCTTTGGCAGCGGAGTGTAGGACAGTTTGCCTTGACCTGGAGAAGTATCAGGTACACCTGGTGGTAATGAGTGCCCCAGGGCCGAAACACAGCCCTGCTGGGGGGATGGGGTGGGGGGATGTGAGGTGTGATGGGGTGAGAGAGCATCTGCATGGTATTTAGTTGCCGGCTTAGTTGTAGGTACAAGCCATGACAGGCTTGTATTAAGGACAGCTTGGCCAATTCAGCTAATCTGCGTCTCATCTCTAAACTAAGCTATTAAGGAAAATTTAGGTAATGAAGGTCTTATGATGCATGTTGTACTCCCTTGAACTGCCCAAGCAGGGATAAACACTGTATAGTCTGGCTTTACTAGCCTGGACAGTTTATCTTCAGAGCTAATTTCAAATGAAACCAGCATTGTCTTTAATTCAAAAGCCGGTCAGTACTTGGTTTAAGTACTCAAGAGTTTCTTCCACTGCTGCAGCAGCTGCTGCACTTTTGATGAAAGGACTTGCTTGTGATATGCTTCTTTACATCAGTAGCTTAATATAATAATGCACTTTGGAATAAATGTGCAGCAGTTTAGAATGTGCAGCACTTTAGAATGTGCAGCACTGGCTATTTTCTCTCTCGTGTTTATGCTGAGGATTCTTCAGCAGTCTCAGTGGTGAGAGACGGTGGTAGCTGCATTTCCACAGAGACTTTGAGAAACTGGAAGCAAGCTACCGTGCTGCCTTTTTCACTTAAAAACTAGAATGTGTTGGAAATATGGAGTTGGGAAGTGGTAGTTGGGGGTGCTTCCTCTACTGAAGGATATATAAATTTTTTTAAACATCCTCGTCTGACTTGTATGGTTTTAGTTCTTTGAGAAGTAGACTTTGCTCAAGTGAACAATGTAAAATCTGTACTCCTCTTGTCTGCTTTTTCCAAAGTGTTGTGCTTTGACACATGGCTCATCTGTTTTTCCTGGTTCTGTGTTGGTCTTTCCTGCAGTCAGAGCACATCTGCATCTAAGATAAGGACCATTCTGTTTCAGCAGCACAAATGGAAAACTAAACATGACTAGTAATTTCTATTTTATTAAATAAAATTAGGTTGCTGTCTCTCCTTCCAAGATTCTGAAGTTCTTGAGTTCAAATAAAACTTTACTTATACCTGTTGAGTATACCTGTGTACCTGTTAAGAGGTACTGTGTTTCCTTGTGACTACTATTCAAAATAAGGATGTGTACTCCAATTTTATATGACCTGTGTTGTTGTGAGATGACTTACTTGTATTTTTTGTGATTTTTCCATTTATTATTTGCTTCCTAGAGTCATGGATTTGCATTCCTTCGTTGACTGCAACCAAATTTGAAAGCTGGGTAGCCAAAGAAACCAAGTCTTTATTGATTTACTGGAGGAAAAAAGGAGTATGCAGTATTCCAATTAAATTTTCTTATTTAATATTCACTATTATTAACCTGTGAGCTATTTCTCTTCAGAGGTAGAGATAAAAAGTGCAGAAGGGAAAAGATGGGGTCACTGTAGAAAGAGCCATGTGCCTCTTAGGGAGACAGAGCTGACGTAAATTGGGAAAGCTATGTACCTGTGAAGTGAATTTTTAAAGGGAAGTAAATTTTGCTTTTACTTTTCTGAGGTTTGGTTTGGTTTTTGGGTTTGTTTTCTTGGATGAGGGGTGTGAAGTGATGATACTTAAATACTTACTTGTATATGAATGGAAAACAGTATAACCAAAAGGAAGAGTTAGCTTTTTTCCTGAAGGTTTTGGGTATTCTTTGTATATTGAACTGCTGCTATTCTGGTGTGGGAAGTAGCATCTAATATCTTTTAATGTAGCCTTTTCTTGGAGCAGTGGAAGTTACTGTTATTACAATTGTAAATTACAAACGCCTTGGTAATTGTAGCTAAAGCTTGTCAGCCACTGTAGAATCAGAGAATGTTAAGGGGTTGAAGGGACATGAAAGATAATCTAGACCTCATCCCCCAACCCAGGGCAGGGGCACCTCCCAGTAGACCAGGCTGCTCCAGGCCTTGTCCATCCTAGCCTTGACCACCACCAGGGTTGAGCCATCCACAACTCTAGAAAGACAGCTGTATTTCTTCCACAACCTATATGGAAAGACAGTTCTGTTTCATATATAAGCTTAAAGGGGGATGGTTCCAGTCAATCTGTGTGAGAGTTACAAGAGAGTTGTAGAAACAGGTTGATTTTGCAAATGTTTGTTCTTCTTTTGCTGACATATTGGTGCCAATATGCTCGGAAAAACTCCTGGATCTGATGAATTTGTTGAAACTGCTAGAAGTTGATCCCTTGGCTTGGATAAATGTTCTTGGTGGGCCCCTCTCTTGGCAAAGAGGTTATGTGTTGAAAGAGAAAAGGGACTTAGTTGCTTCTTGGCAGACCATGCATTACTTACCAGCATTGACTAGGGTGACTCAACATAGGAGTAGGTGACAGGCATGTCTGATCTTATGCCTCCTGTCTTGGGTAAATCCCTATAGCTTGCCTAACCATAAGGACGTATTGAACATTTCCTTGCTATTGCAACTAGTATGGTTTTCTTTTTCTGTGTGACACCTGCACAGGAGGTGGAGATAAGATCACAGTTATTGGTGGCAGGCTGGCAGGAATACAGGCACACCATGCCCAGTAAATTTAACACATGCTGTTTCTTCTGGATTAATAGAAACAGAATTATATTAGAGGGAACAGAAATGATGGATCACCACAGTCATTTTGAAAAGGGAGCAAAACTGTGCAGCTGAAGACTTGACTTGAGAAGCAGTCTGAGAGTTGGATGCACGCTGCTGTTGGTATGGGTTCTGATTAGAGCCTGGAAATGGCCAAGACCTGTGTGCCACAGTTGGTCGTGTCTGCTTAAATAGTCAGAAATGTGAGAATTTGTAAGAGCTAAACACTCCTTCTGTTTTTCTAAGCCCTCTCAGGTTCAAAAAAAGGTTTCTGCTAAGTCAACAGTAAGTAAATATCACAGACGTGTGGCCTTATGCCCGAACACCAAATGCTAACAGTAAAGTTTTCTTATCAGGTGAGTAAAGACTTGCTTGTCATCTTATTCTGGAGTAAGGAAGTAATGCTATTATCCCATACTAAGGCAAGATAATTTAATATTTTAGTAGCAATGGTATTTTTTGTTGTGATGCAGTGAATGTATCATGTTTTTATTCCAGTTCTCTTATGCATTCACTTTGCAATAGAGTGGTACATAAACTCTTGCAAGCCAGTGTTTGGGTGTGCAGCAGTCCTTTGATTTCTTGCCATCCCCAGAAGTCACACACTCTTGGTCTCCAGAAATCCTCTTACTGGAGAGTGTACAAGGACAGTCCGTAATCCAAACAGAGAGGTTTGTGGAAAACCTGTTCCTGAAAATAATTGTGTGTCTGACAACTCTTGGCAGTACGGGATCTTCTAAAAAGTGTAGTGTTGGGTAGGTGAATAGAAATACTTGTCAGTAAGTAGTAGTATACCAGAGGAAAGAAAAAATATTCTTATTAGCTTTAGTTGAACAAAGTGAGATTATAGTGATGATAGAGTATATCAACTGGCTTTTATTTTCACCAAGAAATAATGGAATAAGATGAAGATATTTTATCTGGGTTCTCTCCCTTAGAACTTACTGTTACCAATTCCAGTGGGGCACCTACTTAAACTTAATGACTTCATGGCTGTTTGTTTTGGGTTTGTTTGGTTTGGGTTTTTTTTGGGGGGGGGTTGGTTTTGTTTTGTTTTTATTTGTTTGTGTTTTGAGTTTAGTGGGCTTTGTTTGGGGTTTTTTTTGTTTTGTTTTGTTTTTTGGTTTTTTGTTTGTTTGGTTTTGGTTTTTTTTCCCTTTTCTGCAAACTTACTGAGTTTCCAGGCCTGGAAAATATTTAATATTTTCTTCTTTTTCCCCCCTCTTTAGTAAGTATAGTGATTTATGGTTAAATGGTTGCTCTAAAGTCCTGTGGCAAAACTTGAGCTTGCCACTGGAAATATGGTGGAGAAGTAGAATTACTAGTGGTGGATTTGGAAAATCCATTTCTTTTTAGGTGAGTTTTAAGCCCAACTGACAGCTCACGCACCCGCTTGCTCACTCCCCCACCAGTGGGATTTGAGAGAGAATCAGAAGGGTAAAAGGTAGAGAGCTAATGGGTTGAGAGAAAGAATGTTTTATTAGGGAAAGCAAAAGCTGTGCACAAAAGCAAAGCAAAGCAAGGAGTTAATGCACTGCTTCCCCTGGGCAGGCAGCTGTTCCACCATTGCCAGGAGAGCGGGACCCCTCACAGGTGACAGTGACTTGGGAAGGAAAATGCTGCCACTCCAGAGATTCCCCTGCTTTCTTCTTCCTCCCATTTACATACTGAGCATGATGCCACAGCCTCTGGAATATCCCTCTGCTCAGCTTGGGTCACCTGCCCCTGCTGTGGCGCCTCCCAGCCTCACATGTACCCCGAACTTCCTCCCCAGACTGGAATACAGAAAGCAGAAAAGGCCTTGTCTGTGTGTAAGCTCTTCTCAGCAATAATGAAAACATCTCTCTCTCTTGTGTTCAGCACAAATCCAAAACACAGCCCTATACCAGCCCCTTTGAAGAAAATTAACTCTACCCCAGCCAAAAGCAGTAGTGAGGTATCTTACACATGTGTTCAAGGTTCTTCTAGCTCAGCTGGCTAGAAGGAGCTGAAGAAACATGCAAAAGTTGAAGTTATTACACATTTTTTACAAAACCCTCCCATTTTAATTTGGGAAAACAGTAATTCGTTACAGAAACAATATGAAATAATGACTTTGAGAAAAGTCATGTATAATATGGGATGTGAAATTGAAGTGCTTTTTGACTTTTTTGATAAACTGTAGCATAATTTAATACTTAATGAAGTAGAGCTTTTTTGGCTCTTTCCAGTAAGAAAAGCATCTTGAAAAGTAATTCTGTTAACTGCATTGAGGGAGAATGATGGTCTTTGAGCCATTTTAATCTAAGTATTATACTATTGTTAATAGACAATAAAGATGTAGTCTTATAATGTTAACTATTATGTTCCTTGTCAAGAGAAGTGTGAAAAGCTTAGGAACTTAACTTTGGAGACAAAACAGTCTGCCTAAATTCAAGTGTGTGGTTTGGACCAGAGGAAGAACTTTAAGGTAAGGCTTGGTGGTGCCATGTCCAGATGGAAAATCTTTGCAGGGAAAACGTGTGCAGCTCTGGGAAATCCAGTTAAACATACCTGCCTGTATAGTCCTGCTTGACACAACTGAAATAGCTGGCTCTGTTAAAGTGTGGTCTACTGAGTTTAAGCAAAGTTTTCATAAACCCTTGGGAAAGACTCATTCAGTAGCAGCTCAGTATCTGTCTTGTAATGTCATTTGGATTAAAGTGCCTCATATGGTTATAGCTCTGGAAATTATGGGGTAGCTCCTGGCCATTCACTTCTAGAAGATGGAGTACTCAGTTTGCTGCTTTGCCAAAGCGCTGTATCTTCTGCTAAAAGTGAACTATGTAATTTCAAGTCATACTGAGTTGAAGGAATGACAAAAGTTGTATAGGTAAGCTTCAGAGTGAACATATTTCTCAGCAAGTGGCACCAAAGGAGTCTTAAAATCCAAGTTAAAAACCCCCCAAAATTATGGTAGTCTGTTTAAAAGTCCCTTTTACTTATTTGAATGGTGCGGTTTTTAGCTGCTGAGTTAATTAAGTTATGTTTGGAATGGAAGTGGAAACTAAATGCCGTTTTCCTGGTTTAGCTCTTTTTTGTGGACTGGAAACAGAAATACAGGGTCTGTGTCAGTGTCACAAATCAGGTCCCAGGTAGGAGGATCTTCCTGAAAGTCATGCTCTGTATTTATTTGCTTCTGCAGTTCAGAGTTCTGCTGTGAAAGACTCCTCCTAACTGCTTTCTCAGTTTGTGCTTGTCATGAATTTGTACACTGGAGCACTGAAAAGGTAGTTGTAATTTTAAATAGTAATGTATGTGAGTGAAGAGGAGGATATTCAGGTCTAGTCTCCAAGGGAAAGTAGGCAAGAATTTACTGGATATACTATACAGCCCTGCGTTCATATGCCTTGCATTGGGGGTTTCATGCTGCTCAGCCAGGTTGTTCAGCTTACAGGTGTCATCACAGGTAGCTGTGCATGGGCACAACTGAAGGAATAGTAAAGAAAACATCATGGGGACAAAAACTAGAGATTACGTAGTAGAAGTGGCTTATACACTTTTTCTGAATACTTTGTGTTGCCATATGGAACGTAGTTTGTGGTCCTGTGTTAGCTAGTTTCTCTACAAAAAGCTCCTTGGCTTGGCCAATGGGATTTGTACAGTTGCCTTGACTTCCTGTCAGTGTTTCTGAGTGTTTATGTTCTTCTGGTAGAGTAGAGGAAGGAAGTCACTTGAAATAATTGAAAGAGCTGACATCCAGTAGTTAATATTTTGGCTTAGTTGCTTTTTTATTTTTCAAACCTACATAACGTGTTGTGTTGTTTTGTGTTTGATGTTTGTGGAAGTCCTCTGGTGTTACAAAGACAGGTGGAGTACAAGAAGGGGAAGCTGAGGTTACATCTTGTGATGGCAACCAAGGGTATAGGGCTTGCCTTCACAGTTGTCTCTGAAATATGCCCCCCATCCTTGACTGAAAGTTTTGTCTCTGATCCTTTTTCTTTGTTTTAGGTGTGGTCTTTGCTGTAGATGACTTAAAGCAGTTTTATGCTGGGAAGATAAACTCTATATTAGTTTTGTGCTTCGTATCTTTGTAGATCATACTATAGCACTTGGTCTCTTCAGTTTATATAGATGAGGTCTGGTAGCTACTGACCTTAGATTTTAATCGTTGCAGAATTTTGCCTAAATGCTATCTTTCTAACATTAAAAATTACTCACCCTTTGGTAACTGTTGGTGTGTTTTGATGGAGTAATTAAAAGATCCATGTGAAATTTCAAAAACTTTTGCAACAGTATCCACAAATTGATAAAACCTTTCTGGTATATAATGACTGTGGGCTAAAGTGAAAATGGATAAGGTTACCAGCAATTGGTAGAGATCAGCTATGAGATAATTTCCTGGCAGCCTGGAAAAATTGTCTGTCTGATACTTCCCTTTCTTTAATTTAAAAGAAGTTTTCTACACCTCATGTGACATGAGGCTTTTTTGTCTTCTGTGTGTCTGATGCTGGCGGAAGGAAGAAGCGTGCAAGAGGCTCAGTGCTTTGGACTGAAGCATGGTAGTTGTGCAGGATTTCCTTTGGCAGTGAGTGAGTCATGAGTGCCAGAGGCACTTGCTGTGGTGTGGGCTTGCTGTAGAGGAAGCAGTGCTCTGGTTGTCCATGAATACTCAGGAGCAGCAGGAGGAGGGAGTGTGTGTGCATGAACAGTTGCCTAGAGAAACTGACATACCGTATACTTACCTTTGTGGTAAAGTAACCCTTTTGGGTAGAAGGAGTGACAGATCTGGTGACAACTGTGTATTAATCCTGTCCTTGTTATTACATGCCAGCTAGAATTTTCAAAGGCTATAAATTCCCCATGAGGTTAGTAAGCTGTATGGGGGGGTGTGCATGCTGGGAGGTGGAACTATGTCTGTCAAAGGCTACAACTTCCAATGGGGAAACGCATGATGCTTTCAGTGCGCCTGTGTAGTCTGTCTGATGTCTCTTCTGGATCCTGAAGCTGTCCTGCAGTACTTGAAGAATTCCTATGTGTGCCTGGGGATGGACCAGGTGAAAAATTGATGTTGAGGGGGTCATGACAGAGGAAGGAAAGCTGTAGACTTCTATGAACACTTGACACATTACCAAAATTTAGGGGGCATTAACAGGCTAACTATTACTTTATGTTAGTGAAATTTTGTGCTACTTGTTTTTGTTTTATTTTCTTGGTAAGAATTATTGTAACTTCAAATGAGAATGTATTCTTTCTGTGTTTGTCTGTAAGTAGCCCAGGAAGAACTATAACACTTTAGCTTACTGGCTGGTTAAGTCAAGATCTGATTCTGCTTAGCATAATCTAATGTGACACTTGGTCTGAATGTGACACTGTATTTCTATGTTAGGTGTTTGGCTTCTTTTTCTGGTGGAAAGAACGAACTGTCTAGAATACAGGTATAAATCAGTTAATAATTAGTTAATTTTATACTAGTAGTGAAGTAATGAAGTTAAATTGCCACATCCTTGAGACAATGCTTTTCTGTTAATGAAAATAAAATGGTTTCCAGGAGAGATGGAAACTGATCTTGCACAGAGAGAACAAATTGTGCTCTGGCCAAAAGTCACTGTTTTAATCTTGTATTATAGACACTTTTAACTCTAGCTAATGTTGACTCCTAAAGGTCTCTTCTGTTACTGCAGTTAGTACTTGTCCTACTAATGGATCGGGAAATAGCAGAGACTTTGAAATTCTGACGTAAGAACAACTTTATCAAAATATAGTTGTTGGAATTACCATTAATGCAGCAAGATCTTCTTTTAAAGGAAATGAACCAGTCAAGAAGAATAACTTAAATTGCTTTTTTCACTATAAAATGGAACCTTGTGGTGCTAAATATGCAGCAACTGCTGTCACATTCTTTAGAAGTGAGTGACCAGTCAAGAGGCTATTTAACTTGAGGAAGACGGGAGAAGGTTAAAACCTAAGATGCTCATTTTAATACCCCTTTCCTCTTTTTTTAATTAGCTATAGGCAAAGCTGGCCTTTATTAGTTATAGGGAGATTGTTTTTAATATGAGGTAAACCTGTTCTGCTCCCCAGTTTGGGGTCATCTCTGGAAAGTATTAATATCACCAGTGGCAAGGTAGTGTGTCTTTAATGAGACTTAAGGTTGTTGATTACATTGTGGTTGATAAGCATTCTGGAACACTGTCCAAATATCCCTCTAGAGAAGTTGTAATTTGATTCTGTCTGGATAGTGTACATTAAGTGCATGGGAAACTGTAATTAGGGTTTTTCCAGGTAGCTTTAGACATCTGTTGGAAGCAGTAAGTATCAAGCATCTTCATATGAAATTGCTTAGTAAAAGTCCAGGACAACACAATGTGCTCTTCCTCTTAGCTGTTTATATTTTACTTTTATATTTTACTTTAGTGGGAAGTAGACTCCACTCTGTTTCTTATGTTGATTGAAGACTGTCTCTTAATTGTAATTGCAGCTTGACTTTCACTATGTCTTTGTGTTTGATCCATCCTGATATGTGTGAGTTATGTGTAACTAAAAACTGTCAGGTTCTGCCTTATCAGTGACATCAGAAACACTGAAGTATGGGAATGAAGGTGGGAAGGTGAGATGAGACTGCTAAATAGACCTATGCTTGTGGGACAGGAAGCATGTTACTCCAACTCCAAGAAGAGCTTTGTTTTCAGGTGTTTGTTGAATGGATCTTCCAACCATGTTTTTCTTTCCCCTTCATATAACTTTAATTTTATTTGGTATGTTATGTTGAGTTGAGTGAGGGCAAAAAGTATCTTGGCTTCTTATCTACTGATTCTGTATCTCTTGAAGTGATAACATTTTGTTATCAGCAAACTGTCTAGTGATCCTTTGATTAAACTGAGCTGAAGTTTCTGTGAATGTTACCCAGTCATGGAAAGTTAAAATTGATGAGATCAAGAGCGAGTTCTGAACTAACATAGATGATAAGTCACTGGCTGGAAAGTACTAACCTTGCTAGATTAGGAAAGGCCAAGCTTTTTCTTTGGTGTTGCAGTGTGGCTAGTGACTTTCAAGTTGCTCATGCCTTGGCTGCCTACAGCATGTTAAGAAAGTAAACGCTTATTCTGATTCTGCTGCTCCACCTTCAGTTAGTGTCTGAAAGTACTCTCTGTTTGTGTCTCTGAAATTACATTGTGTCTACCTCTTACACCAGATGAAAAATAATAACTGAAAAGTCTTATTTGGAAACTAATAGAAGTTTACTAAAAGTTTATTGTTAAGCCGTGTGGCTTAAAGTAGGAAAGTCTTTATTAGGTTGGTCTTTCAGCAGTGGTATCTCATCCATGTTTGTGACCACTGTCCTAGAAAATACAGCTGTACCTACTGGTTATGGTGTTGGAATTATTAAGACTGGAAAGATGTAGCAGAACTCTTGCTAACTTTATAACCATAATAAATAACATCCTAAAATTCTTTTTGATTTCAGTGAGGTTTTATGCAATTTCTGTGGAATGACTAAATGATGGTACAAGATTTTACAAAAACTAATGAGCTTGACACAATGTTCTTGCAATACTTAGAAGTTTGTCTGCTGCAAGAAGAATTAATTTGATTGAATAATCTTTCTTATGGCAAGGAAGGACAAACAGTGTTTTCCCTTGTGTACTATCTGTTTTGAGAAGAATGCTTGTGTATCTTTCTGTCTTCTTAGTTCCTTCGCATTCTTCTCAAATCTCTCTTCCTACAATAGGGAAAGGAAAATGTGTCCAGACAAGATGGTTGTTTGTATTTGCCTTTCAGTTTAGGATTGCTCAGCAATCAGTTTTGTGTAGTGAAGTTGACCAAGTATAGTGTCATATATGGTATTTGTAGAGATTTTCTATGGGAAGTGCACTTTGGTGCAAGCATACTGAATGTTGAACTCTTGGTTGAGTATGTAGTTTGTTTGCTCTGTTTCTTTTCTTTTCTTTTTTTTTTTTTTTTTNACAAATAGAAACTACATGACACTCCTTTGGTCTTGGGGATGACCCAGGAGGTTTGTGTGAGACAATAAAGCTCTGATCAGCTAGGAAGATCAGAGTTTTATTGCAGCAGTGAAGTTCTATGCTACTACCTATTCTTCTGCCTCTTAGAAGTGCTTTCTGTGCAGAAACAACTGCAGGTTGAATAGCAAGAAGGTGCCACTATAAACAGTAAGGAAAGGTGTCTTGGTGTTTAACCAACTTCTAAGTGAAACTCTATTCTGCTTTGTTGGTCAGCAGACACTACAGTTGGGATATGAATCCAACACAACACAAGAGTGTTGGATATGAATCGAAGCATGGATAACTGATGACACCAGCCATTTGCATGTCATTTAAAGTAGTTGTTATGCTTTACTTGATGAGTGTGTAACTGAATCCGCTGATTTCCACTTACCAGTCATGAGGGAGAGGTGACATTTAAAACAGTAGAAGCTCATTCAGTTGTTTACAGCAGGTGAGAACGATGTCAGTTTGTTAAAATGTGACTGGCTGGTTCCCCATCTTTACCTTCATCTTGAGTCTGCCTCTGGCATGCAACCAGTCTGACTGGCAATGCCTGACTGCACTTCCTGTGGTTGAGGTTTGTTCTTGGTCCTGGCTTTTACGGTATGGCTGTCTAAGAATTGTCTGGCTTGCTTGCAGCTGAAGGCAGAGTAGGAATTGTCCACTTTCTATAACATGTTGATTAGCTGCTCTTATTTATAGCAGTTGTTTCCATTGCAAATGTCTGTTCTCTGTAAAAAGTGGGTAGATTTTTTTTTTTAAGATTCCATTTTTTTGTATCTTCTGGAAATTTTTGGGTGACCAGCATCATCAAAGGGCCACTGCTTTCCAGACTAATGCAGAAACCTTTTTTCTTGTGGTTACTGACATCTAATTTTTCAGCTGAATGACACTAAAATTTGTTTTATTTAATAATTGTTCATCAGCACTTTAGTTAACCTAACTTCTAGCAAAAGTGAATTTTACCTTACCAATCCCTCATTTCTTCTTGGTGTGTGGTTGCATTTCTGAGGTTGTGATGTTTGGTGTCTCGTTGTGTTTTTGTGGTTTGGTTTTAGTTTGGTTTGTTGTTGGTTTTTGCTCCTTCAAGTGTCACTCCCAACCACGTCTTGAATGTTGCATGTTCTATTTAGATGAGAGTGAATAAGTAAGTCTGAATTACCAAGTCTGATCTTTGGCTTCTGACTACAGAAGTTCTTCATCTGCAGTGGAAAACACAGCTTCTTTAAAACAACCACTGTTGTCTGTCCACTCACCTCTCTGGAAAAACACTGATATTCTAGACAAATAATCTTGGGAATTTTTTAAAAAGCAGATGAGTTATGTTTATAGTTCGAACTAATAAATCTGAAATATTATGTAACCACAGAAATATGTGCATTTTTTCTTTCAGAGGAATGAATTTCACTTTTCACTTTTAGTATGAAAATTGGTTGTAGTGTATGGAGCAGAGCTTGTGCATTTCCATTCCATTTTTGCTGCCTCGAGGCTGTTTCTGTCTCTGGAAAGGGGAAATAATTTTCCTGTTTTGTAACAGCTTCATCATCTCCTTCCCCTTTGAACTGAGTGTTATTCATGTTTTTCTCCTCCTAAGCCGTTAATTGTTAATACCAGGATCTGGTGTCAAAGTGTCACATAAAGCGCGTGTAGGTGACAGAGATGAACGTTGGAGATATCTTTTCCTTCCTCTGCTCTCCCAAGTAGTTTCTCTGCCAAGACAATATTGAAATGATGTTTCTCTCCTATGTTTGAGGGTTTTTTGACAGTAAGCATAAAAATGTAGGTTAACTTCCATGTTGTTTTTCTGCTGGTTTGTACAGTAGACTGCTCTTTTCTGTAAGAAATTGCTATGAAGTCTAATGAAGCAGTAGCTAAAAATTTAGGATTTTTAAGCACTTTATAATGCAAAGTATTGTCAGTTCTACAGAAATATTAAGAAATGAAAAGCAACTTTACATCAATACATCATTAATTAGTTGAAGATATGTGACAAATTAGCTTTTGGGTCCTGCTGTAATGCTGGGTATTTTTGTTTCTTAACATATGGGAAAACATGCAGTCCTGAGTTGTGTTTTCTCATGCAACTGCCCATTTAAGCAACAGTTGAATTCTGTCCTTATGTCACACTGTCATCCAGTTGTTAATATGCAGGAAAGGGGTCCATAGCAGATTATGTTTCATAAGTTAGGTTCTCAGAACTACATGTCTTTTTTTAGTTCGTTCAGGTACTGTCTGTAGTTTGTAAATGCGTGTAGCAGATTCAGTTAAGAAACTGCAGATGAATCAAACCCAATTTTTGTAGCGGAATGTATTTATTTTGGACTGAGCAGTCTTACAGGCTAAATTTCCGTAATTTAAGACCAGTCAGTTGCTCCATTGTTCATCTCCATCATTCTTTTTTATGAAGTAGTAATTTCTGATATTTAATGCTTCAAAATGTTGTCCACAAAAATCAGATTTGGTAAGTGATGTGCAGCAAGCTAGTTATTGCACAAGAGAGACATTGATTATTTATTTCAGAGTTGCACCAGCCTGGGTGCTCAGTGGTATTCCACAAGTCAAGTATACCCTTCCAGACTTCCCATGCCGTTATTTACACACAGAGTTCAATGCTATCAATCCCCAAAGTAAAGCCCCTCTGTCTTGTTTATTTAGTGATTTCTGTACAAGTTACATAATCACAGGGATGGGTCTTCACCTGAGCAAGGGTCTTCTTGAGTTGTACTTCTGGGAGTTTACCTGATTGTATTGCTGTTCTTTGTTACTTTCCAGCTTCTGTTAGCAGTTCTCAGTTCAGTCAAGTCAACCAAGGGGAGAGACAGCATGTTGTTGTTTGGCATCCTTGAGTAATATTCTAAGGAGCTTTCATATTGTTGTAATGTTTGGTAAGTTTTAAATGTGCAGTGATTTTAAGTTATCACTTCTGTGGACCTGAAATGTAAAATTCTTAGCCGCCAGTTTCTTTGAATCATTATTAATTTAGTCTTTAGGCTAAGGAGAAACAAATATTCACAAAGTTTCATAACAGAAAAGGGGAAAGAAAAGGCGTATATATTTATAATCTGTTCCATTTGATAATAAAAGTGTGTGGTGACTGGTGGCTTAGGGAAGCTAAGAAACTGGTTTCCTTGTTGAAATGAAGACCGTATGAGAGGTCTTTCTTCTGTAGTCTCAGTTCATATTATAAGCATTGTAGGTCAGCTTCTTCTAATACCTCACCTATTGTCTTCCCATGTATGTTTCTCCTGTGTTCAGTATTACCAAGAGAAAAGAGGTTAAATTTATACTCTCACGTGCAACATATATACTAGTGCTGTTTCGCCTGAGTCTGCCAACTTTTAGCCAAGGTTAATAGGAAACCTCTCCTGTGATTTTACAAAGCTGTTTCTGAGTTTGTAAGCTAAGTTTTATTTATTTAAAATGCCTTAAGTTCTGTGAGATGAATCCACATACAGAATGATAATTTTAACGTGAACATAGTGAAAGGTGTCTTATCCTTTCTTTTCAGCTGAGAAATTTTAGACCTCTCAATTAAGCCTTTTTCTCTTCTTGTAGAATCCAGTCCCCAACTTCCAAACTGGTAACTGAGCTTTCCATGGGCAGCTGCAGTCAGTGAGTAGGCAGGGCAGCATGCCTGAGGCTGGGTTTCTTGTGCATCATTTTCACCTAACATAGATCTCTTTTTTGAGAAGGATGGTGTGGGACTGAATTACAAAAGAGTACAAAAGTAGTTAAATGTACCCATACTTGAACAGAGGTTTTGACAAAAGCATCTTGAAGTGCATGTGCTTGGTAAATATGCAACTGTCTTCATAGATTCCCATGCTTTGCAATATCTTAATATTCCTAATATTATTCTTAGTATTATTAATATTATTAGTATAATATTCTTAATATTATTAATATTATTCTTAATATCTTCCTATTACTGGTAAGTTTATGGTTTTTCAAGTCACTTAAAACTGTTGTTTATTTACTAGTGACAAAATAAAGCTGTAACAAAGACAAGTAGTGTGCTACAGCAATAATATTAAATTCTGGATAGGAATTAATTATTATTTTATGTGATCTCATTTATCTGTTGAATTAATAAGAACCCTTTTTCACGTTATGTTTATATTTTTGAGATAACGCTTTTGGTGGGTTTTTTTACTTTGCGCCATCAGTGTGGACTGCAAGTTGTGGCTGGCGTATCTAAATACAATTGGATCTAGTTTTCTGAAGTGATGTTGTTTTCAGTGGGGAGAATCAAGATGCTTCATACCCTACTTGGTAGTCATATCTTGTCATAAACCTGAATTTTAAAGCAATAGTTTAAAGGAATAGTTTAGATTGATCAATATGGCCTGCTTCATTTGGAAAAGAGCAGTGTTTAAACACTTAGCTTGATAAAACATTAAGTGGATTTAAAACAACGGTTTAGGAGTCATGGGATATAGTCTGAAATTTCCTTAGAGTTGATTTATGATGAATATGGAAGAAAGTAGAGTTCACATTTGATGCTAGGATCTCTAATAAGCAATGTTTCTTCTTCCACTGCATTAGAACAAAAGTGTAGGTGCTTTTGTACTTTTGTAGGTACTTTTGTACTTTCATGGGTACATTTTTGTACCATCAAAATGTCCTATATTAGTTGAAGAACGTCCCTTACATGCTGCTTTTGTGAGGCTTGAGAGGTGAAGTGTCTGCTGTGAGTAGTTTCTGCTCTTGTTGCTAAAGTGCAGGAACTCTTCCATTTTTCTCCATTACCACAGTATCCATTTATGTCTGTCTGACTTTGATTTTCTTTGCTTCACAAAACATTACTATCTCTAAGTTATGTAAACTTAATTGTTTTTAAGCCTGCTTGCATTTTGGGAAGGATACATCATACAGATTTAAAGAAGTAATGCAATTATCAAACAAACAAAAAACCACTGTGCAATTCAAGAAACATAATTTTGCTAAATCTTGTGCTAATGATTTTCTGAAATCGGTGGAAATGTCTGAGTCATGCCATCTAGTGGCAGTTTTAGGTATATTTGTGGTTTAAATTCTTGGATGGACGTATACTGTGGAAAAAGTTCACTAAACATCTGTGGGTTGCAGCATTAATCAGAGTTGTACTGAGCAAGATAGCTGTTAAACTGTTTCTCTTGGTACTAGCTTATGTTTTCATATGTTTCTTTTTGTGAGAAGAAGTCTGGTCGTCCTTTTTGTGGATTTAACTACAGTTCATATTTCCAGAAGATTTCTGCTGTATGCATGTACTGTGGACATGCATTATAACAAGGACATAATGGAGCGGGAACTTTGGGACCTGCTGCAGGACAGACCTGAATCAGGTGAAGGAAATGAACCGAGGACTGTGTCCACCTCAGTCTCTTCAGCCATGTAAATCATGGAAGTGGTGTTCTGTGCTAAAGTGTGGAGATCACATTCAGTCTTGAAGGAACTTGCCACTGCGAGAGTGCCTGACAATGCCCTTCATTGGGGCTAAGTAAAAACGCTTCCTTTGCATTAAATAACCTGCTTTGCTGCAGTCTGAAATGAATGAGCACCTCTGGAAACTGTTGTGGCATCTCAGCTGTGCCGTCTGCAACTTGCAGTGCTGGAATGAGCTCTTGAAAATAGAAAGTTTACTAGGCTTTAATTGCACAAGAATGTCCATTTGGTCTCCTTCTGTACTCTGAAGAATACACAAATTTTACCAATCATTTGGGTTTATTTTTTGTATTGACGTATATTATATGCATACGTGTACACATTTGTATATTAAATATGGCCTTAGGCCTTTAAAATGTTTTGTATTGTACATAAAACTTCACTCAATTTTCTTGTTGAACAAGCTTAATTTACAAGTATATTTTACCAGACTACTGGAAAAAAGTGAATTGTGTTCTGAGTACTTTTTAAATTACTTGGTTTTTGATAGGAATGGGTCACTCCTAGAACTTGATTGGGGAGGAGCTATTCTAGTTACCTCTGTTGCAGTCCTTTTCTTTACACCTTAGGTTGATGTCACCTTTTTGTTGTAATGGGCATGAGATGCGGTAGAAAATGGCTGGGCTTCTCTTCTACTGCCTCCAGCTTTTTTTCTGAGAGTCTGTAGAGTCGACTCAAAACTTGTGTAAGTCTGTTGAAATGGGACCAAGATATTAATTTGAATGCTTTCTAATACCTATTTTGCATGCAGTGGGAATAGGAAGACATGAGAAACTTCAGAAAAAAACCTAAAAAGAGACTTCGAGGAGTCTCTTGAAAGGCTGTGACTATTCCCTATGCCTTGGTGTTTGGGGAAAAACACTAAGGTTGTACTTCATCCTTTTGAATGTTTTGACAGCCATTTGACCAATGTAAATGACAGGAATTGAAATTCAGAAGCCACCAGGCAAAAGAGGCATTTACGTAGACAGAATGCAAATTCTCTCTCTCTTTCTTCCTGTATGTAGGTGTTGCTCTTGTATGAGGGTTTGAAAGAGCCTGCAAAAGGTTCACATCACTGGTACTTTTTTCATGTGAACTTCCAGTCATTATTATTCTATATTAAGTACCTGACAGTTAAAAGTACCTTGACTTTTGCTTTTCAAGTTTCTCTTAGGAAAAATGGAATTGTGCTCAAAAAGCTGTGTTTTGCTTGTTTATTCTGCTGAATTTCTTCTCTTGTCTCCAGAAGTGTCTCGAGGCAATTAGTCTTTAGAGAAGGAGTTTATTAGAAGACAGGTGACGTTTGTCAGTGTCTGGGGTGAGACATGGGTAACAGAATTTCTGTTCAGGATGTTCCTGTTGTGTTCTATTCAGCTTTTTGAAACACCAGTTCTGCTCAGATCAGGAGGATAATTTATTTGGCTTTTTCTGAGTTCTTTTAAGTTCCCCTTGTGCTTGGCACTGGTGAGACCAGTCTTGAAATTCTGTGTTCTGGTTTAGGCCCCTCATTCCGAGACAGACAGTGAGATGCTGTGGGGTGTCCAGTGGAGGGCAGTGGAACTGGTGAAGGGTCTTGAGCACAAATCCTGTGAGGAGGGGCTGAGTGAGCTGAGGGGGTTTGGCCTGGAGAAAGGAAGACTCCAGGGAGATCTTATGACTCTCTACAGCTAACTGAAAAGGTTTGTACGGAAGTGGGGGTCAGTCTCTTCCAGGTATCTTCCTGGGATATGCTAAAAATCTGTTCCATCATGCTTCCAGTTTTTCTTAAGGAAAGAGCAGAGAGCACAGTTACAAACAAGTAGGAAATATTTTCTGTTTGAAGAGTGACTGAATAAGGTATCAGTCTTTGGCTCAGAAGAGAGATGAGTTGGATGATATGACAAAAGCTTTCAAAATTTTAAGCGTCAAGGAAAGAGCAAGTACAAATTGATTCTTTACTGGTTTTGAATAAAGCTAGGGGTTGTTAAACAAAGGTAGTTGGAGCTAGGTTCAAACAGAAATTCTTGTTTTGCACAAATTGGGTGTCAGCCTCATGAAATTCCTCAATAATGTTATAACTCATGAATAAAACAAAGTCTACATGGGATTGAGGAAATCAGACTGGTATTTGTAACAGAGATCTACTGAAAATCACAAGATGGCCAAACTATATTTAGTCATGGAATTCCCGGAGTTGCCAGAGGCTAGAAAGTGTGAGGTGGAGGGCTGTTTGGCCATTTGTCCTTGCTTAACACTTCTAGAGCCCAATTTTGGAAACTGGATACAGAAATAATTGATCTTTGAGCTGAGCTGTTCTGCTCATTTTTACTTTTGTGCATTTCTTCCTTTATTTCAATTTGAAATTTGAACCTAGGTTGAAAGAGCTTTGAATCTAGGTGGAAAGAAACAACTTCCAGGTTTCTGGACTAAGCTGTTCACATAACTGCTTTTAATGTGTGAGCTGGCTGTGTGTGTGTGCTGTCTGTCGTGCATTCCAGAGCTCTTGTATGTGCTCTGGACAACCTGCAAATTAAGTATATAAAGAGAACATGTTTTATTTCATGTGTAGATATACTGTTCAGCTACTGCATTCCAGATGCATCACAAGTGCTGCACAAACTCCTGAGGCATAAGCCTGTATTGCCTTCTGTGATCTATGTGGTGGAAGTTTAGAATCTAAGAAGGAAAAGATCTTTGCTTTAATTTAGCTGTAATCTGATGTAGTAGGCCCATAGGAGATCTCTCTTTATAATGATTTGCAGTGAAAGCTTGGCAAACAGTCAGTAGACTGTGAATATTCTGATATTTACCGTCTGTTGCAGAAGTAATTGCTATCTGGTAATGGTAAATTTCAGCTGTAATACAAACATATATATATTTGATTGAAACTTTTTTTTTCTTCTGCAGGAAAACTTTGAAGATGCCTATGAAAATATCCCCGTGTAAGTAGAATTTTTTTTAATGTGTGTTTCTTAAAGCTCATTATACAGAAGTGAAATACTGTGTGCACACCATTCCAATTTTATATGCACTGACTACATTAATGTTTTTTAGAACAGTTAAAGTCCTCAAGAGTTGAGAAACGGAAGTGTAATTAGGTTGATATATGTGAAATACTAGTCAATATTTCATACAAGTATGAAATACTTTTCAACATATATGAAAATTGTAAAGAATTAGAAGTAGGAATAGTAACTTAGTTACATACTGACAGCTCTAGACATTTTTGTGTGGTGAAAAAACAGTCGCTCAACATTATTAGGAAAACTTTGGATCACATTATGCAAGACCATTTTCAAATGGAAATTGCTGTGTCTTATAATGTACTTCTGGACAGATGTTTTCCCCTAATAAAGTGAGATACAGTATGGTCTGTACGCATCTGTGGTGTAAGATCTCATGCTGAAGCAACACCTTTCTTAAACTGATGAAAACACATTTTGCAGTTCGTAAGTGGTGTTATTTTTTTCTCTAGGATTTTATTGCATATTTGTGCCATGAAGCACATGAGAAGGGGACTTGCTGATATCCTCAGATTGTTAAGACACTTCTAGACCCAGGAGTAGGTTTGGCTTGAACTTCATGGCCAAAACCTCCATGGTCTTGGCAAATTGTATTTTACAGTTTTGCCAGACCGTCTGCTTGTATCTTACCTAGAGTAGTAAGGTCTGATCTGTGTAGAACTGAGAGAAATTAAACATGGTTTCCTAACACTCAGAAGGAGACAAGAACCTGATATGTTCAAGTTGAGAATTCTTCATATTAATGATTGATTATTCTTCTTTTGACTGCCTAGCAGTTTGTGTGTGACTGGGTAACTTATCTCTTTGGCCACTGTTTTCCCTGGGACAGGGACAAGAGTAACTTTGAAATACTATATGAGAATATTTATCCAATATTCATTCCTTCTATGAGAAAGTGGTTTTGTTGTTTTCTATTGATGTCTAAGCTGGGCGTGGTTGTTTATTTTTGACATGCAGAGCTTTGGTTTGTTCTTCCTGAGTGTCTCTTCTGTGTTCATATCTGTCTTATGGATACACTTTTCATAATAGAAGTTAAAAAAATAGTGCCTAGGGAACTGAAAAAAGTCTTGGAATGTTTTGTGAAAGTCTTCAATCTAATCTTCCTTGAAATGCTTTGATTGTAGTTTCCAAATAATGCTAGTAGTTTGCCTGGGGGAATGCCTTTAGTAAATCTAATGCCATACTGGTTGTCCCTGACCTTTCTCTATCTTTTAACTGAAAATTAATTGTAGGTTTTTCATTACTATATTGAAACAGTGAATGGCCAGAGATTTAAGCTTCTGGGAAGCTGTCTCTTTTTTTGATTTAGCTGTTGATAACATTCACTTTCATAGTTTTCCTGTGTCAGTGTTGCATTCTCCCTTATTTTGGATAGGAAGGTAGCACTGTTGGAGCTCTGTGATGACATTGGTTTGAGTCCTTTTTGCAGTTAGTTATCCAACTGAATTTAACTAAAATGGACCTTTTTTACAGGGACTTGTGTCATCAAATACTCATGTTTACTTTTGAGATCAGTTTCAGTTCAGGTTCTGTCAGATCATCATGTTGGTTTAGAGAGTTGGGAAAGAATGTGTAGCAACCAGATCTTCATAGTATTTTGTACACCACTCTGCAATTCTTGGTATAAAATATGTACAGAGTAACGTAGCTCTATATTTTGCACCAGTAGATGCTAGTAAATGGTTTTGCTATTGCAACTCGACTTAACTGGCTTCATTCTTTGAGTATAATTGCTTACCTATAGATACCAGATTGTGCAGATGTTGAAAGGGCAATGAGTTACCTTAATATGGCAAAATCCTTCTCTAAATCTCGTGTGCTGGCTGTCATATCTGAGGACAGGCCCAGGAGCAAATCAGTCTTTGCTGCAGTGATTTAAGTGTATTAGGTTCTCTGTCTAGACTCTTTTGTCATCTTCTTCTCATGGTAGCTACTGTAGATATAAACAGCAACTCCAAAATATGTAATGATCACAAAATACTTGCTTTGTAGAAAAATGAAGACACCTTTAAATAGAGTTGTTTACTGTAAATATTGTTCACTGGTGCTAAACTGAAGAAAGGTTATTACAGTAGGTCACTCTGCCATTTTATTTAAAGCAAGCACCAGTGTTTAATGTCTTCTCTGCCAACAAAAGTAACTGAATTTTCAAAGTATTGGTTGGATAGTGACACTTGACAGAACATCTTCAACCTTCCAAAGATAATAGGTGGGATATATGTCAAAGTAAATCATCATTACCTGTTTGTGTTAACTCAGAACTAATTTGCTTGGCATATTCTGTTGTAAAAGGAACAGAGTAACTGGAGACAAACTGTGATTTCTGTTGTGGAAATTGAAACCTCTGCCAAGTAGTTTTGTGGTGGTATGCTGCTTTTTACCATTTTTCCACTGGAGTGTCTCCTTCCAAGATTTGGCCTGGGTGGTGTATTTGACAGAGTTACCTAATGGCTGCCAAGCATCTACATGTTCAAAAACATATGTGGATGGAACAGATTTCTGTGTGGTTTATTCTTTTATTTAATGCTTGCTAAAAATGCCTCGTCAATAACCAAATCTTACTGTGAAAAAACTACAACTTTAGTTTTAGTCTTACTGAACAAAATAATTCTCTACTTCTTTGAATTTTTTCAATGTATTTCTGCTACCTTAACTTTTACTCAAATTATTCTGAAAATCTCTTTGTAGAATGCAGATATTGATGTTTTCTGTTGCCAGAGTGTAGTTTTCTAAATTATATTGTCTTTGGCTTTACAACTAGACTGAAAGTGGTTTGAGTTCTCAACATTTTTTAACTACCATTGTATTATGCTTAGCATGTGCTGACCTTGCCACTGCTATTTTGATTTCTGTATGTACTTTATGCTCTGAAGTTCTCAATTTCTTTAGAAAATGTATGAAATATTAGTTTTGTTGGTATTTCTGTCCGTCTAATTTTAGGATTTTATTCTATCCTTAAAATGTCATCTGTATGTGAAAGGAATAAGTAGCCATCAAGTTGTTATGTTTGTCCACGCAATCTTCCTGAGATTGCCATGCAGCCTTTCTCTTTGAGGTAAAGGCAGAAATAGTGCTTTTATTTACTACCCCAATATCAGAGGCTTATGCAAATGAATAGCAGCATTTAGAGCAACTGTATTATGATAGCTGTGTGGGTATGTTTATAGAAGATGTTCTGTAGCTGTCTTTGGAAAGAAGCACAGTAGTCTGCCTGACTGCTGCAAGCAGCTCATATGAAGAGGAAGTCTTCATGTTGTGTTTTTTATATAGAAATTTCAGGCACCAGACCCTGAGTTATGTCATCAGTGGAAAGATAGTGAGATCTCATTTAAACACATTTAAAACATGAAGCATTGAAGAAGTGGGAGCTTGCATTCTGTAAGCAATGCAGAAAGATGATTTTTGATCAAGAATGGAACTCTTGGGATTTTTCGTCTTTATCACTTTCAGCAAAAAGAGGCATTGATTCTCTTTTGCATTTTCTTTGCCTACCCGAAGCTGTTAATCCTTGATCCTAGCAAAGCAGCTCTGTGTGGTATTACTGGGGTGATGGATTAAGGACCAGAAGTGTTTAAGGAAGTTAGAAGAGGTTATCCTTGTAATCTTAGATGTGTAGTTAAGATTCCAGTTACACCTGCGCATGCAAGCTGTTTTGTCAGTGAACAAAACTGAACAGTTAAGGAAATGGCTCTAAATTCAAATTTTAATTCAGGGAGCCAATAACTTTTACAAAGAGTTCCTGTCTTCATAAGTTTAAACTCACATTCTGACATTGTCTTGAGATGGTGAGAAAGAGCTGTGACAATTTAAATTATAAAAATTTTATTTTCTTGTATTTGACCCTCAAAGTTAGTGGGAAAAAATACAGGAAAGGCAGTTTTTCTGTCTAGAAGATAATATTTTCATAGCTGCATAAGTATAAGAATATGACACAATAGCTACTTTATATTGTAAGTTTCAGTATTTGAAAGAGCAGTAATGATACAGCAGCCTTACCTCTCTGATCTTTCTTCATCCTAAACAGTTCCAAGATTATAAATTTCTAAACTTGGAGAGGTTTTCATTGGGCAATAATTATGTCATTCCTAACACATGTTTATTGGCACTAGACCTTTTGCTGTAAGATTTCTCTGTGTTTTTATTTCAGTTGAAGACTTTAGGCCACATTGTGCTATTGTTTGTATTGGTATCTTCTGTTCACTTTGAAATGTGCATTTCCACTTGTGTTCATAGCTCCTTGGAGAGGAGGTAGACAAAGACCCAAAGCCAAACAGTTTCAGAGACATTGTACATGGAACTGCCCAAAACTCTGCACGTTTTTCACACCCTATTACTCTTTTTGCAAGCCTTTGCTGAATGGCTGGTGCACAGAAAGGTACCACAGCATGTTTTTCTGTTATCCCATGTTCACCAAAAGAAATCTGTCTTAATCGAGCCTAAGTATTTCTCTGTGGCTTGTTCTTTCATTACAAATTAATTAACATCATGGCTTTAAACTCACATCATATTTTTGGGGTAGAACTTTCTGGAGCCCTCTGGAATTTATTTAAGTATTTTGTTGGAGTCTTGATATTTTGCTGGAATGCATGATCACAAAAGTGTTTTCTTTTTTTAAATGTCTTTCAGGGAAGTAATATTTGTTCTGTGCTTTAGTAAAGACTGTAAAACACAATTGGTAGCCTTGCAGCTCAAGAATTGCCATGTCTGAATAACTTCTGAAGCTTGGAAAGTGATGTAGACTTTTGGATTGGTGATACAACCGTTAAGATGCAAGTGCTTTAGATAAGAAAATGGAAAGATTTTAACTCATCGATGAAGAGAAAGAATAAATTGGTCAGATGTTGAGAAGTAGGATTGTTGTTAAGGAAAACGCATTGAAACCCAGATTTGCCTGTTTGTTTGTTTTAAGGTACCAACCAAACAAAAAAAAAAAAATCCTGTTTTTTCATAGTGTTGTTTTGGTTGTTTGATTTGGTTGTGTCATGTCCACCCCTTCCCTTCCCCTTCCCTAAAGATTAAATGCTGTCACAGAGTGTTTTGGGAATCAATCTGAGTGGAAGGTGTTCTCAGTTTATTAGATTAGTTCATTTTCCTTTAAGTCAATCCAGGGAAAAACTTTTGAGCATGGGTTGATATTTGCAGAAAGAAAGCTTGTTTTTGTCAGCTTTGTGGAAATGTCCTCACTCAGACAGTTTCTGAGCCATCAAATGTGGACTGTCTGAAACTTACACTATGTTAAAAACAGAACACAGTATGTTTTGTGGGGCTATTCTGTGTGACTGGGCAACCTCGACTGAAACTTGTCTACTCTTCATGTATTGGCAAGGTCACAGAAATCCTGGCACTTTTAACTTTCCCTGCCCCTAATACTGTTAGTATATTAACTGACAGTACGCATAAGAACTGCTTCAAATGACATGGTAGAGAACTTAGATATATATCTCTGAACTCCTTGATCTTTAACACTACTGGGTCAAGTCTTACAGAAAAGGTAGAATGTCCTGATTTTAAAGGTGCTGTTGTCCATGAATTACAGGTGTCAATCTCGTTTCTTTGAAAGGTTTACAGGATTTATGAAACCTTTATCTTTGCACAGGTGTTGTAGGAAATACTGTGCAATTCTTTCCCAGTATGTTACAAGTAAGAATGTTTTAACAAAAGTAAATTGTTTAAATAAATTGGTTTGAAGTATTACTGCTGATACTACTTAGCATGCACCTGAAACAAGTAAATGTAAACCTGTGATTTCCTGCATTTTGCTTTAAAAGACTTGTTTGAGAGAGTTTTGGGAGTAAATATCAGTTCGTAACTGTAAACATGGCTAGAAATAAGTACTATTAGTCCAGTTGGAACAGCTTTAAAGAATACCTTTTGAAGATAATACTGGAGGACGCATTTTAATTTTCTGCTGCTTAGTTCCCATGTACTGAGCTTTCATCATATCTCATCATATCTCATCTAAGAGATTAGACCAAGGGGATGAAACTATCTATGTTGTAGCTGTTTTGCTTTTGGCTTCTGCTTTCTTCTATTGCAGCTGATATTCATGGAGAGAACTGTTTATTAACAGCTCTCTAAGTTAGTGATTTGTTTTGGTCCTGGAACTCTAGCTAAAAATTTGGATTTCTGGGGGAAAAAATGTCAAAGGGTTAATTAAAAAAAAGTGATGTTTGAGTACTGTCAAATAAAGAATCAAACATGAGCTAATTATTTTTCTTCAGTGTTGCTTGCTATCAACTCTCTCATATTTGATCTACTTTTCCTGCAGTTGCTTTAACATACTTTACTGCAGTGTCATTAGCATACTTTTCCTTTTCTGTCTGACTTTAATTGTGGCTTCTTTTTTTTTTGTATTCAAGAAATACTAAGGTGACTCCTTTTTTGTCTTTAAATATAAATTACTTTGCATTCCTCATGTCTGCATTTTCCCCTTGCAGTTAGGAGTGATGGATTAGAATTAGGCTGCAGCAAAGATTGGGAGAATCTCCCAGCATCCTCTTCCTGCAGAGGCATCAGCTTCCAGCATTGACTGTAGCTGCTGCCACTCTCACTGACATTTCTTTTGAATTCGGCTATGGAGAGTGCCTCTGTTGTCAGCTGCTGGCATGGAAACTTTTGTTCTTTTTGCTTGATAACTCATTAATGAAACCTCATGGATACTGAGAAATAAAACAGAATCACTTTTCTCTTTATGCTTTTCTTTGTCGTTTTGCCCTTTTTTTTTTTTGCATGTGTATGCGCACGGTGGAAAAAGAGTGAAAGAAGCAGCACTTATTTTTACACAAGGACTGTATTTACATACCTGAAGTTAACTGAATTAATCCTGTAAGTATATTATCTCTACCTACTAGTCCTTGAAATCATGAATGTGGTAGTAAGATTTATGGGATTTTGTCTGTGAAAATTTGCTTTGGAATGTATGTCAAACTACAGCATTGTTTTTTTGCCTATAGATTTCCTTGAACATGAAGTAAAAATTATATATTCACAACAGGATTGGAAAATAATGTTTCTCCCCTGCATTTTGCAGTGGTGAACAATGCTTTTAGAGAGCAGAAGCCTCTCTGCTGATGTCAGTGCTTAATCAGCTCAGATACTGTCGGTTGTAGAACACTGCAAGGTGTGTATTTTGGGATCCCATTCTTTAAAATGTGGTAATTTAAGGACTGTATCAGACTTACAGCTACTTTTTTCCATTTATAGACTATGTCTTCTGCTCCTGGTAGCTGTGCTGATTTAACCATTTGAGGTTATATAATTTTTTATTTAAACATAAATAATTTACTACATGGGATGCAGTGCAGTGCTTTTAAAGTATTAAATGTTAAGTATAATGCAGTGTGCTTTTGGAGACTTTAGTTATTTCAGAATACCTCCAGCACAGGCTGTAAGTTCGCTATGTAATAAAATTCAAGTAAATTGGCTTGAAGTTTCGAAAGAGTGTCTTTCTGGGATCATGGTGTCCTAATTGTCTCTTTGGATCTGGGCCAATATTTGTGTGACGCAGTGTTAGTCCCATAAACATCTGGCCTATTCTGGTGTCCTACTTGCAGCATGATTTATTTTTCCTTTTTTTGCATAGCAAGATAAGTTAAATTTTTATTCATTTCATGTAAAACTGCCTCTGAGCTGTCATTATTATTCATATATGCTAGCTCTTCAAGGAGATTTTTTTCTCAACCTATTTTCTTGTTAGCATGCCTTATTTAGACCTGCTTTTGAGCAGAAATGTTGAACAGATCAAAATTATGTATTTTTTGTGGTGAATATCTATTTGTTTGTGTCTACATATTGTATATAAAGTTTTGGCAGAATTGCTCTCTGCCATATTCAGGTGATCATTTTTATACACTGTATTGCATGCATTGACCTCAACTTCATTATTTGATATAAACTATTAGGAGTATTTAAAAGTAGTAAATTCTGAGTTTACCTGCAAAGATCTCATGTTAAAACTTACATCTAAAAATGCTGTCTAACCACTGAGTTCCTTTAAATAAGTCTGATAACCTTTTATACTGCTGTGTAGTCCCATTAGTGTTGACCAGAATAGTATGAATCAGATATTTCACTACCTGCAAACCAATATCGGCACTCATTTAATTTTTCTTCCTTCTCAGTCAGACTGTGGTCAGTTCTAAATGCCTGTGATTTGATTGCTTGGCTGGCAGTTTTTAAACTTCCGTACATATTGTGTCAAATTCATGCTGGAGTGGCTCGATGTGCTTAAATAGGATTATTTTGTAATCATTTTAGTGATCAGATGAACTGTGTATGCCTATTCAGGTGGGTAAATAGTAACCTAAGGAGTTGGCATGTGTAGCTTTCACAATATGGCTGAGTCCTTGTGGGAAATTTGGGTCTCCCTTTTGTCCATGTGCAGTGTAATCTGCTGTTGAACTTAAAAATTTGGTGTCAGATAAAGCTGCTGATGTTTGTCGAACAATAAAAACACCTGACTTGAAAGAAATTGATTGTTGGCTTACCGAATGTGAATAATGATCCGTCAAAAATGGAAACATTTGGCTATGCTCATGTTTCTTTTCAAAAACACAAGTAAGATAGTAAAGTGGCTAGAAATGTAGCCTGTGTTGTTTTCAGAGTAGTAGACTCTGTTGGCAATGATGGGTTGATGGTTAGCCAGCAAGATGAGCTTCATCTTGGCACTATATCCTGTGGCACCTGAGATTCAAGCAGATGGTCAACTTTGCCTAGATTTTCTTCGTTTGTGCTTATTCTGTTTCTGTTGCTTTGTTGCGTCTGTAGAGTAATATATGAGGGTGCACCAATCAGTATTTTCTTGTTGTGTTCAGATGCTGCGTTGATAATAGATATGTAGATAAGCAAAATCCGTGTTTTAAATGAGACGCACCACTAGGCAAGTTCTTTATCTCATCATCCCTCCCTGCCCCCTCAGTCATTAAAATATTTGGAAGCTAAACCTCTTGATCACTTTCTTGTAGTCAATTGTTAGATTCCCATGAGGGATTTAGTGAGCTGGCTAAATTTAGAGGGAATTTAGCACTGTGGGTGCTGGGCTGCTTTCTGACTAGAAGGCATGCTCTCTTAAGTTGGAGATCTCAAACAAAACTTATATGCAGAATGTAAAGCAAATAAACATGGTAATCTGACATTTAAATTTCAAGATCAGATGAGACTTCTAAGAGGGAATTTTTGTCTGTATAGAAAGTTTTGGTTTGTTTGATAGTCTTTTAATGCATTTTATTACTGAGACGGCATTGCATTACTTATCAGCTTAATGCTGCTATCTCATAGTCAGGTAGTGCTGAGGAGAAAGGTGCAACAACACCGATCTGAATTGCTTTCTACCATGGTGTTTGCATCATGTGCTGTTACCAGCTCTTTAGGTGGATAGGAGTGTCCAAAAATTCAAATGAAGGCTAGTACCAAGGAAGGGTTTGGGTAAGAAAAATGCTGCTTGTCTCTCTCTGCTATAAAATAAGATTTCAAATACAGTGAAAGGAAATCCTAAGGGAGGAGTAAGTGAAAATAAGTGTATTACCCTGATGGGTTTGCATGACTACCAAGCTATGTAACCTAAAGTAATTTAAATTAAATGACCATTTAGGGGGTGTTTGTCAGTTGTGCATTCTCTGGTGTTTTTTAAAAATTATTATTTTTTGATTGTTGCTTTCTTTTAAAAAATTGCCTTATGTTGAAAGTATTTTATTATAGTGAGCTTTTAAAGTAATCTCTGCCTGTTTGCAAGTTTGGCTAGCACAGTACTGTATAGTTTTGCTGCCAGTTGGGTTTTTTTAAATGAATGTTCAGCATACAGAATGTTGCGTGCATTGGTGAGGGTCTGAAACAGTGAAGACAGTGAGCCTTCAAAGGAATAAAGCCTGCCTTGCATTGGCAAGAAATTTTTTTTCAGTGCTTATCATAAATATTTATTTACCTAAAATTTATGCTTCTCATAAAAAGGGGTGTGTGCATCATGAATGCAGAATTTTGTGTGGAGGTATGACTAGTGGATTTAATACATGGGTGAAATAAGTTACTGTTTACTATACTGACAAGTTGTCTGAAGTTTTCAGATTTTCTGTATTAATGGTAGTAGCCTAGGATAGGAATTGCTTTATATAAATTGCAAATAATTTCAAATGCCTAGCAGTCTACCTTAAGGCATTTTTCTTATGGCATTTAGCCATATATCTGTTGTGGTGTTGAAGACTGAATTTTAGATTAAACGGTAGAAGAGTTGGCAGCAATTTTTCTGTTTTCATTAAAAAAAATACTGATCACATGATCTTATATTTCTGCGGGATAACTTTAACACAAAAGGTTTAAGAATCTGTTTTGTTCATAAAGTGGATATGTTTGGCCACTTAAAAATACTGTGATCCCTTTAATGTCAAGGACATAATATGCTTTAATATCTTAGCACCAAGAAATCTTCAGCTGTGACTCAATTTGATTCTGCATTTCTGAATTACACTCTGGGTGAGAGGTATGCCTAGCATGCCTATAGGTGAAAGAATAAAATTCAGCCTCATGGGGCTTGCCTGATGGCCCTTCAGGAGTTGAGTCCTGTATCTGTCCAATACAATATTGAAAAACATGTGCCAGCTCTAGCGTAGTGTGGGATTGAGGTGTGTGTGCAGTTTCTTGCAGTACTCCCTCAGAATAACGCATGTTTGTGATAATTTCTTAGTTTCAGTCTTGATACAGGAATAGTTCCTGAAGGTTATGCATTTCTGCTCATATTTGTTTAAAACTAAATCATACAGAAGTCTCTCACTTGGTAGATTTATAAGTAATCCGTTGTATAAGAAAATCCAACACAATTAAAAAGCTATTTCCATTTGCTTTTTTGAGCATTTCCTGTATGTCAGTGGATTGTATTACCTTCAGCCATCCTTCATTAAACACTCTAGAACATAAAATGTAGACCTAACAGAATATCTCAGTAGGATTTTGGAACAAGTTATTTTACTTCATTTCATGATGCTCTTGATGGGCATTTCCCATGAGAACTAGTGCAACACACTGCTCTGTGGTAGGTAGGTAGTACTCCTACAGGTACCTCACCTTCTGTTTGATTACTCCTGTTGCAACTTTATGTCTGTGCAAACAACTAACAAAAGTGGTAGTGGATAATGCTGTCCCTTAAGAAGTGATCTAAACTAAATTTTGGCAGAGCACTAGACAGAAAACTGGAGTATTACTGTTAGCTCATATAGGAGTGATGGATGAGAGGGATAAGATGAAAAAGCTGTTTTTCTTTTCAAATTACATAGTGGTAAGGAGTCCAGTGCTTTCAAAACACAAAGAAAGTTATTTGAAAAAATATTTCCAGATTGCAGAAGTAATATCCGAGTTTTCTGTGAGGTTGCTCAGATACAATGAATACACGTGGATGTATGCTAGTCTTAATGTGAAAGTAGTTCCTGTTGGATATTTCAAATCTTTGTAGTTACTAGCTGTGCATGTAAAAACATCACATGCAGCCTAAAAATAGATATTTCAAGGAGAAAAACATAAAAAAATGTTCATGAGGAGATAAGCAATCCTGTAAGCTTTTCAGACATAGGAGACTGCTTTCTGTTTGGAGGAACATTAAATACTAAGAACCATACTTCACTGGTGTTTCCTTAAATAAACATGGTAGAGATGTTTCCTGTTACCCACAGACAGAGACACAGATTGTCTTTACTGCTTAAAGTTTATTGAAAGAATATGACACCTTACAGAGGCAAGGTGATGTTGAATCACAAGAGGAATTGACACATGTTGGTGGAAGATAAAATAGTTGAAGAAAATAAGAGATATGGGATTTGTACTAGTATTTTACAGAGCTAAGCAGAAAGAAAGCCTAGCTCTGTGAAACCATCTCTGCCATAGTAAAGGATGACTCTTTCCACTTCACTGAGTCCAAAGTAACTATGACAGGACTTCCAGTGTTTGAATGTTTGAAGACTGACAGAAATCAACAACAAAGAACCTATTCCTTAACAACTTCCTTTTTCTCAGTGTATGGTTTTTAAATGTTGCAGAATTAAGAATGTTAGTATTCTTGTGCTAGTGACATACTTCTAATCTGAAACATAGTTTAAAATTAAAACACAGCAAAAAGAAGGATGCCTGGAAAAGACTTTTGCTACAGTAACACAAGGTGTCTGGGTCAACTGGATCTAAAAAAAGGGTAATAATGTAGTGGTGACAGTTTTTCAAGTGTTTTGGATCTTTGCTGTTATAGTAAAATCAGGCAAGAGGCCATCAAGTACATTTTGGCAATGTAAACCTATGCAAGACGTGAAGATGAAGTGGTGATTTAATAATATCTCCGTGATCTGTAAACTGTGACCTTTGATACTGTAGTTTTAGTACAGCTTTTGATATTGGCTGGGGTAAAGTCTTCCCCAAGGAGACAGTGTGTTCCAGCCCTCACAGGGCTGGATTTGAGTTTATTTTATGCTGAGCACACATGGAAGTACACAGCCACAAGGCCACATGTGTGGAAGAGGCATAGTGCGGTCTGCACATAGTCCCCTTGATACATGGAGGGAAGGGAAGAGGGATCCTATCAAGTAAAAAGATTTAAAATGACCACTGTTCTTGGACATTCCAAGGGAGCAGTGAAGTTGAAGTAAAGCAGTGTACAAAAATACCCAGAGCCTTCTAGCCAAGGAAATGGAACTATAGAATAGATTCTACTGAGGATCAACTTTGCCATTAGTAAGTCATGCTGTGGCATTTTAAGACTGACAACAAGGTAGTTACTCTTTTTGATATGGTAGGACATAAACAGTTCAACTTTTTTTGCACCAATTCATTGCTGCAAAGGGCAAGATCTACTTCAGGAGGCATGTAAACATTCTGTATAGTGACAGTATCAGTGTTCTCTACAACTACCTGAAAGGAGTCTTCCAGGGTGGTTACAGTAGTCAAGATTTTAAAGATTTTGAATATCCTTTGACTGCCCTTGAAACGAGCCTGGGGGTATTTTGCTAGGAGCCAGCATGTTGTTGCATATGGTCCAGGTCTTGTTTAAGGTCAGACAGATAACTAATAACATTACTCAGAGATCTGCCCAAAAGCTGGATAATTCAGAATGGCAGAGTGTTTGCGGTTGTATGGGCCAGTACCTAGGGCAATGACCACCTTCAGTGTGCTTGCACCTTACTCCCGAACAAGTGCAAAATCCAGAAAAACTAGTAAAATACTGAAAAAAGTTGTTCTGTCACAATGTTGAACACTGTTTAGTAGCTGCAGGAGGAAATGAAGGTCTCTAAATAGGACAGTGAGGTGACAACAAGCCCTGCAGCTGCTCCAGCCACCTGAAAGACACTGTGACTGCTCCACGCTCCACTCCCACCGCCTGCAGCACAGCCACTGAAACCACTAAAGCAGACAATCAGCATGGGCTGGTGCCAGTGCCAGTGTCCCCTGCACAGAAGCAGAAGGAATGTGCATGAAAACCACCCAGTGAAAACAGGAAAAATAGTCAAGGACAAGGAGAATGAAGATGATGCAGCAGAACCATAACAAGGGGATTTTTCAGAGCCATTATCAAGGCGATCACAGGACTGAGTGAGCTCTGGGAGACATGAAAAGATTTCGGCAGTCATCCATCCATGAGGGTGTTACTGCCTGGTGAATCTGCTGGTGGGACAATGGAGCCAACAGTGTGGAATGAGAGGGTAAAGGAAGCCTGGGATCACTTGCTGAGGACCCAGACATTAATAAAGCAATGGGGAAAAAACTACAAGTTTTTAGTCTCTGGAGGCAATTCTTATCAAGTGTGAGGGGGAAGGGTATCCATGTAAAGATGATATTCCATGTATATTTAGGCAGATGGACTGCAATTGGGGAAGTGACTCAATTCCTAAGGGAATTAACTGTTCAGGAAATGAGGTATTTTGACACGGACAATGCCCAGATCCCCAGGGATCCAGGCCACATCTTGTGTCAATTACCCATGTAGCAGAAATTTCTAGAGTGCAGCAACGGCACATGAAACCCCTTGACAACAGTAATTTGGAAAGACGAAGCACCAACAACAGCAGTTGATGCAATTTGGCAGCTCAGGTAATATGAAAACAATATGAGAATAATAAAAAAAAAAAAATAGGAAGGAGTATTCTTTCCTCCATCATAGCATCTGGGAGAAGCTAACTGATAAACTCGCTCAGGAGCTCCAGCAATTCAGAGGGAATATGTCATACTCCCCATCTGTGTGCGCCTGTATTTGAGTAACTGATAGCAGGTATCCTCTTCCTCAAGAGAGAGGATATAGAAGATACACAACATGGGGTACCCTATGGTTTTACCTGCAAGATCTTGGAGATGATAGTAGGAAGTGGGATGGATGGGAATACCTCGAGTCTAGATGCACTGGTGCAGGAATTGCAGGGAAAAACAACCAAAATGGGAAGTTTTCCCAGGAAAGTTGCTGCTCCAGTCTCCAGTGAACAGTTTTTCAGGCAGGTTGAAACATCCAGTCAAACGACTGACTTTATGGAGAGATGTACTAGTCCATTTTTGCAAGGTATTAGTGGGGAACATGGTGACCAGTATTGGAGGTGCCCTGCCTCCAGCTGGGGGGAGGGGAGAGATAACCAGGTTTATTGGACTGTGTGGATTTGACGGCCTGACACAGCTACCCCACAGGAGTAACAAGGCTTTAGTAGACACTGGTGCACAGTGTCCCTTAATGTCATCAATCTACATAGGGATGGAATCCATTTGGATTTCTGGGGAGACAGAGGGATCCAAACAGCTGACTGTATTGGAAGCTGAGACCAGCCTGACTGGCATGAGTGGCAGAAGTACCCTATCTTGATGGGAGCAGAGGCTCCATTCATCGTTGGCATAGGCTATCTCAGGAGAGGATATCTCAAGGATTCAAAAGGCTGTTGATGGGCTTTCAGTAGACCTTCCCTGTAGATAGAGGAAATTTCAGATGTCCCTTAGTTCTGGGGCTGAAGAACAGCAGGTGCCAGTTGCCACCACAACAGTACAACAGAAGCAGTGTCTCACAATCTAGACTCTGTAAATCCCATTTATAAACTAATTTGTCACCTAGAGAGCCAAGGAGTGATCAGCAAGACCTCCATATCCTTCAACAGCCCCATATGGCCAGTACCAAAGTCTAGTGGAGAGTGGAGGCTGACAGTAAACTATTGTGGTCTGAATGAAGTAGCACCACCTCTGAGTCCCTGGTGTACTGGACATATTGGAACTTCCATATGAACTGGAATCAAAGGCAGCCACGTGGTTCCACAATTGATACGGCTGTTGTGTTTTTATTAATCCTTTTGGCAGCAGAGTGCAGGCCACAGTTTGCTTTTGTTTGGAGCTGTGTCCATAGTACCTGGAATTGACTGTTGGTGGGGAAGAAACAAAGCTGTATCATCTGCCACAGACTGATGAAGACTGGAACAGAATGAAGCTCTGGAACACCTGCAATGTGTTAGTGATACCATTTTGTGAGAAAATGCAGCAGCAGAAGTTTTTGACCAAAGGAAGCAAATAATGCAATCATTTTAGAAGTTTTTGCCATAAAACAGGATAAGGTAAAGGGATACAGCTTTTAGGAATCAAATGTCAGGATGGACACTGTCAGGTCCCAATGATTGTTATTAACACAACAGTGATGTCTCCAGCAACTAACAAGAAAAAGACAAGATTTTTTAGGTGGTGTGGGGTTTTGGAGAATGCACATTCCAATTTGCAGTCAGCTTGTAAGTCCTCTCTATCAAATGAACTGGAAGAAGAGTGATTTCAAATAGCCCCCTGAGCAGCAACAAGCCATTGAACAAATCAGGTAGGAAATAGTTCATGCTGTAGCCCTCAGGCCAGTCTGAACAGAGCAGGATGTAAAAAATGTGCTTTTTATTGTAGCTGGAGAGAATGGACCTACCTGGAACCTCTGGCAGAAAGCACCAGGGGAGTCTTGAAGCTGACCTCTAGGTTTTTGGAGCTGAGCATACAGAGGATCTGAAGCCCCCTGTACTCTAACTGAAAAGGAGATACTGGCAGCTTTCAAAGTGTCTTAGCTGCTTCGGAGATGATTGGTACTGAAACACAGCTTCTGGCACCACAGTTACCTGCATTGAGTTGGATGCTCAAAGGGAGCAGATCATCATGTGGCAGATGCCACATGGAGTAAAGGGGTTGCACTGATCACATAAAGAGTTTGGATAGGAAACCCTTGTCGTCCAGGAAGCTTAAAATTAATCATAGGCTGGCCAGAAGGCAAAGATTTTTGGAATGTAACCAGGCTTGTGCTGAAGAGGCCCACTATATAATAAATTCCCAGAAACTGAGAAGCAGTATGCTGTGTTTACTGATGAATCCTTCTGTCTTGTGGGAAAGCAGCTGTATGGAGTCCTCTATGACAGGTCACGGAAATTGCTGGAAGAGAACATGAATTGAGTCAATATGCAGAGATGAAAGCCATCCAGTTGGCCTTAGACATTGCTGAAGGAGAGAAATGGCCAATGCCTTTTTTTTTTTAATCTCTGTACCGTTTCATGGAGGGTAGCCCTGTGGGGGTGGTGGCAGCAATGGAAGCACAATAACTGGCAGCCTAGGGGTGAGGCCATCTGGGGTGCTAAGTTGTGGCAAAACATCACTGCCTGGTTGGAAAGCTGTTAGCAAGGGTGAAGGCCAACTGCATGGATTTAACAAACTTTTTTTTTGTGGACATTTTATGGACATTTGACAGAGGTCTTCCATAGACTAGAGGAATGTCTGTCTGTATGTCTATCAAAATAGATGAGTAGGGAAGGTGATGGGATATTGGGAAGCGTGAAAATTGGTGTGACTTAAAGGGTATAGATTAAAGGGGTGGATAAGTGTTAGTTTTGGCTAGGGTAGAGTTAAGCTTATTCAGAGTGGCTGGTGTGGAGTTGTGTTTTGGATTTGTGCTGAGCAAAGGGTTGATAATATGGAGATGTTTCTGTTACTGCTGATCAGGACTTACACACAGGCGAGACCTTTTCTGCTTTTCATGTAGTCACACTGGCAAGGAGACTGTGTGTATGTGGGAAATTGGGAAAAGACACAGCAAAGGCAAGTGACCCAAACTGGGCCCCTGTGGTGGTTTTATGTTTGTTGAATTTTGTTTGTTATTTGGGAGATAGGATTCTGGGAGAAAAAGGTGAAATAGGTTTAATTCAAAAGTATATAGATAGTTTATTAATATATAATAAGGGAAAGAAAAAAAAGAAACTTTAAAAACTTTTTTCTTTTTATAAGTGTTTATTTTTTTATAAATAGAGATAAAATTGGTGATATTTAGTTTTATTATTTAAATATAGTTTTTAATTTATTTTTAGGAGAGGAGGGTTTTTTATGGTTTTTTTATTCATAATTTAGAAAAGTGTTTTTGTGGGTTGGAATTTTTACAGAAATAGTTGTTTGGGAAAAATTTGTTTTTATGTGGGTTTTTTTACTAGTAGTTTTTTACCTTGTTTATGGGTTTTGGAATTTAGGTATTTGGGGTGTTATTTTTTAAAGATAAGTAGTTTTAAGGTAAAGGATTTTTTATTTTAAGGAAAAGATTTTTTTATTGGTGTAGGAGTTTTTAAAATTTTTTTTTGTTTAGGTATTTTATGGGTTTGTATAGTTTATTATAAATATTTTTGTTTTAAAATAATTTATTAATAGAGTTTGTTTTTATAGTTTAAATAAGAAAGTTTAGTAGGTAATTTTTAATTTTTTTAAAAATTTGATTGTTATGTTAAGGTTTTTTATGTTTAATTATTTTGTTTTTATTTTGGGAAGAGTTAGTGTTTTGGAAGTTTTATTTTTTGGTAGGAAAGAGTTAAAGTTAGTTTAGGTTTGTGGTGGTTATGTGATTTTCGTTGAGCGGTAGTTAAGATTTTTTTAAAGTTGTGGAAATGGGGGAAGAACTTTAGGCAGGTCTCAAAGCAGCCTGGTTGATGAAAGATTTTTTTGCCCCCACCCCTTGGTCTCATTGAGGGTGGGCCCAGCTCGGAGGGCTGCAGGCTCCCCTCTCCCTGCTGGGGAAAGGCCCCAGGCTCATGGCCAGGCTTTGGGCCATCTCCCCCCGCACAGGGAGAGTGGCAGGGTGTTTTCCAGCTGCTAAAAACCGATCCGGGCAGGGATGGGGGCACATCATCCCCCACTTGGTTTGGGAGTTACTGGGTCAGGCAGGCCTTTTGTGAAAGCTTGGGCCTAAGCAGGCCAGGCCGTCCGGGCCCCCTTTAAAGGAAAGAGATAGGATTTTTGAAGGTGGAAGGAAGAGAGAGTGATTTTAGGGGTTTTTTTTAACTTTTAAAGCTGTGTGACCCAGAGGTGTATCTCTGCATGCAATTGGTTATTTTGGTTGTTAGTTTAAAGGAGATTATTAATTGCACTTTACTATTTGTGCTAAACTAATATAAATTGCACGTTACTATTTGTGCTAAACTAACACAGCCCCAAAGGGATATTCCATACCATATGACATCATGCTCAGTATATAAAGTTGGGGGAAGAAGGACAAAAGGTGGACATTTGTAGTGATGGTGTTTGTCTTCTCAAATCACTGTTACCTGTGACTGGGGCCCCTACTATGCTGGAGATGGCTGAACACCTGTCTGCCGATGGGAAGTAATGATTTATGTCCTTGTTTTGCTCTCTTTGTGCACACATCTTTTGCTTTCCCTATTAAAGTGTCTTTATCTTAACCCATGAGTTTTCCAGCTTTTACCCTTCCAGTTCTCTCCCTGTTCCTGGTGGTGGGGGAGTGAGCGAGCGAGTGGCTGCATAGAGCTTGGCTGTTAGCTGCGGTTAAACCACAACACCAGGGGTGAAATCCATAGTACTATCACTGAAGTAGTGTTAATCCAACCTGTGCTGGGGTAAATTAAAGAATATGCCCATCCAGTATGCTAAAATGTATAAAGTTCCTGTCCGTTCCAGGGAAACTATGTGGAGATAGGGAAAAAAATAAGATAGAAGGAAAACAGCATGAGTCAGAAAGAGAGTGTGAGTCAGTATTACTGACTGAACTGTTCATCAGTCTGGTAACTTACTGTAGAAATTGGTTTGTGATGTTTTGGAAGTAGAAGAGGAAATGTGCTTATTCTGAGCCTCCTTATAATAATACCAGCAAAGATAGCCAAGTGGCTTCTGAGTCAGTGTGCTCCTTTCTTCTGACTGTTCTGGTATCAAGTTATGAATCTGAATTGAAATCAATCCTTCTGGTTAAGTTCCTCTGCTGCAGAATGCAGGAAAACAGTAGAAAATATATGCGAAGAGTAATGAAGCAGGGATGAGGAATTCTCTGGCAGAGAATATGATTCACTTATCAGAAATAACGGTTTGCAAAAACTAGCTTCCCAAGTTTTATATCTGAAGTGGCAGAGTGACTTCATAAGCATGCTTGATGCAGGAAACAGTAAATACAATAACTTAAGGAATACTGTTTGCATTGTCTGCAGACTTTGATCTCATGTAGGCAGCGTCAGGGTAACTAGTCTGTAACAGAGGGAAAAAATGTGATAGCCAGGTACTGGAGCAATCTGCTGCTTACCCATTTAACTGGGAAAACATAGTTTTGTCATAATGCCAGGTTGTTTAAGGACCCTCATTTATGGAACCATTTTGCAAATACTGATACATACTGTGGTGATGCTCTAGCTGATGGTATGATGGGATTTGGGAGCCTGATGGCAAACAGTCCATACCAACAGCTAAAATGCTATCATGTCCATGGCTGTGTTAAATGAAATAAAGATTCGATTTTCCATCCAGGGGAAGTTCCAGCAGTTTCTGATTGCAGGGTCGGAAGTGTGCAGATTTAAAACATACAAGTAAAGAAAATGTATTTCTGTTCACTAAGATGAGGCTTAGTAAAGCAGTTGGAAACAAAACACTGCCCTTATACCTTGATCCTTGTCTTCGGAAAAGTGCTACAGTGGTAGAGTATTGTAACACTATTTCTCTGCTGTTGCTTCTCACATGAGAAGCATACACTTTTGAGACTGAACACAAATATTTTGAAACTAAGTGTATTACAGCAGTTATCAATTGTTAAATTACCTGCAGTTACCAGTGATATGCCTTCCCTCAGATTGTTTTATGAGCTGTGTGGTTCTTACATGTCTTGCTTGCAATTTTCTTCCCTCTCCTGACTTCAGATGACTGTTCATATTCTCCATACTCTGTGTAACAGAACATTGCCTCATATGGGGCTTTTCTTTTCCTATAGTTGAGAGAGCTCTTGGCCCCCCACAGACTTAGTAATCATGTCTGCAAAGGGGAGAGGACCAAAAGGGCCATTTGTCCTCTGTAATTTTGAAGATTCCATTCACCTTAGTATGGACCCTGCCATTTGTATGGGAAGAGACTTGAAACAGGCCACTGCTTCAGTGGTAGTCACAAAATAATGGTAGTGTGCAAGTATGAAAAAATAAAAACTCATTCTTGCTGTCTAGTAGTTATGAACTTCTCTTACTGATGTGGCGGTGTTTTATTTTGCCACTAAAGACAACCAATTGTCTTTAGTGCCAATTTGGTATTTAAAGGAAGGAAAATTTCCCTCCCCCACTCTCCTCCCACCCTTTTTTTTTACCTTCTTGAAAAACTTCTGAATGCAACTAACCCATTCTTCCTGCAGGAAAGGCAGAGCAAACGGAATGAGTAATCTAGCTAGGCATGGAACAAGTGAAAGTTTTTTTAAACACAAATGTGAAAAGAAGACTTAGAAGCATGGGAACACACAGGGGGTAGGTAGGGATGATGTGTTAACTCAGGTCCTTGCTTGTGTACTAGGAAGAAAATCAGCCTTTAAATCTAGCTAAAAAATACTTATTTGGCTTTTTTTTTTTTTGCTAGTGGATGGTGTTCCTGCAGTTAGCTAATAAAATTGAATGTTTTTTTTAAAAAAATTTGGTCTTTATAAGCAAATTTTTTTTTGTGTTTTTAACACTGTTCTTTGGAGAGTAAAAAAAAAACCCACCTAGTCATATTTTCATGTCCATGTCTCTCTTTGTTTTGTGTGGTGTGTTACTGTTAGATTTAGAGCAGCTGCACTCCTCTGTTGTTCTCTTCTTAAATTCCTCCTTTAGAGTTCTTCTCTTCTGGTCAGTACTTAAATATTTATCTCATTGACATGATCTGTTGCTTACCACTGCTTACCACTTAACCTTACTTGGAGAAAGCCCATTATCTAGTTTAAACCTGTTGTTTTAAAGCTGTAGAGTGATTATCTTCTCCAGATCCAGCTGTGCACATTGATGGCTGTGTAGCTTCTAGCTGTGTGTCACTACCGTGATTGTCAGTTTGTCCCCATTTTGGCCCACGGAATAATTTGTGAGTGCTTCTGAGTATTTCAGGCAGAACTGGCCAAAGAATGGATTTGTTGAGATGGCTTCTTCTTAAGCAAGTGCAATTGCTTTTACTTGAAGTGAATTAGGACAAACAAAAGCTATTGGCATATCTACAGGTTTTTGACAGGACTATTTGTAGTATACCTGTTTGCTGAATGAATGTCTGTTTACTGCTTTTTTTAATGAAAATATTTTCTCGTGACCTCTTTTGAGATTCTGATATGAATACAGGGTCTGGAACAGCATTTGTACTGATAGGAAAGATTGAGAGCTTGGACACAGTGATAAATTTTAAGAATTTCTCCGGTAAGAAAGGAGGACAAAGCCATAAACATCACTTAAATAAGCAGAGGGTGCACCTGTGTAACATAGATATAGTGTTAAGCATATGATTTGGTTTTGAAAAGCTAAATTTTGAAAACAAAATAAAGTCACCACAAAAGACCTTCTGTGTTACATAAGGAAAATACTTTTTTGTTTGTTTTTTGTTTGTTTGTTTGTATTTACCATTTGAGTAAACTAAGAATCTGTTTTTTAGGGCATCCAAGATGGATCTCAAGTGTGCTCTGGAAGAATGTTCAATGGCACTGAACTTATTTCTAAATAATAAGTTCTCTGAAGCGCTGGAACTACTTCGTCCATGGTGAGATTCTGTTATTTCCTGAAGTTGTTGTAAACAGACAGTATCTAGTACCCGAAGATTAATTTAAAGCCTCTGAGAATAGTAGGTTTAATTTATTCTATTTTATGTGAAAGCATTTCTCCATATTTGGGTTTTTTTAATTTATTTTTTGGGTCATTAAAATAATCTCAAAAACTGTTGATGATGCACTGAATTGTTATGGTAGGATTTATCATTCAAGCTGTCTTTCCTCACACGGAGGAGAAAAGCTGGGGAGCAAGACCTTATTCAATGCCTCTTTGATCAAATAATTTGTACAATGAAACTGCTTTTGACAATACAGAAAAGCTGGAACAAAACTCCAGAATACTCTTTTCATTGTGTTTTATATTATGTTTGAGTCTGGAGTTTATCTTTAAGCTCATCTTTTGATCTTCTAACTAATTCTCCTTGTTCCCCTGTTGTCTTTCCTCCACTGAGAAAAAAGTATGGCAGTGCAGATGTAGGGAATTTAAGAATACGGAGGGGTTCACAGGTGAAAACCTGTCTTATCTCTGACTTTGTGGGGAGGCAGTCTGGGTGGCTGATCTTTAGGACTGGAATCTGAATCCCATCTACCGTTCTTCTCCTGTCTGTGTCTGAAAGGAGCACATGGTATAGAGGGGTGTGTTGGCAAGATGGATGTGTGGCCCATGTTAATAGAATGGAGTAATGTTCTTGCTCTGCAGTTTGGTGCTAGTAAGAATGGATTAAGGGTGATGTGTTGATGTTGTACAAACAAGTTCAAGGACAGCTTTAAATGAAACATGAGAAGGATGACAAGTTATCAAGTGTTTGCTTTTAGTGCTCTGGAGAGCTCAAGTGAGGAAGGTGGTAGGCCAGGGATATTATCTTTTAAAATTAGCTGTAGTTAAACTCAAGCTTCTTGGACAGTGATATTACTAGGTTATATTCTCAGGTCTGTTACTTTCCTGCTTAATTCTTCCGTCTCTTCACAAATTAATACAAGTGCCTCTGCATTTAATTTTGTATTGCAGTGTAAAGTGTTGCTTAAATGCCCAAGATTCATGTTTTCCCTAGGTCCAAAGATAGTATGTACCATGCACTTGGATACAGCACTATTTTAGTTATGCAAGCTGCAATGACCTTTGAACAGCAGGATATACAAATGGGAATTTCTACAATGAAGGATGCTTTGCAAACCTGCCAAAGGTAAGCCCAAGCAAGCCCAATCAATAAGCATTCTTTGTGAAATACAGTTCTCTGTATGCTTTTAAAGCAGATTCTTGTCTGTATCATAGTGGTCTAAATTTGTAGAGGTGGAGTAAGTTCACTACACAATTATTACTGGTGAGGATATTTTTCCACATGGTATTGTGGAAACAACAGACTTGTCCTGTCTGGGTATTATTAGCCAGTAAAGGTTGGTTCACTGTGTAAACCTACACATAAGCTGACATTTCATGATTGAACTGTCTGACCTGTTGACAACTGTGACTTTTTGTTTTCCAACACTTTGAAGGCCTGTATATTGAATTTTCCCTTTCAGCATGAAAACAGTGTTTTTTAAAAAGTTGTTTCCAAAGGTTGAACCAATAGTCTAATACAATTAAGCTTGTATTAAGGTTTCTTCTGAAAACCAAATAAGCTTTTTTATTGTTGTTACAAATGTGTTTAGTTTCCCGTAAAATGAAAGAGCTGTTATTCACATCAAAAGTCATCTCAACTGAACATTTTGCCTCTGGTCTTCCTTTGAACAGCCAAAAAAACTTAGAAAATGGGTTGTGAAAGCTAAAGTTTTAACAAACCTCTGACAAAAGTAGAAAAGATTTCTTCTTTACTGGTTCTTCATCATACTGTTTAGGCTGTATTTTATCGCAATGATTTAAGAAATTACTGCTAAATATTGGTTTAGACATTTAATATCATCATCTTAGCCATGGCAAAAAAGAAAAGAAACAAGAAAACCTTATCAGATACTATCTGAAGAAGAGAAGGTGTCAGCAGTTTCTGCCTCTTTCAGATATGCTATCAATTTGCAGTTTCATGTTAACTGTGTTGTTTAGTGTGTCTGAAGATTAGATGTTCCTCTAGTCTGGACAGCTGCAGTACAGGATTTTATCTCTGCAGGATATAAACTTTAATTCATGAGTACTCTGGTCTAGTCTGTCACAAAATCCATAAAAATGCAAGGGAAAGGCAATTAAACATTCAATGGTGAATAATTAGCATAACTATGCATACCTTAATTCTTGTAAGCATTATATTACTGTGTAGTGTCATAATCTTGTTTTCAGGATCCCACAATTGTCAATGTGAAGAGTAGTGTAAACAAATGATAAGCTAATGCTTATCATTTAATGCTTATTTATAATCAGTGACTCCCTGGCTTATGGAGTGCATTCATTTTCTAAATGTAGAATTGTTTCTCTAGCTTCTTCATAAAGCTGAGTTGTTTGTAATTTTTTGTCAAAAATTAGTTTTTGGAATTAAAACATGTACAGTTGAGATCTCTTAGAAGTAAACTATGTCATTGTTCTGGCATTTTATCTGGCACAAACCACCATAAAATACTGAAGCAGTTGAAAACAGTTCCTTTTCATTTTTTCATTCTAATTCTGAGTGCAAGTTTAAGAAACAAAAAAAATCAATTCATAAGACTTCGAAGTCCAATTGAAGTGTCTTGCCCAGCATCAGAGATGTCTCTGCAGCTGGTGAGTGGCAGTGGGGTTGAAGCTGCCATACATCTAAAGTAGATGAATTGAAACTGCAAGCATGCATTTAATGTTGGATAGGCTTTTTAGCCTAGAGGACATACAAGTCTTTAGACAACTGAAAGAATTGAAAAGTTGATAAATGATCATTTTGCTAGAGAATCTCTGTAAATTTTGGTTAGAAATGATTAAGAATTCCAATAATTAAATTCAGGTATGTGTTGAAATGTATGGCTTTCTTTTCTTCCTTGCACAACTTATTTAGATTCAGGAAAAGAAACACAGTGGTGGAATCCTTGTCTAATCTAGTTTCTAAACAGACAGTGGATCAGTTGAGTGAAGGTAAGTGGTTAAATAATACAGTTAAAATAAATAAGTGAAAAAAGTTCAAAACTACCCCTACCAATGTGTACAAATATGCTTAACTCTGTGACTTGAGTAGTATCTTACAGTAATAAACATGTAAACCATGTATATATTTTTTTTTCTAATTTGAATGCAAAGCTTCAGTGGAGAATTCAGCCTAATTTTTTTTGTCTCTGAGCATGCATGAATTAAGAAAGGAATGCCTTTCACAACACTTTATAGGACTGAAGGGAAATTTCCTTTTTTTGACTTAAGACAGCTCCCAAAAGTTTAAGAATCATTGATGCAGAGGAGTACATCCTTGTCATTAGTTGCATTGCAAAATGAATATATTAACAAGTTTTGTGCTTGTCTGTTTTGCCTTAAGGTGTTTTGGGAAATGGTATCAGTACATTGTTCATGGCTCTGAAAATGCTGATCTCCTATTTCTGATTCAGGCAGAATCAAGTATGCATTTTTTTCTAACCTGGCACAAGAATCCTCTTTAATACTTGGACACATCAAACTCACCACGTATGCACTGTACATACAGCAGCCTTGTGCATGTGGCTGGTCTTGCAGCATGGGTGCGGAGCAACTCGTGTCATGTGTGTTAAATCAGATGTACTTTAGTGCTGCATGGAGAGAGAAAGTCTGCCTGGGGCTTTCAGTTTGTTAAGCATGACTTGGTGAAAACCTGTTCATAATGTCTCAGTGGATGTAGGAAAAGCCTGAACCTCTGTAAGGGTTACCATTCATCTAGAGAAACTTCTTGTAAGATGTGGAAGGAGGGCTGAAAGACTGAGCTGCTATGGGCTGTTAAGCTTAGAATCAATGAAGAGTACAGGAGACTGTCTACCAGAATGTCAAATAGCTTTTGCCATAGAACTGAGGTCAGCTCTTGACAGTGTTTTGTCTGAGAAGAAGAGAGATAGAAAAATTCTATTGGGATTTGCGTGTTACAGCTACTACTCAGCAGTTATTGAAATGGCAACAGCAGAATTTTGCTTTTTTTTTTTCCCCCCTTGTCTTGGCAGCATTTTGTTTGTTCCATTGACCCCAAGAAGACAATATTGACAATGACGACAATGACTTTGCTGATCGTAAATAACTTTTCTTTCTTATATAGAGGAAATGCATGCTGAAATCTGCTATGCTGAATGCTTATTGCAGAAAGCAGCTCTCACCTTTGTACAGGTAAAGCCAATTCTTGATTTTGTGTGACTGTGTAATGGAGAGATATTAGTACTTGTAAAACATCATTCCAACAACAGATGTGATATTTAAAACCAATTTTTCTGCTAGTGAATGTTATTTCCTGGCAGTGATTGAAAGTATAGTAAATCCCGTGCTCCTCAGCGAAGTTCTCTCTTCGTATGAATAACCAAAGACACCAAGGTATCACTCTAAGGTGTACTGCTGTGTTATACAAGGTGGTATGTTTAAATGATTTACATCACATTGAACAGCGTCCTGTGCCCGTATAAAAATATCTTCCAGTAGGAAGAAGGGTGTTGTTTGAAACTGCAAGTCATTTTTTGCATGAACAGGTAGAATGTTTTCCAGCTGACATAACTACAGCCAGTACACACATGTAATTTCCAATTCAGTCTTGCTCTCTATGCACATGGTGTCAGGAATAATACAGTAATGGATGTTTATAAAATGGGCGTGGCTTAGCGTTGCTGAGGTAATAATTCAGCTCACAGAAAGATCTGTTATTTTATGCTGTGTGGTGCTATTGAATTTAGGTTGTGGTTCAGGGACTTCATGCTACAGAGTTTTCAAATTCAGTTTGGAATTTGATTCCTGAAAACACGAGTTAGTCATACTTTTTTAACATATGTGAGCGTTTTCACAAGTATTTATTGAATATATTTTAGATAATCTCTTCCTGTATAAATTATGAGAAAGAAGCAAGGCTCATAGATACTAAGGTCAGATTAAATTCCTTTGGCAAATTTTTACAAGCTATGTGATCCAGTATTTGGCCAGAAGTATCAGGAAATACTATTAATGGAATGCTAGTCTTTTCTATAGCTTGCTTGCTCCTTTAGTAACTACGTGGAAGCAACCTTCTTTATTTTTGTTGGGTGGGTGGAGTCTGTTTTGACCATGAAAAGAATTTTGGAACAGTTGTTGAAGGAAGTGAGTTAGGACTGTATAAAATAATAAAAAACCTCTTAGATGTATGTTTTCCCTGAAACACCACATTGTACTGCTCTTGACTGTAATACCCCACTCTGCTCATTGCTGTGCTGCCCCCCATTTTTTTGTCTTGGGCTGACCATGATTCCTCTTGGGATAGTGATGATAACAAAAATGTAACCACTCAGAGAGAATAGAATTATTCTACTAAAGCACTTCCATTTGGATGTTCAGACTTGCTGACAAGACAGATGAGGTCTTTTGAAATGGTGATCCTTTTATGGAAGCCGGAATTTCCTTTGGTTCATCGATCTGAGGCCTTTTTTGGTGCTTTTTCATTTTCCATGTTGTATATACTGTCTCTAAGTATTTAAATGTGCATTTCTGAAATGTGCCAGCATGTGTTCTTTTGTGTGAATGCTAGGAGAAAAAAATCTCATCCTGTTCAACTGATAATATCTTGCTTTTCTGGAACTTAGTTTTGATGACAAGTACATTATGGCTTTGTTTTGATTTTTCTAGAGGTTAGTAAGCACATAAATTGAAAAATACGTGTAGTTACTTTTGATTATCAATGGAATTTCATCTGTTTAGGGAGTTTTTCAGTTTGTCTTCTGCCAGTTTCTGTAGGTGTCCTTGTGTGTGTCAGAATGACGATTTCCAAATGTTCTTAAGAGTTCCTGCAGCACCATCTGGTGGAGAGCTTTCGTGGTTCAATTAAATCCACCGCAAATTTTGCTAAAAGTAGAACTTTGACTCTGCTTTTCACCTCTCTCTTCAGTTTTAAAATTTGTAACATGCACCAAAGAAATGTTTCCCAGACAACTTAAAGAAAGTGTTTACTTCAGTCTTAGATCTGGTAACTGAAAAACTTAGATCTGGTAATTTTCAGTGTTTCCTATGGCATTAACTCATAAATAAATGTAAATGTAGCTGGAGGATTTTTATGTATGTGTTATGTATATGTTATGTATGAATGCACAATATTTTACAGTGAAATCATTTTCTTCTAGGATGAAAATATGATCAACTTTATCAAAGGTGGTCTCAAAATTAGGACAAGTTACCAAATATACAAGTAAGTTATTAGAAGACATTAATATAAGCAGTTGGAGTGGCATTAATGCCCCCAAAACAGAAAGGAATATTTTTGTATCAATCATAGTCACTAATAAAATTTTTATGTCCTGTTTCCCCTTCCCTCCTTTTTTTCTCCACTGCAAGGGAATGTCATCAGGTGCTACAGATGACACAGGGGAACAAAAGCAAAAATGAAACGTACTACCAGTTTGAAGGAGGAGTAAAACTTGGAATTGGAGCATTCAACTTGGTATGACTTCTTCCGCTACAGAAACGGCATTGGGATAATTCTGTAGAACTGTCTTTCTTTGTATATACTGTACTGTAACTGGTTTAACATTTACACATTTTTAAAGTAGAGATACAGGTTTTGGAGGCTTTATGCAATATGAAACCAGCTGCAACTTATGGCATGTGTGATTTCTGGGTTGTTTCCACTAGTTTATTCTGAACTGTTTGATTCTCTGGGAATAACTAATGTATGTATTTCTGAACTGAAAAAACAGCTGCATCTACCTGTAGCAGGATTTTATAAGATGCTTACACTGTGGTTACGGAATAGCTGGAGTGACTGTTTAATTCTAACTCCCCAATGTATCCTGTTCTTTTGCTTCAGTGATGTACTCTAGATTCATACAGATAATTATAGTTAGAAGAATGAACAACAGTTTACTGAGTTTTTGTAAAAGAAAATTGGATTTTCCTTACAATTTGCTACAGTTACACATCTGTCATGGTAACGGTGAAAGTTGATTTCTGTCAGTATGTTAATTTCTGTATCGTTCTTGATTAGAGATGTCCAATTTTGAGTATGGCCAGGAGAACTCAGGTCTATCTGCACCAGACTTTAAAATTCAAGCAACTGTGTTCATAAGTGCCCTGACCTCTCCTATTCTTCATGGAGTCTTCTCAGTAGGAGGCTTAACAGAAAAAGTGTCTCATGGCCAGGATGTATTAGGGTGAATGGAGCTCTCTGAAAACTGGCTCTTAAGTAGACCTGCTCCTTAATGCTCATTGAAAAGGTGGTTATGGTGTTTGTACATTTTCTGTTGTGTGGGATGTGGAGGATGCAGTGGGAACAAAATGCCTATAAACAAATCAGAGGGAACAAAAATGTCTATAATAGAGGTGTCTTGGTTTAGAAAGACAGGTATCTGCCAGGGAAACTGGGGTTCCCCTTAGAATAGAGGATGTAAACCCCTCACCCCCCGCCAAGTTCTAATTTTGCAATTAATGGCTCTCAGGCAACGATTTGGGAGTAGGAATAACAGCTTTTTACTAAGAATATAAGAATACAAATGTGGTAGAAAAGAAAAAGGGAAAAGAAA
>VZDJ01000011.1:235190-256230 GCA_008694505.1 Cyanoderma ruficeps
TCCCAGCTTTATCCAGGTGAGAATGGCTGGCTCCTCCCACGGGGTGGAGCATCACACAATAGGTACGCTAGGGGCTTGGGAAGAGTGTTAATGGCCCATTATGGAGAAAGATAAGAACAATGCTCTACCTGATACTGACCGTTGGCCCATTATCAAAAGGCACCCACCCCCAACTGTTTTTCAGCAGATGAAATTGAATAGACTATAACCCAGGACAAGAGGGCTGAAGGATTATAGCAACAAGTATTTTTAAAACCATTATGCTCTCTGATCTGCTAACTCAGTGCTCCTACAGGAAGAATAAATAGAGCTTCCCTGAGACTCCAAATAAAATAGAATAGTGCGGCTAAGGAAGATGACAGGTTGTAAGTAATACTGAAATAGATAAGACTTTCATTCCAGAAGACCCACAATTTCCAAGTAACTCTGACCAGCTGAAGGTAGAAACTTCTGTCATTATCTAAGGAAGCACAGCTGGACTCTGTCTATTTTCATGAGGGTTGATCATCAGAATTCTGAGCATGCATGTTTACTTTCAAGTTCTTTCATGTTTTACTTTTTTACTAATGTGTAATATCATTTAATGTAGCAGCTGGCCTTTTTGGTTCACATTTATAGCAATATAACTATTTTTTGAAGTGTTCATATTTTTAATTATCCTTTTATTTTTAAATGTATTTCAGATGCTGTCACTTTTACCAGGAAGGATCCTCCGACTTTTAGAATTTATTGGATTTTCTGGCAATAGGGTATTAGATTTGATACTTGCTTTTTCAAATTAATGTTTTCTCAGATAAAAGACTGGATAGATTTAATGTCATATATTCCACACTAGAAGTATGATCTCGATTGTTTATCAGTATTTTAGTGTTGTTAAAAAGATAAATGGGTTAGAGGATACAAGCGTAAAAGCACATATGGTGAAACCCCACTCTTTAACAACCATATGAAATAACCAGTTTACTTAAGAGGAGATTTTGCCAGTGCAATTTCCTTTAATTTTGCTGGTCCTTGAGTAGAGGATATCAGCTTTCTTTTCTGGTCGATGTAGTCAGAAATTGACATTTCTCTCTTTGAGGGAGAAATCACAGTTCTACATTTTTCCACCCAAAATCTCAGCCCATTTCTTTGGAAAAAGAATTTCTGAATATCACATGTCGCCCTGGAATCTAGGTACATCTTTCTTTTGTGGGTGAGAAAAATATTTGTAATTTGCTTTGTAAGTATTTTGCATCTCTTTAAAACTCTTTTTGACTCCCATAAAAAATTAAAAAACCCAAACAAAACTCAAGCAAAAAACCCTAATAAGATAACCCACAGAATTCGGTACACAACTGAACTTCAGGTTATTAATGCTACAGCCACCATATGGTCTTTTTGCTGTTAACTTGTCCACAATATGGTTCTCCTGTTGTAAAATTAGACTTCAGTAGAGACCTGTTCATTCTGTTTCTTCCTCTGAAAGGCTTGGTTCATGCTGAAGCTCTTCCAAAATATACATTTTTCCTTGACTAAAAATGCAATAAAAGCTAAAAGAAAAGAGACAATTTTGAAATATCATCACTTTTTTTTTTGTGTGGTGCTTGAATTCTTCTGTAATTCATCAAGTTGCTGTGCAACAAAACTGTTCTGTTAATATTTGTTTTGAGGCAAAATTATGTTTCTGAGAAGTCACTGGTTTTGGTCAGGGAAGCTCTGAACTCACCTCCACACCCCCCAAGCAGCCAAGCTATTATGTAGTGGGTTTAAACAGGAGCGTAAGGGAAATCTCATGCGTTAAGAGCTGCATAAGGCTCCATGAATCTGGATCTGTCCTTAGATACTGATATATCAGCAGAGGTAATATTTTGGTCAGAACCTCAAAGTAGTGTCCTACTTGATGGAAAAGAGTTGAGGATAACCAGGGTTTTCTGTGGAGGAAGATTCACACCAACAAGTAGCACTGGAACAGTTGGGAGGGTTTACCACTGAACATAGGTTGAAGGATGTTATTCTGAAAGTCTCATAGTCAGAACATAATGGGAAGGCATTGTAGACCTGTGTGTCTGCATGGTTCGTGTGGTGTTCCCATTTCACCAGAGCACTGAAATGCATGATTTTATTAAGAGTTAGATTAGTCTTCTCCTTCCTGAGTGCTATTAGCTTGGCAGAAATGTTTTGGTAGAGGGTTGTGTTGGATTTGAGATAAGTACTGAATTATGAAATGCTTACATCTGAAAGGAAAACTGAATTTTGGTTAGCCAGAAAAAAAATTAATAGTAACTCTGTATACTCATAGTTAATTCTGCATGTGTTTGTGATATTTCTTAGGAGTTGGGCCTCTGCCAACTACGGGAAGGCGCATCTGGCAGCAGTTTGAGGGCCATTCTGTGTACTTTCACCCTGTTGGTTTATCATACTTACGTCTCCTTAATCCTTGGTGAGACCACTGTGTAGCTTTTCAGTCATGCTACACCTTATGATAGATACTGTGATTTATTTTTATAATTGAATTTCAAAATTGTGGCCAGGTAGGGGTTTGCTGTATACTTAATTATGATCTAAAATTAATATGCATTACAAAGCTGTGTCTGCAGAAACAGTGAGGATGGATAGCACTATACCACCATCTTGCTCTATTTGCAGGGCTATCTCAACAGCAAAATATTGCAAAGCAGTATTAAGTTAGAAAAGTCATTATCCATAAATTAACATCAGATGTTGTGAAAACTATCTCCAGAAAAAAGCCTATACACCAGAATTAATTGCTTTTGCCATTTAGAGCTAAAAGTCATGATTAATTCTATATGCTTCTTTGCCATATATTTTCACGTTCTTTAAGTATTTTAGTACTTGCCCCTCAGGCTCATCAGGAAATTAAGGAGAACTTCATTTCTTCCAGCATCACTTGTATTTCATTACTGAGTTCAAAATTAGGAGAAGAGGCAGCTGAGAAATGTTTTCCTAATTTGCTAAAGCAATTAAAGGGTTTTAAAATTATAACTGGGATCAATAATGGAACAGTCTAAAAAATATTCCTATAATTCTAGTCTGTTTTTACTAACAGACATTTAGTATTTTTAAAGCACTTAATATCTTTGGGACAAGAATTTAGTTTTATAGAAACACAATATTATGAAATAATTCTGCTTTCATATAAAGCAGTCATCCATTGATCTGTCAAATATGATTTGAAAACAAAATCTTGCTCTATGAAACTTGGATTTTTTAAAGTACATTGAGGTTGGTTTATTATGTTTTCTAGGTACAGGGGAAGCCAACCTTCAGGAAGCAGACAGTCTGCTTGAACCCTACCTCCAGAAATTTCCAAATGTGCGTATTTTTAATAAATTTTATAACAGAAATGTACTTACCTAAGCTCAAATTCCTAACTGGTTATTTTTATCTTCTCTTTTCAAGGGTTCCATTATTCTATTTTATGCCGCCAGAATAGATATACTGAAAGGAAATTTTGAAAAGGTAAATAATTTTTTCTTTCTAAGGTTCTTGTTTAATGTTTAGCCTGAGGGGGGAAAAATAATTAATTCATCTACACATATCAGTTGGACTGATAAGTATGCTGTTATCCCTGTTCACATTCACTGTCAGTGTTGATTCCAGCCCTCTCTCTAAGTGAGACTGAAAGGGAAGTTTATCTCATTTTACTTGTCAGGTGTTCTCCACCTGGGTGCTAGGTAAGAATTTGCTCTGTAATTAGACATTGGTCTCACATGGAGTTGTAATTGAGCCAGTTTTCATCATTCTTCCTTAACTACTTATAGGCACAATTGAGGTTTCAAGACTGCATAGCAGCCCAGCAAGAGTGGAAACAGATTCATCATCTCTGTTACTGGGAACTTATGTGGTGCTACACCTTCCAGCAGGACTGGCTTCAAGCGTATCGGTATGCAGACCTGCTCAGCAAAGAGAGCAGGTGGTCTAAGGTAAATGTGGTCTTTGCTCTGATGTGCCAGTGGTCTCTACAGTTAAAGTTACTATTCATTTTGCACAATAGGTATAATGTTTGCCTTTCTGAGAAACTCATAAGCAAAAACACAGTGGTACCAAAATGTTTTAACTGGGTGGTTAAGGACAAATTTTTATTTCATGTTTTGAAGCAGCAGAATCATTAGCAGCAATGCTTTGGCCCCTCCAAAAATGGAGGTACTTAGCCAAGGTGGAAGAAGGAAGATGGATAGGAAAATTGTAAACTTGTCTCTCAAGTCAAGTTCTAACACTCACTAGTAAAACTTGGCTGAAGAAAGTGTGTTTGGTGTTCATAAACAGACACACCTACTCAGCAGCTGCTTTGTGACACAAAATGAGAAATGCTGCTGGGGACAGGATCTCACAAGAAAAGCTGGGTTATCGGATAACTTTCCTTGTAAAACGTTTCTCAGAGTATGAACCAAGCCCAATGTGTCGATAACCTTTTATGCATTATTATTGTCTGTTCCTCTATAGATTACTGTTTTATTATCTTAATTAAAAAGGATATAATTCTCTCTAATTAGAATTAGAACACCTAATTCTTGGCAAAAGAGGAAGACAACAGTATATGCAACATGAAGTGCAAACATCTTTAATAGAATTATGGAATTTTTTTTCTTAAAAACCCAGTTATTAAAATTCCCTTGAATCAGTAGTCAGATATTTCCTTCTGTTCTTTTCAAGCATGTCTCTGCATGTAATAGATCATATAATAACAGTTGTGGACTTTAGAACAGTTAAGTCATTTAACCTCATCTCCTTGATAGTGGTTTGCATAATAAATTCACCTGTTCTTTGCAGGAGATACCTTTAACTCTCTGACTAATATAAAATGCTAATAAATACATTAAAAATAAAATCACAGCATAAACTATGTGGCAAAGGGAATGCTAAACTTTTACAGTTCTACCTGCCTGAGAATTATGGAAACACTTTGCTGCAGCAATTGGGATGAGAGATTGGAGTCTTTAATGTATTGATTAAACACATAAAATCAGATGCAGTAATCTGTTTCTGTTTCTTTTCGAAATAGGCAATATATGTATTCCAGAAGGCAGCAATTCTGTGTATGCTTCCAGAGGATGATTTGAAGAGGACTGGTGAGGACATAGTGTCTTTATTCAGGTAAACTTCCATAAAGCAGCTGAATGTGCCCTCTTGTTCCCCCCATATCTTTGTCTTGTGTGACTTACTTCATGCTTTTAACCATAAACACTTCGTTTTTTCTCTTTGCCTTTAGCATTAAAATTGCTTTTATCAGCAAAGATATATCCTACATATCTGGTCTCCGGGGTGTAAAACAATTTTAAGATGTTATATTTCAGAGAAAAACAGTAAATCTAACTGAAATGAGATGAAAAAAATACCAATAAACAAGTTCCATTTTTCCTTCTTGTAGACAAGTGGATGGTCTAAAACAGAGAATTGCAGGAAAATCTATCCCAACTGAGAAGTTTGCAGTAAGGAAAGCTCGACGCTATGCATGTCCTCAACCAGTGAAGCTGATACTCCCTGCCTTGGTATTTGTTCTTGCTTTGTTTTCATCCTTTAGAAAAAAAGAATTTTATGTTATGAAAGAAATTTGCGTCATTATACAGGGAAGGAATAATATATAATATTGTCCAGTATTATGTGTCTGCATTTTAAATTTTTTAAAGAAATACTGTATTCATGCAATCTGATTTTTGTGAAAAGTGTTAGGGACTGGATCATACTACCAGCAAAGCAGCAGTCTGAAACAAGCACCAGATTTTTTATGTGAGAAGTTCAGCGTACACAAAATTGCATTCACGTTCTTTTTAGGCTGGCATGATTTTGGTGCTTGTCTTCTAGACTCATTAGGACATTAAGGGGTACTCTGGTACTTTCTCTTTTTCTGATGAAATGAACAGTGGTGGTTGGTTTTTGTTGTGGGTTTTTTTTTTTCCTTGTATTGAGTCTGATTAATACATGCAGAAGTTAAAGATACTTTATGAATGCTCTTCTAATTTTCCATATTTTAACTTCAGAGTCATTACTGTTGCAGTCTGTTTATATGTACACAGCAGTGATACTTCTCATATGGGAATGCTAAAATCTTTGTACCTGCATAATTTACCAACAACTGTACGTGAAAAACCTAATTCAAGAAGGAATTTCTTTTGTTAAAGCTCATTGATATAGAAAGAGGAGTCCAAAGAAAATTAATCCACTGGTTCCAAAATTCACTCTATATTAAATTGTGTGTAGAAGACTAAGTAAAATTTTTCTTGGGCTTGTAAAGCAGAGTGCTTGTAAGTTGCTGTCATGGGTTGACGCTGGGCAAATGCCAGTGCACCCATGAGTGTATAGTTTTTAATAAACTACTGTGAGATGTGGTCAGTCAGTCAGGAACCGAGCAGAGCAGGCCTGTCACTTGAAATGGGAAACATTTATTAACCTACATAACAATAACAATAGAAAATACAAAACAACAGACAATAGACACAGGAAGACAACCCAATCACCCAAAGGCAGAATAAGAAACCTCTCACAACACTTTTCCTCCTCCCCCCAATTTCCATCCTTTACAATGCTCGACAGTTGACACCAGCACATACCCACATATCTACTTGCTTAAACCTTCCACGACCCTGGATTCCTAGCAAGCCGTTATCCCTTAAAAAGACAATCCTTAATCCATCCAGAGAGAGAGAGGAGTCTCTCTTGCAACCACAGACACCCCCCGCACAGGGAAAACACAGGTCTATCTTCCCGTGCTCCCATGTCACCCATGGCACCACCCGGAAAACTCTACCATGGTGACCCTCTCCCTCCCTGTCACAGTGCTCTCACCACCGTACAGGGACTAAGACTAGATAGGGCTCCTTTAAGGACGTTTGGCCCAGTACCAAAAACCAGCCATCTCTTCCACTGGGACTAGCAGTCCCCCCCAAATTCAACCCCTGGGGCGGAGGGCTCCAAAAACAGGGCGCAGAGTCTTTAGCTTGAACCAAAAAGCATCCACCCAAAATACAGTCTCATTCATACTCAGATGAGTCAGGGTCTGTCTATGGCTCCCATTACGCAAGAGACGTCCAACTCAAAGGCCACTCGTCTTCATCTCTGGCAATCGGGGGAGATTCTTTTCATCTTCCTTTATCATCTTGGTCCCAGGCTATTCTCTCTCGTCTAAAAAACCACCAGCCATGAGGAACAGTGTATGAGACAGTTCTCTTCTGCCTTAGAAAGAGTTAAAAGTTTTCATTCTCCCGGCGAGGTCAGGCACGGCAACTCCCACACACGGCTCGCAACTCCGCTCGCACCTGCTCTCTGGGGAAAGAGAGACGGGCCGAGGGGGGGCGGGGGGTAGGGGACAGGGACGGGGGACGGAAGGCACCCAAGGGTCTCCACCCCTCCATCCTGACCCAGCTCCTGTCCCGTTCCTTCTCTTCCCTCCCCCGCTTCTGGAGCCCAGGCCTACCCCAGCCAGGCCCACCTGGCTCTCCCCTCCCCAGCCGGGGAGAGGAGAGAGATGCTCCTCTGCCGAAGCAGAGCCAGGAAAAAGAGGAAGTACGTCGGGAGTCCTCGCTTTTAACCCCTTGTGTCCTCAGAGGCGTGTCCAAACTCTCAGTGGCCACCGAAGATGCCAACATCCAACCTGGCCACTGATTGGTTTGACCTGAGTTTCTTAAAAAAAACTCACTTCCCCCTCAAACCATGACAGTTGCGAGTATGTATATTTGGTCTTGCTGTCAAATCCAATATCTTTTAATTTAGGATTTTTTTCATCATGGATTAGGCATAACTAAACATAGTGAATGGTTTATTTCAGTAGGTATAAATCAGACAAAACTGCAGAATTGAGACAAATCTAGCATGATGTAGTTGATGATGTTAATAACACTGTTTCAGACTTTGATAGAGCCAGATTTTTTCTGTCTGAAAACCTGCATATTTACAGTACAAATACAAGGGGAATTATTTCACCAGTGTATTGTATCAGCATCAGAATGACATTAGGCTTCATATTTCAGAGGTGTAATTTCAATAACAGTAGAACAAATGACCCTGTAGTATGTGATGACTGAGTTAAGATCTTGGCTTCTTGCTGGCTAGCATTAACCCTCATTCTTTTAAAGTTTTACAATGTGATAATGTATCAAAAAAAACTTATTGCTTACTGTTGTACTGAGGCATCTGGGAAGTTTTTTTCCCCAGGATTTGCCTTGGTTTTTTCCCAACAAGATTTTGTGGAAATTATAGCAAAATCATGTGTTGGATGTGCCTACTGAAATACATTTTTATCCAGAAAGTTGTATCTACTTCCAGTTTTGCTCTGTATAGAAGGTATAGATTAGAGCGTCTCTCTCTTTCTCTCTCTATATATATGTCAAAACACAACCATGTGGTTTTGGGTGCATACTTAAATAAATGTACTGTATATACAAGCACATACTTAAATGCACACCAAATTTACCTTTAGAAAGAAACTATTTTTAGCTCTTTCTTTAGTTCATGTGACAAAGGCCACAAGTTGAAGCTAAAGCATCCAGTTTTGCTGATGTGTTATGTGGATGAGGGAAACTTATAAAGCCAGTCCTTATAAAATCTGTTTAGTTTAATTTTTCAAGAACTGTGAAAATACATGATAGTAAAATCTAAAATCTGTTAAAAGGGGGTCAGAACATTCAAAACTTAGAAACCCAGGTTAACTTTGTCAACACATGTTCAACGTACTTTTTCCTTTCCTATTCCTAGATGTTTTGTACCAAAACAAGCTTTGGTAGTATTTTGTACTCAAAAATGTTCCACAACAGCCTTATCAGAGGCACTCTTTAGTTAAATACTTACACAATTCCATGAGTTTTTCTTCCCTTTTTTTTTTTTAATCAGGAAATGATGTATGTCTGGAATGGATTTGCAATTGTGGGCAAAAGAGCAGACCTCACTGAAAACTTACTGGTAACAATTGAAAAAGAAGAAACTGCTCTACAAAGTGAAACTAGTAAGTGATCAATTAAGATGGAATTAATAATCTTATAAGAAGTGCTGAAATTTTCTATGCTTCTGTCTTCTGATATTCTGCAAGTGAGTATTGGCTTTGACAATGTGCTAATTCAGTCCAAGTATGGAAATTTTGGAGCCATGTGAAAGTTACAGGTGGTTCTTCAATGTGTTCTTTATGCAGCTCGATTGATGCTGCAGACAAATGCAGAAAACCCCAGGACATGAGGTTGTTACTGAACATGACTGCTCTAGCTTAGTTTTTCTTATCTTTGAGAGTGTTCTTGGACCATGATCTTCTAATGTCTTAAATGTCTGAAAAATACTTTTTTTAAAACCAATTTATATCACACTTTATTACAGAGGACACCTGCTGCATAGAATATGACAAAGTATAAAAGATATGATGAAGTGCTGTGCATGAATGAGTCTGTGTTTTTGTTTTACTTGCTGGAAAAATAAAACATGTTTGCTAATTGTAAAATGAAACATACTTAACAAATAAACTTAGAGCATGATTTTACATCTTGGAGTAATGTTTAGAGAATCAGCCCGTAACTTACTCCTAAAAGAATTTAAATGGAATAATTTAAATGGAATTATTGCAGCTGGTTCTCCGCACAAGTGCTTGATTTTATCAGAGTGGTTCTGTCCCCTGTCATATGAATTTTTTGGTAGATTTCTCTTTTGAGTTTTTCCTAGAATGAATGTTACCATGTTTTGCATGTGAAACTTTTTAAATGATAATTCACTAAAAATAATTTCTATTGAACCCAGATTTTAGTCACACTTATAATAAACAATTCAGCAACTTACTTTTACCAGTGGTTAAAACAGCTATATCTTAAGTTTCAGAATTGCTAAGTATGATTTACAGTGTAAATTGAGGCAATGCGTTAGAAATTACACAGGGACATGCAAGAAATATATAATGGTCAAATCTGGATGGTATAATAAACCAAATGAGAGTAACCTGCATGGCCATGTTTGAATTGGGTTCCTTTATTTTGTGTTGCTCTTCACTTTTCTGCAGAATTAGTAGTGTGCCTCTTAAATCTCAAGTGTTCTCCTTTTTTGTTGTTGTGATATTAAAACAGAAGTGTAACGATATGCAAGATACTTGCAAATAAAGTAATTCCCATGAGCTCCATGCGTAGGGCACATGGCAGAACCTGCTGGAAATCCAGTGCTGCATTGGTGCAGAAGTTTGTACTAGAAATGCTCATCAGCTGTAACAGTGAAGTAAATTTCCCATCAAATCCCCAAGTAGAGATATGCAAGGTACCAAAATAAAAGCAATGTAAATAAAACCACTGTGTTTTTCTTATGGAAATTCACTGTTTGTAAACAGGATATAGTCTGGAAGTGTGTATACTTTCTGTGTGATTGTTTTTTAGTAATAGCTTCTGTCAGATGTAATTTTATTCTGGATTTCACCTATGTGATCTTGATCTGCTTTTAAAGATACAGAAGCAGTGAAAATAAAGACTCTTGATTACCAGAGTTGCTGCTGAATCCCTAAAAAATAGTGAATAAGGCTGCTAGCAGTGTATGACAAGGTTACAATGTAATTTTAAGAGACAGTTTTTAGTAGCAGTAACATCAAAGGATTGCTAAGGTGCTGTGAAAGAAGAATTTTGGTTATCCACAAAGGTCACTTAGGGATTGAGACTTCTTAGAATTGTTTTTACTTCATTTGCTTCACATGAAGTGGCACAGCATGGAATCTGTCAAGGACTGAAAGTAATTTTATGTTGTATAGAGCTGAAAGCAGACAGGGTAGAAGGAAAAAATGAAAGACATTAGAGATGTTTGTTTTTTCTTTTCCCCACACAGAATTTCTAGGAATTTTTTTTCCAATATATAAAAAAGAATATGTAACTTCAAGAAAAAAATTATTTTTTGTTTATTTTTTTGTCCTGGTAATGATACTTCTTTTGGTGTAGAGCACTGCTGCTGCAAAGTGGTTCTCCCGCATTTAATGCAAAGTTGTCTGTGTTAAATTGGCCTGTGCATTTGTTGTCATTTAGTGTTAATGTTTCGGCATAATAGCTTTTATTCTTTTGGGAAATAAGACTAGTAGTTGAAGTTGTTAAACACTGGTGAGCCCTTACTGACATGGGTGCATGCCCCCAGAATTTCAATGAATGAGTCTTTCAGGAGACAGTGGCAGAAAATCCAATACTTTAGCCTAGCAAAACAGGCCAGAGAGAATAGGAAGTACTCATGTGCTGCACTTCTACTGTCACTAAAAGCGCAGTCTGTCAGTTACAATCTATCAAGACTTCCCGGGTTTAAACACAGACAGAAATAAGGCTGAACATGGTGGCAAAGCACTTTGCAGAATCCTAAAATGCGTTAGTCTTGCATGTTTCAGAACTGTTTACGTAGGATTTCTTTGGCAGACTGTTAAGGAAAAAATTAATGTGACCTTAGAGAGCTGGTAATTAGTTGTAAACAACATGATCAGAAGGGAGAGTATTTTGCTTCCTGAATTGTTAATATATGTGGTGCCATCTGTCTATCCATATGCGTTTTCTGCTTTCTTTTCCTTCCTTGTACGCAGCAAATGCTACAAACTAAGGGAACTAAAAAAGATCACACTTGTTAAGTAAATTTTGAATTGATTCAAACACCCTTTTTCATCTGATATTTTTAGTCCTGTTGAACATAAAATTATTGAATTTTTCGAGTATTATACACTACTACTGAGGCTTCTCAAACATTAGAGATGATAAAAATACTAGTAAACATGGTTTTTTGAATTTGCACTGCAAAATGATGCCTCTGAAGTGTTCTGTAGGACGGAGTCATGGCGTAGTTTTGCAAGTCTTTTTATGTTACTGGTGCTACTGGAGATGTGCCAATGCTCTGTAACAGGGGAAGCTATTCAGATAATATGATGGTTTCTGTCTCATTGTAGTTTTAGCTATTGCAAGTATGAAATCTTTAATTAATGACTGTTTATGTAATGTAATGTATTTAATTAATGACTGTTTAATCTCCAATTAATGGCATTTATGCCTGTTTGTTGGATGTTTCAATTTCTTCCTATTTCTTCTTGGCCTGTCTTTTAAGAGGAAGATATGGATATCATGGACACATCTTTAGTAGACAGTATTTTAAATCATCTGAAGGTTATGTGCATTTTGAGGTACAGAACATGAGAAACAATGTCCTGTATCTGAATACATATTCTCTACTGAAAATCTAATTTTCCTTTTCATGATGTCTTCAAATTGTTTGACATATCTCACTTTTGCTGTTAGATCACAATGAATACTATGTGGATGATGCGTGCATGTTGCAGCTACTGAAAGGCCTCTGCCTGAAACACTTGGGAAGACTCATGCAAGCTGAATTATGTTTCAGTAAAGTAATTCAAAGGTAAAAAAATAACAGAAATAGATTTTCTGGCTTTTGGTGACATTTCTGATACTCCTGTTGCAGCTGTCATGTTAGAATTTTGAGTAATTAAAAATCGTGTTAAGGAGCTGGAATTAAAATACCTGTGAAAGTAGTTAGACAACCAGAAAACTTTGCTTGTATTTTTCTGTAGGAATTTAACACTTACTATAGCTTTATATATGTGGTGTTTGAGGCTAAATAAACTATCAGGTAGCATACCCCAATACATTTGGAATTGCATTTGCAGAGCTACCTGTGAGTAAGGACAATTCATATATGTTTCCTGTTGGGTTTTGTTTGTTTTTTTTTTAAGACTTCACCATGTAGACAAAAAGTTGTTCTTACATGTTTTAGTTGAAGACTTCTTTCTTGTGTTATGGACTTTCAGGTGTCAGATCCATACCAGCTGTAATAGCTTTTCTATATAAAACATGAGTCAGGTACTGGTTGTAGTTGAAAACTTCTTAGAAGTTTTTAGGTATTTCGGCTGAAGAAGCATTTTTACATGTGCAATGTTTCTAACAAGTGATTCAGAAAAATTAATAATTAATAATAGAATTTATTATTGAGAATTACATGTGTTTTAATTCTCTTGCTGTCTTGTTTTCTCTTTTCGTTTCTAAGATCCTATGTAAGTTTAGTCAAGCACATTGCAAGTTACAGGGCAGAGGGGCTTGACTGGTTGCAAGTTAAAGGAGCACTATTTCTGAAACATCTTTTTCCAAAGGTAGATGGCAACAGGGAGGCTTTTATAGCTGAGAAAATCTAAAGACAACATAAAGTCTATGTTTTGCATGGGTGAGAGGAAAAGTTTTCTGGCGAGTTGAATACCTACATTTTGTTCAGCTTTATTTTCTACATGTTTAGGGCTGCTATAGAGCTTTAAGACTGTTTATCAATGTGTACAGAATTAACCAGTAAAAAGGCTTCAGAATGTTTTTTCTGGCTATGTGCTGTTACAGGCAGTGGTTCCTTTTAGAATTTAACTGGTCACTTGAGACAGGGTTGTAAGTAACCATTTCTGTATTTTTCTGGTATTCTAGTGAGAAGCAAATAAAATATGACAGTTACTTGGTGCCATTCACGCTGTATGAATTGGGTCTTCTGTACAAACAACAGGATGAGAGAGAAAAAGCAATAAGATACATAGAAACTGCAAAGTAAGTGGAATTTTTTTATCACCTTGTAAATTAAGAATAGCTGTGTATTTGTAGCAATGAAGTGGTTTTTCTTCCTGACAGCTTCCTTGCAAAATACAAGTAATTATAAATTTGTGTTCTTGATTTGCAGAACTTGTCCAGTGTAGTTGAATTTTGCAGTTTCATGAAACTGTCCTTCAGACACAGTGGAGTAGACAGATTCAGATAGGACACAGTATGAAGGGAAGATGTTTCTTTCTCGTATGGGCGTCAGAAATGCTGAGGGTCTACTGCACGTGTAGGATGAAGCTGGAGAGTCCAGGGAAGGGATATGTACCATTCTGTCCCAGAGGCCAGCTGTGGGAATTAAATTAGCTTCACTAAAGGTGTTCATAAGAGTAGGTTAAAAGCCAGTACACCAGTCCAACCACATCCCTTTTTCCTTTCACATGGTGTCACAGAAGAGCAGGTGAGAGTTTAATTTATTGTAGAGCAGCATGTTTGCCAAATTTGAAGATTGTAGTCTGAGATAGAATGTCCCTTGTGTTTACAGAGAAGTAGCCCAGTTCTTGTAATAGTGTCCCCTCATGGGGTTTTTTTTGTTTGTTTTGGGGAGATGGGATTTACAGAATATGACTTCTGTAAAAATGATGTTTATCACTCTGGCTGAATTGTGTTCTGAATTGGAACATACATTTACTAGTAACACCCTTTTCTGTAGTATGGCTTGTCTTTTCACAGCAAATTTCAGTAGTTAAAAGGATCAAAATAAGTGAAAGAGATGCTAAGACACAGGTTCAGTTTATCAGGACATTTTATTTTAGTACTGGTCTAAGCCTTCTTTGTGCAATTTGTGGATGTAGCTTTAAATGTCTCATAACTCATCTGTGTGTCAATCTCCATTTCCTGTTGAAGGAATAAAGACTCTGAAGTTACAAACACATGAAGCAGAAACAATCCAATCCAAACCTCTTTTTCTTAAACTAAGTTGTCTGTTTTGCAGAAACAACTACAAGGAATATTCGATGGAGTCCAGGTTGCACTTCAGAATTCATGCAGCACTTGACAGCTTGAAGGTGTCACCTGCTTCAGCTCCTTGAATGAGGAGGGATGCTTTTAAAGCATACAATAAATAGCCTACACAATCTTTTTGCAATCTTTTTTTAATCATAGAGAAGAACATAATGATTGTTTCCGTCACTTCTGATTTGATGTATGTCATTCCTTTAGATGTTTTCTGTATAGCGCCTATACTGTATCTACATGCTCTTTTAAAGACCTTATATTTTGTTTGATAAAAATAATTTAATATTTGACTTGAATGGGGGATATTTTTAAAAAAAGGTGATGGTGCAATAAAGTTTAATGAAAATACTTTATTTTTTTTAATATAAGAACAGATGCAGGTTATGCAGTGGAACTGGTGATAATTTCTGCATTTTTGGAAAGTTTGATTTTCTGCAGTACACTTGAGACTTTTTTCCCTCTGGAACAACACTGCAATATCTGCGGATAACCTCACCCACAGTTTTTGACATACCATACTCTGAAATGTGTGTTCCAGAGGAAAGAATTAGTCATCTTTGACTTAATTTCATTTTGGGATCAAAATGAACCTGTCTGAAGTGCAATATTTTTTGTCAGATGAAGCTGAGCAGGGCTACAGTTATAATGTCTTTGCAAGTCTATTCCACTCAAAAGAAGTGCTTGCAGGGGATATTTTTCACTTGTAGAAAAGCAGAGCTACAAAGGACATTATGTCCTTGTTCTAAAGTAGAATCAGCAGTCTTAAGTTGATCCTGACAGAATTATTTCACCTGTTTAACCAAAAAAAAAAAAAAAAAGGCACTGAGAACAGTAATTTTGAAACTTGCACAGGATATATTTCCCAGTGAGAAAAGACTGGGAAATTTTGCCTGATGTCTACCCCAAATAATATAATTCTTGGCACAACTGATTGCTTCCCATCTTCCCTGTCATGGAGCTGGAGAAAGGATTGTTCTTTTCCTTTTTGAAGCAATCGTTTGTAGACTAGCACCCTAGTTGGTATTCTCTGTACTTGGACTTCAATAAAAAATTGGTGGATTTATGTATTTTCCTAATAATGAGTTACAATTCCTTTTAACGGAAGTTGATTGTCCATCAAAAAGTGAATTCACTTTTAAACTTGCAGTTAAGAAAATGTGCATATTTCAGTCTAACTTCTACCAAAAATATGCAGTGAAATTGAGATACTTATAAGTGCATGCATTTTTCTTTTCATGCTTATATGCAAACAGCAGTATCAAATTGAATTTCCCATTTATTTAGATACACAGATTCTCTAGCTGTCTATTCTTAAAAATAAAAATATATTTGATTTTTATTTAAGTATACACCAAATAACTCTTCTTTCACTAGCTATTGCAAAACTTACCATTTCCATGTTTTATCCATGTCCACTATGTTTTCTTCTGCACAGTAAATTCATAGTATCTGTGCTCATGTATGTGATTTTCTGTCCTTAATTACCACCCAAGGAAAATCAGGATAAAAGAAATGGGTGAAAAATGTGTCCTCAGTAAATGAGTAACTGAAGTTTCTAATCAAACAGTAAATATAATCTAAATGCTATAGCAGTTCTTCTCAGGTTACTGAGAACACAGCTTTCTTCTCTGACTTAAAAATAATGGGGTAATTTAATTGCTTCTAATTCTGTAATACAGTGGTATATTTACAGCAGAAGTAAGAGATTAAAAATACTAGCTAAATAAACATAACGGGTCTTTCAAAATGGAAACCTGATCCAAAGTCTTTCTTTGTTGGTTTGGATTTGTGCCTATTGTAAATGTGTAACTAAATTATTGTGTAAAATTATACACATGTAGGTTTGAAGCTTAGATACCCAAGACACTGAATTACTGATAAAATAAGCATGCTTATTTTCAAATATGTGCAGTTCACTGTAGCTGAACTTCAAAGCAGAGCTTAGCATATGCTGTCAATTGACTTCTCTAAAGATTTGCCCATTTATATATGATTGTAAACTGTTGTGGGCAGAAATTCAAATATTTTCAGAAAATACTTTTAATGCATCTGTGGGCATTATATGTTCAGGTTATTTTGGTTTAATCTGATTATTGGATTGGGATCTGCTTCTTTTTTCTGTAGAAGGTGATGGGCCAGTAAAACTTCTGTGATTGGTGTTCCAAGTAGCACTTTACTCTGGAAGAGTTATAACTGGGACTACAGATTCTCAGGGCGGAGCATGATGTAGTCTCTGATCCCTTCTTTTTGTGGGGAATGTCTTACAGCTAATATTTTATGGGTGATTCGAGATAAAAATCAAAATTAACAAAAAATGAACAATGATCTTCCTTAGAAACTGATTTTTTCAAGGTTTAGTACAAAGCTTCAAGAAGTAGTGTACTTTTTTCCATGGGTGATGTTACTGACTGGAGAGAGTAAAAAGAGCTATTTTCTTCAGCCTTCCAAAGGTGATATTAGTTCGCTGTGTATGTTATACTGTGCTTCCTTTGGGATCAGCCTTTTTGCACTCCTGCAGAGAACAGGCTCATCAGCACAAATTTGCAGTACCCTCTGTAGTGTTCTGAGGACCTAATATTCAGCGCTATTTAGAGCTTGTCTCCTTTCTGTGCTGCTGTTCCAAACTTTGCTAGAAAGATTGATGGATCAGGATTCTTAGCTTTAAGCTTTGTTCTGGATATTTGTTTTCCAAGTTGTTAATGGTGGAAATATAAATGTGTGAGATGATTTGTAACCCTTCAGTTAAGGTAGGTCTCCACAGAGCTACAAGAAATGCTTAGTTTTCCAAATGCTGCTGAAAAGTGCATTTGTCCTTGACACAATGTATCAGTGATGCAGTATTATTTAGGACATTATGTCTGAGTTAAGTGATTTCTGTCTAAGAGTTCAGACAAAAGGTCTGTGATGCTTTTTTTTTTCTTCTTTAAATCTTGTGTATTCTGTACTGGGCCTTAAATACAGCTCTGGTTTAGTCTTAACTGCTGTTTATAATATTCACCGCACATGCTCATCCTCCACGGGAATTTTGAATATTGTGCTGAGACTTAACTAAGCAAAGCTGATCATTTACTTATGATGTTATAACCTCTCTTGATAATAGTAGGAATTATAATATATACAAGAGCAAATTTAATTTGTTAGTTTAAACAAACAAAGCTAAGCTTACATTATGACAAAAGTAGTTTAGTTATTTCTGATAATAGATGTACTTTTTTTTAAGATAAGCAATAATAAATTAGCCTGGTTATAGGACAAAGCTTCTCTTTGATTAAGAATTGCCTACTTAGAAACTACTACAAAAAAACTTCTTGTCTGTGCATATCAATCAAATGTTTAAACTTGACTATGGTTTGTAAGTCTTCATTCATCAATTTTTAACAGAAATTGAATGCAAGTATACATTAAAAGAAAGCTGATGCAAGGTTGTTACCTCTCTGTTCTAATACACATGGGGTAGCAGCTGTATGTAGCACTTTATGGCCAGAGAAATGTACAATAATCAGATCTTGTTGTGTTTTTAAAACACCTTGCAAAGTAATGTGTCAAACGAGTAATTTGTTGTAACAAATTCAACTTAGACTTTGCAGTTATTTTATTACTAATCTTAATGTTTCATGTCTTTTGTCTCTGTATTCTTATACTGCCTAGTTCAACAAAGAATGTTTATATTTGCCCTGGTGCTGCAGTCTTTTTGTTTCTAATCTACTGAGGTTTGCACATGTTCTTATCTGGTACTTGATGAGTAAACAATGAGGGCAGAAAAACAGAAAATGAGGAATGAAGTATTTTCTGGTTTAAAGAGCGTGTAGAAATGTCCATCGTGATGCACTGGAATGGATTTTCACTTCAGAGGAATATAAATCACATATGCTTGTGCTACTGAGTGCTGAATTTGGCACTGTATTCTAGTTGTACATCAAGAACACTCACCTGAGATTTACCAAAGCATCATCATCAAAAAAGTCCGGATGTCTAGAGTAAAAATGCTACCTTAGGTATAGAGCTCTTATACAACCTGTCCAGACAGAGGTTGTACAGAGCTGCCAAGGTCAATTGAGTGACGAAAGGGTCTTTGGAATGTAGATAGCAAATATAAAATAAGCTGCAGGGGGGTTTTGTTTGTTTGGGGTGATTTTGTTATGCTGCTGGTGTTTTGGGATTTTTTTTAAAAATTGTGTTTTGGGTTTCAGTTTGGTGGGTTTTTTTTTTTTTTTTCTTANTTTTTTCCTTAATTAGTAAAAAATGCTATAGGACAGCTTCATAAAGAAACATTGTGGCTCTTAACTTTGCAGCTGATAGAGGAGTACCTTCCAGAAAAAAAGGTCAGCAGTCCATGGTTAGCATAACAAATGCATTGCTTAGTGATGGCAAGGTTAAATACTTTCCTTTATGTAGTAGTGTAAGTGTGTACTTCCAGTCTGTAGAGAAATACACCTCAGGTAGTAATCCCAGGTAGGAACACCTTCCTAGATTTAGTTACTTACCTAAAGAGAGAACTGCTTCAAACACGTAAGCACTAGGAGATGTTTCTGTTTCCTGTGTTAGGTCTTCTGTTCCATGAAAATTACGATGGGCCAGATTCAATATCTATGCCATTGAAGCATGGAGAATACTCAGTATTCATGTCATGTGACTGAGAGAAATTAAGGTTTTACTAAAATCCTGCCTGAGAGGTTAGTGGTCTTAGCTGCTTGAGCATGTAAATGTGGACCTCAAAACTCAGTTTTCGTACTGTAAAGTGGATATAAGAGTATATAAGTATAATTTTATTAACATAGTTAAATGACATTTTACTTCAATATTTACAGTCAGGGTGAAGGGACATGTAAAATTAGGTTAAGGGTACTTATATACCTTATATAGTTAGGTGTAACTTGTTCCAGAGCATTAGGTGATCTTCAGAATTAAACTTGGTTGTAGAAAAGAGGGCAGTATGAATTTAAGTGTCATTTTATTTTTATTACAGTTTTGCTCAAGGTGATGAACTTTCATTCAGGCAAAACACAATGCTTAAATATACTCAGGTATATATATATATAAACGTTTTTAACACCCAGCCCACCTTGACCCCACCCCACTTGCTCTTTTAAGAGCAGTTCTGTATTGCATGCATTGATGAACTTACTTAAGCAGTATTCTAAAAAGGAATCTAGCTGTAGTTTAAAATGATATATGGTGTAGAATATACATGGTCAAGCTTGGAAAAGATGCATGGCTTAAATCTCCAAATTCTAGTCATACCAATAAAGTTGTCTCAAATCCATCTGTATTCGTTTTTAAATAGGAACATTGAAAGCTTTTTCTTGACAGTGAGTCAATGTCAGATGTTCCTTCACCTACTATTAATTGGTTTTACACTTTGAAGAAAGTTTAGACTTTTTTTTCTCCTATAATACACATAAAATTCAAGATCAGTTTCTTATCACAACGCAAATGGAAAGTACTCCTCCAATAGTTTACATTAATTTTATTAGACTGTTCATATGCTGTGAAAACAACTAACTTCATTTATTGCAATCAGTAGTATTCTACTATATTCTAATACTATAATCATTGTGTCTACTTCATAATGAATCTTTGAAGTAGAAGCTGCTTTAAATCAGATTCCTGTGAGTTGAAAGAAAAGGAAAAAAGGTGAGAGTGAAATGTGTTGTGGGAAGTTCAGGGTGGCTATATAAGGTGAACAGTTACATCAGGACGATACTTTAAATGCAATGTACTCTGGAGGCCTATGACAATACATCTAGTAAATATCAACTTACAGGCTGTTTTTCTACAAGCTAAGATTTTAATAATTTAGGCAGAAAAAAATAAATAAGCCTTGGCTGAAAAATCAAACTTACTGTTCTTACTGAACAAGTCAGTCTTTTAAAGAAATCTGTGAAAGAGCCAGATAAGCTAATTTAAGATGTTGGATATGTGCTGTATGTGAAAAGTTACTTGTAGAATATTACATCTTGGAAGGGACCTTAAAGATCATCTGGTCCCAACCCCACTCCCCACCATGGGCAGGGGCACCTCACCCTAAACCAGGTTGCTCAAGGCTTGGTCCAGTCAGGGCTTCAGCAGTACCAGAGATGGGGCATCCAGAGCTTCTTTGGGTAACTTGTTCCAGTGCCTCACCAGCCTCACAGTAAAGAATTTCTTCCTAATCTCTAGCATAATTTTACCCTCCTTCAACTTGTACTCATTCCTCCTTGCTCTATCACTACAGGTCCTGAATCCCCTCCCTTGCCCTGCTGGCCAATCAGCTTTTTTTTGATGCAGCCCAGGGTGGTTTGGCTTTCTGGGCTACAAGTACGCATTGTCAGTTCATGCTGAGATGTTCATCAACCATCTCCTCACGCCTTTCTTGCTAGGAGATATCACTCTCCATTGATACCTTTGGGAGTTAAGAGTCAAGCAAGCTATTTAAAGTCAAGTTATATATTTTCTTGTCTAAACACTTCTGGTTGTCAGTGCTACTTGGCAAATTGGTGGGCCTTACATTATGAATGTTCTATTTTCTATATTTTTCCTTTTTTTTTTTTTTC
>VZDJ01000011.1:256243-307204 GCA_008694505.1 Cyanoderma ruficeps
TTTTTTTTTTTTTTGGTTAATTAAAGCTTCTATGTTTATTTGATGTATTACCCAAAGAGTATGTTGCAATAAAGATACCGCTTTTGGTGCTGCTTCACTGCAAAACTGAATTTACATTTTACTGATTGACATTGGCAGGACAAAAAATGGAATTCTGGTTTCTGAAACAAGCAAGTTTCCTTAAGTACAGGAATCTTACTATACCACCTAAGTCAACCAATCTGAATATCCAATAGTGTGTCATCTGGAAACTTTGTCTTAATGGACTTTGGAAACAGTTACATGCCCAGGGTTTCTGGTGTATGAAACCCCATTGCAATAGTGAGAATTTGTCAACAGCTGTTTTCCTTCTGGAAGATTCTGCAGCTGAAAAAGGACCTTTGCTTTAATTTTTTTCCTTCCATTTTACTGCTTTCCTAGGACAGCAAGGTTGGATTCCTATTCTCACCTGTCTTCTAGACTGTCTGAAATTGGCAGGATTCTTCAAAGAAAAATCTTTCGTTTTTCATGAGTGAAAAAATCTTTTCATTTTTCCATGCTTCCCTGGAATAAAGTGCAGCTGAGATACCTGGTTGGCTTTGCTGCCTGTGGCAGTTGTCCCCACTCAGTTGGGAAAGAGGATAGCAGCTAGGAAAGGGAGAAAATGTAAGAGAAATTCATGTGTGAAGGGTAAGAAATAGGGATATTTTGGATAGGACTTTGACTACAGCACATGAAGAGTTGATATCAGCTTAGACTGTGGAACCAAATAGAGTAGTATGAAAGGATGAAACAAAGACTTCTATCACAAAGACACAGGTGTCTAGAAAGAGAAATTACAGTGAGAGTACTCACTCGCTAACTAAATTGAGGCAATGTAATCTAGAGGTGGTAGTGTCCTAAACAAACAAAGATCAAAAACACTCACAAACAAGAACTAAAAAGAAAACCAACCAACCAAACCACTCATTTTGCAACAGTGAGAACCTGCAGGGGTGTTACACAGTTTCAGAAATAGCTCTTCCATCTGGATGTTCTTAGGTTACAATGCTGTTTTTGTAGCATGGCTCTGACAGCTCTGTCAATAGGTGAACATTTATGGCAATGAGAGTCCATTGTATTGTTAACTATTACTATTATAATCAGAGCCTTGCTTGTTGGAAAACAGAACAGTGTAGCTGTAGGCTCTGTCTCCCAGCTGTTTCTTAGGGAACATTTAAGGAACACTTAAGCTGTCCTAACTAAACATTAGCAGCTGCTACCCAAATTCTGTGGCAGTATCCTGGGTCAATAGCCCTACTGGATGTCACAGAAAAGAGACTGCATTGTAACTCCTGCTCTATATGTGCCAAACAATCCACCATTACCTACCCAATGTGTCTGTGTGGATGCCAGTGTGCTTGGTGCAACCTGGCTTTCTGATCCTGTTAACTGATCTCCTGTGAACAGCTGTACTCTGGAAAACACGTGTGGTTTTGGCTACTGAAGAGGCCTTCGAAGTACCTTGCAATGTCTTGTGAAGAAACAGGAGCTTCCATTGCAGCAGTGGCATCATATGGAGTTCCAGAATGCCCTGCTGTGCCATATAGCAGTTTCTTGGTATAGGATTTTTTTCTGCTCCTGAAGTACCCTGCTCGCAGTCAGGCCCTAGGAAACAATATAGCATTAGCAAGACCTTGCTTATATTGGATTAACTCCAACAGTGTTTGTGGAAACAGCTGTTTATTAACAATCATGGTACCGGATTGGAGCCTTTTAGGGGCCAATTTAGAACTGTTTTAAGGACCAAATTCAAGTCTCAGCTGTATGTGTTTCAATTCCTTCAAAACCACTAAAATTGACTCTCATAGATGCAAGAAAGGCATCTATGTTCTAAAAATAGTGAGGTAAAACAGCAATGGAAACAGTGTTCATTGCTTCTTATTTATTTACAAAGATACCATAGTGGTAGCTGACCAGAAACATATGCCCCATAAAATCCCTTTTTTTGAGACTTGAGGCAGGAGTTTGAGCACTGTGCAACTCAATCCAACCAGAATGCACAGAGGATAAAAGTTTTTCACAGGAAAGTAGTAGTTACAGAACAAAATTTTGTTTACTCAATCTTATTTTGTAGGCATCTTGTCCAACTTCTGTAGCAGACAACAGGCCCTTCATCATTTGTAGATTTCACCCTCCTTTTGTGGTTGGTGCCCTCTTTGGATCTTCCAGGTTTCAAATCTGGAAAAGAGAAGCTGGGAGGGTGGTGGTCTTTTTCAAAGAATGTTTCCTGCTCCCATCCTCCACCCTTAGCAAAACCTAGTTTATCTTCTCTCTCTTCTCCCAACCCCATTAAAATTCAAGCCTATATCAGCTGGTTTCTGCCTAGTTCTCGCCCTTTGCCAGGTAAATGAGGGGAGCAGAGAAAGTGACACAGTCCAGCAGCTGGCAGAGCAGGGAAACGCCACTCTATGAAGACAGATACACCAGGGGTACCATGTACAGCAGCCCAGATCCTGGCCACCTGGCTTTGTTATTGGTTCGCATTCCTCTTGGCTTGGCTGTGTGTGGAAGTGACCCTAGTTAATGGCAGGTATACATGGTGAACATGGGCAGGGACAAGTGAAAAGACAAAGAGGATGCCTGCAAGGTGCCCTAGTTAAAGAAAAGCCCCAGCAAACAAGAACCCTATGTTCTCCATCACAGACCTGCTTTTGGCAGCAACACTTGGGCAGGAGATTGGAGGCTCACCAGGCCTCAGACTGGTCTGTCGGGGAGCTTGCTGCACACCTTAGTATGGAGTGAGCCTTGTAACAGCTGCGGATCACAGTCACCTCTGCTGGCCAGGAAGTGCACACTGGGAACTGGGCTAAGTAGTTCCTATGGTGAAACTTCCCTCTAAGCAGAGCACCCCAGGCTAGCAGTCTCTCCAGGCTTGAACTGCTGCTTTGACACTTGCCTGGACATGAGGAGTATCACACAGGCCATTTGTCACACTCAGATCATTTAAAATAAGACTGCAGTAGCAAAAAATGACACTGTGAGCTTGCTCAACTGCAGAACATGAGATACAGGATGGCCAGAACCATAGGTCAACAGAGAAAACCAGCTTTTCTGCTGAATGTGACAAGCCACCATCGGTGAGAATAACCTAGTCACAGCCCCTCACCTCTGTGTCACAAAGCAGCAGAGCCTAGGATGTCCTGTGGGGTTGCAGGATTTGTTTCAAAGTTCTATTGTAAGTTTAGTTTAGTTCTATGTGCCTGGGATGGGCCTCCTGTCTTTTTTGGAATTTTTTCTTATCAGAAGTTGGTATGTGCTTTGTTCTGTTCCTGTTTCCCTTTGCCCAGAGACAGTTCCCAATTGGTCCTTTCCTCGTGATTTTCCCTGTCCGTTAGTAAAGGTCTTATCTCTCAAGGCCAGAAACTTTGAAGGAATCTGCCTAATGGCAGGGGCCCTCAGACCCAATCATAATGTCTCTCTGATTTATTATGAGATGTGTAACTCAGTTGGCATTTATTCTTTGTTCTGTTCTATTGGTTTAGAGTTTGTATCCACCCCTTCCAGCTAGCCCTCAACAAACCCCCCCCCCCCCCCCCCCCCCNCCCCGAGCCCAGGGACGGGGTCTCTCCTGAGGTTTCTAACCTAGGGTGAGGGGGTCCCCCTGTCCTCCAATAAACCTTTGTTCATCTTACCTTTGAGAGGCCCCTCTTTCATTTACCACAACCATAGCAGCAGAGAGCCAGAAGTTCTGCAGAGCCAAGAGCCCACACATCGGTATTTTTGGAGCGTGTCAGAGAAGACCGGGCAGTCCAGCTGAACGGGCGGACCAGCCAGACACGCACCCCAACAGACTGGCACCCACCTGTGGGGCTTGCAGACACCTTCAGACACTGCTGTGGCATGGGGGCCAGCACAGTGGTCCTAAAACGCGGACCCTGTGACCCACGAGTCTTTTAAGTGAATGCTGCATCGTGCACGTTCCGAGACCTTCTGGCGCTCCATGTGCCACCGGCAGAAGTTCATCTGAACACACTCCCAGCGGAAGAGAGAAGCAGCTCCTGTTCTCAGAGGACTTTCTCCCAGTTCATGGTTGCCTCTGCAACGACGCTTTACGGCTTTCCCAGGGCTTGGTAAGCACACCCGCAAAGTAAAGCAGATGGGCGGTGTGCTGTTGTGAGGCTTTATTCAAGCCTCAGGCAAATTGTGGTTGCGCACCCCCGGGGGGAGGAGGGAGGACTGTGGGTTCGCCCTGAAAAGCCTTCTCTTGGGAAATGGAAGCCCGCAGGGAACCGTGTTTGTTTTGTTTGTGTTGCTGAGAAGGGTGGAAAAAAAAAAATATAACATCTAATCGAAATGGGAAACAAATTAACCACCATCCAGAAAGAGGTCTTTCAAAGTTTAATCGGAGTTTTAGTTGTTGCTAAAGTTAAATATTCAAAAAGAGAATTAAAAAGATTTGTTAAATGTCTTTTTTTGCACTTCCCAAATGTTAATTTGGACCAAATCAGTAGTATTTTGTTTTGGAAGAATGTTTGTAAAAAATTTGAACAATTAACTAAATCAGGGGACCAAAATGCTTCTAAATTAGTGTTTTGGCCACAGCAAATAAAAGCTGCTTTGAAAGAAATACAGAGAACGCAAAAAAGGAAAAGCGACTCTTCCCAAAGCAGTTCCACAGTTTATATCTTTCCCCCCGCTTCTCCCAAGCCCCCCAAATCCCCGTCAGGGATTCCTAAAAGCACGGCAGCCCACCCTGGGACTGCCAGCCCCGGTGTTTTTTAACAATTCTGAGAGCCCCACCTGAGCAGTCCTGGCCAGACTGCCCGGGGATCTTGTGGCAGTCTGGTGGGCCAGGATGCCCAAAGTTCCTCCCCCTCCCCGTCTCTCCCAGTGAACAAACCCACGGTCTGGTTCTCATTTGCTAAGGAAGAACAGCCACAGACCGGCCTCCCTGGGGCTGGCCGCGAAAAGGGCTGCGGCAATTCGCTAAAAGACGGCGGCAGCGTGCCACACTCATCCTCTCTCTCTTTGCTCCGCGGAGAAAAATGTGTAGATAATGGCACCGCCCACGCGGCGCGGCCACGTTTCTTTTGTTCACCCCCCTGGCACGCTTCTTCTTTCCGGAATCTCTTTCTCCCCCCTCCCACTAACCCTTTCCTGTCCCCGCCTCCGCCCTTCTCCCAAGGCTCGCCTCCACCCCCTCTCCTGCCGCTGCCTGTCCCGACCGTGCCTCTCCGCCCAGAGCAGTGCGGCGCGGCCGCACCCTCTCTCTCACCCTCTTCCGCCCCTGGTGACTGCACCCAACTTTCCCAACTGCACCCCCCCCTTGAGATCAGTCCCCCCAGGCAGCCCGAACCCCGTGCGGTTTCTGGTTCCCACGTTCACCCTGCTGCTCGGACTGCCGATTCCCATGTTTGGGACCCAGAGGGGGAGGGGTGGGAGCCCGAGAATGTAAACCTCAGCCCTGTTCCTACCCTGACTCCTGTTGTATATTACAGAAGTCGGGGACGAGGAGCGAACTTTGCCACTTGGAAGCCATTGTCCCAAGCAGTGGTCAAGGACCTCATGAAGGCTCTAAAAGAATATGGACGGGATAGTCCATATTTTCAGGGGTTGTTGTCTTCTTCCTTCCCCGGGATGACGGTTGTCCCATTCGATCTAAAGCAACTTTTCAGGTGTCTCTCAAGTAAGATGGAGTTCGAACTCTGGGAGATCACTTGGAAAGACCTGCTCAGGGACGCCCTCCCAGGCCTGTTAAGGGATCCTGCCACTGTCACAGACAATGAAGGAAACCCAATCACTCTCGACCACCTGACAGGCCAGGGCGATTGGGAATCAGCCACAAATCAGACCAACAGTGTTCCCCAAAATATCCTTGAATTTTCAGCTGAACAAGCCTGGAAGGCTTTCACTAAAATGCAGCCTTCTGGGTCCTCACAATCTTATTTAGAAATTTTTCAGGAACCACAAGAATCTTTTGTTAAGTTTGTGGAGCAAGTTGCAACAGCAGTGGAGCAACAGGTGCCTGGAGAACAAGCAAAGAAAGAAGTAATCCAGCAGATAGCATTCTCCCACGCAAACGAGGAGTGCAGAGCTGCCATCATGCTAGTGCCCAGAAAGCCGGGCACAATTCTTCCACTCCAAGAAAAGCTTCAAGCCGTGAGCTCTACCGTCTCACTGCTGCCCAGAAGACCAGCCCTGAAAGAAGGAAAAGCACGCCCGAAAATCACCGCTGCTGCTGTGGAAACACCAAAAACCCAAGTGACGCCGAGAACATCAGGGTCACAGAACAAGACCATTCCTGCAAAGACTGATCGTCCGTGTTTCCTCTGTGGAAAGAAGGGGCATTGGTCTAACCAGCGTCCCTTGAAGGAACATTTTGACTGTTTTTTAAAAGAAAGGGGAATTGAGGGGAGTGGGAACCCTAAAACCCCCAAAGAGCCAAAAAACTAAGTGGGGAGCACGGAACTGCCCAGCGTGACAACCCCAATCGGGCAGTCCAGAAACCCCAGAGAAATAAGGGGTCATTTAAACCAGATTTGTCTCTTTCTTCACAGGACCTGACAGAACAAGGGAAACCGAGGCACACAATATTGCCTGAGCCAACAGGATCCTTGACAATGACCAACAGGTATGAGCCCTTTAGGCTCCAGTTGGCAGAGCCTCTTCACCTGCGGGACAATGATTGGAAAACAGCCGTGGTCTCAAAGGAACCCGGCACATGGCACATGGTAGAAACAAAATTTGTCGTCATTGGAGACTGTAAGTTTACCCCCCCAGACATACAAATAGCTCCTGGGACAACAACCACTGACCCAGAGCAGTTTGTTGTGTGGCTGCGCAGTGAAAACCCACCCACCTTTTTACCAAAGGGGCAAATAATTGCCCAAGCCATCCATGCATTAGAGGGGCTTGCAGTAAAAGCGAATCCAGAAGACAGTACCATAGAGAATAGCAAGGGAGAGAGTGACAAAGACACCACAGTTGCTGTGGTAAAAACGATAGGCTCCAACAGGCTGAAAGATTACTGTAAACTTTCCGTGGGTGACAAATCCAAACTCATGGAAGGTGTCTACGATACGGCCACTAACGTCACGGTGGTGCCGGAAAAATTATGGCCATCACATTGGGAATTGCAGGACATGGTCAGGCACGTCAATGGTATTGGGGGTTTGCAATTGGCTAAACAGTCAAAGAGCGTGGTAACAATTGGGAGGCCAAAAGGCAAATTGGCTACTCTACGCCCTTTCGTTTTGGATTTTGATGCACCCCTGTGGGGAAGAGATCTGATGTCTCAGTGGGGAGTCACAATTGGCATTCCTGACCCTCCAAAGGTTTTTCAGGTAGCGGTCACTGAGGAGCGCCCTACCCAAAAACTGAATTGGCTCACAAATGAACCAGTTTGGGTAGAGCAGTGGCTGCTTTCAAACAGAAATTAAAGGCGCTCAACGACCTCGTGGAAGAGCAGCTGAAAAAAGGCCACATTGAGGAGACCCCCTTCACCATGGAACTCCCCAGTGTTTGTCATTCAGAAAGCAGTTAAGACCAAGTGGCGGCTCCTTCACGACATCCGTAAAATTAATGAAGTAATTGAGGACATGGGACCCCTTCAACCAGGGATGCCTGCCCCAACCATGCTCCCTGAAAACTGGAATTTGACTGTCATTGATATAAAAGATTTTTTTTTTCAAATTCCCCTCCACCCTGACGACGCTCCACGTTTTGCATTCTCGGTGCCCACTTTAAATCAAGAAGCCCTGAGAAGAAGGTTCTAGTGGAAGGTTCTTCCACAGGGGCTCAAAGTCTCCCCTGTGATTTGCCAATGGTATGTCTCCTCCCTGCTCAAGCCAGTCCACGCAGCCGTGCCCCAAGCCATCATCCATCATTATATGGATGATGTTTTGGTTTGCGCACCAACCGACGACCTGCTGGCACACGCCCTTGACCTCACAGTGTCTTCACTGGCTGCTGCAGGATTTGAACTGCAGGAGTCCAAAATTCAAAAGATACCACCCTGGAAATACTTGGGGTTGGAAATCAGTCAGAGGACCATTGTTCCTCAAAAATTGGCAATCAAGACCCAAATTCAGACTCTTGCAGATGTCCACCAGCTGTGTGGAGCTTTGAACTGGGTGAGACCTTGGCTGGGTCTCACCACCGAAGACCTGGCCCCGCTTTTCGATTTGTTGAAAGGGGGAGAGGGGCTGAGTTCCCCTAGGACCTTCACCCTAGAGGCCAAAATTGCGCTCGAGAAAATTCAACACCTATTGTCCACCAGACAGGCCAACAGATGTAAACCTGACCTGCCTTTTCGTTTTATCATCTTAGGAAAGTTGCCACACCTCCACGGGATGATCTTCCAGTGGGACAGAAAGACCCCCCAACCATTGAAAAAGGACCGAGGCAAAGAAGATCCCCTCTCTATTATAGAGTGGGTCTTTCTGAGCCACCACAGGTCCAAAAGGATGACAAGGCCACAAGAACTGATGGCTGATCTGATTCGGAAGGCCAGAGTTCGCCTTAGAGAACTGACTGGTTGTGATTTTGAGTGCATTCACATGCCAATCAAATTAAATTCAGGTCAAATTACAAAAGCAATGTTAGAACACTTGCTTCAAGAGAAGAAAGCACTGCAGTTCACCCTAGATAACTACCCTGGCCAAATTTCTATTCATGGCCTGCCCACAAAATTTTTAATTCGGATGCCCAATTCCAATTAGAGTTAAAAAGTGTCCAGAGCAAAGAGCCTCTCAATGCTCAAACTGTTTTCACTGACGCATCCAGAAAATCCCACAAATCAGTCATGACTTGGCGGGACCCTCTCACTCAGCGGTGGGAATCAGATGTTGTTGAGGTGCAAGGGTCGCCCCAAGTCGCTGAACTCACAGAAGTTGTTAGAGCATTTGAGACGTCCCCTGAACCTTTCAATTTAGTAACAGATTCAAGTTATGTTGCAGGGATAGTTTCTAGAGCAGAGCATTCTGTGTCCCACACCGCCCTTTTTCAGTTGCTTTCTAAGCTTGTCAAGCTAATTTCCCACAGGAAGCAACCTTTTTTTGTAATGCACACCAGGTCACACACAGACCTCCCAGGGTTCACTGCAGAAGGAAACAGGAGAGCTGATGCTCTCGCTGCCCCTGTTGAAGTGACCCTGCTGCCGAATCTTTTTGAGCAAGCCAAGATCAGCCACCAGCTCCACCATCAAAACGCGCCAGGTCTGGTCCGGCAGTTTCGCTTAACCCGTGACCAGGCCAAAGCAAAAAGGCAAATCCAGAGGCAAGCCCTCTTTGCCCAATTACTCTTCCCTCCTGGGCTTTCTGGCACGACGAGGAAGTGGAAGAGCTGTTTCCCCCAGCTGAGTGCTTTCAGTGGTTGTTTAACTGAACCCTTTTTTCTTAAGTTACAGAACCGCTGTCCCAGTGACTGGCATGGAGGTCCACAGCACAGCACTTGTCAGTTTCCCATCAGTGACCATCCCCTGGATCGTCCCGCAGCCCAAAACCAATGTGTGGAAAACCCTCGCACAAAGTCTAGGCCAAGATCACATCTGCCTGGCTTCAACGGCGACCCAAAATCCCATGTCCTCCTGCCTGGTAGGGATCCCTGTGAAAGAAGAGGAGTTCCCATTTTCACTCCTCCAAATACAACAAACAGACCCTGTTAAAGCTACTCACTTTGCAGAAATTGGTGATGCTCCTTCTGCCTTTGTCAGAAATCCCCTTGCTTTTTGGAAAGAGTGGTCAAACTCCCTCCCACGTGCCCCACAAGAGCCCCAAGAATTAGATCTCCTTGGGTCCTCGAAAGCCCCTTTCTGTGTTCATTTTGACTACACCCCCCCACAAAAACCATGTTAAATTATTTTATCATTTGTTACAAATCAAAAGTTCTTATATGGCAAAAAACTGGTGCATGAGAATTGTACATGTTACTACTTTTTCCTCTGCCGCTAACAAACCTTTTCCCCGTTCCCTCCCCAAAGGTTTTTTTCTTATTTGTGGTGACAGAGCTTTCACAGGCATTCCTGCTCGACTGATCGGAGGCCCATGCACATTAGGCAAGTTGAGTTTGTTTACCCCAAACACGACTCAAATCCTTAATTGGCACAGAAAAGATGTCTCTCACAAAGCACCAATCCAAAAAAGAGATCTGACAAGTCTTGACCCAGATTGTAATTCGAAAATTATCCATTGGTCCAGGGCAAAAGCCACAGCCCTGACTGTCTTTTTACCCTGGGTCTCGATAGCAAAGTCTATGGGTGAATTAGGCCATTTAGAGTGCTGGGTAGCCAAGCAAGCAAATTTGACAACTAAAGCCATAAGTGACCTCCTATCAGACGAGCAAGTTACCGGGCAGGCAACCCTTCAAAACCGCGCCGCCATCGATTATTTACTTCTATTACATCAACACTCGTGCGAAGAATTTGAGGGGCTGTGTTGCTTTAATCTGTCATGCAAAGCAGAGAACGTCAGAAAATCGATTCAACAACTGCGGGGAATGGTCAACTCCATCAAGCAAGAAACGGGAGACTGGTATGATAACACCTTTAAAGGCTTTGGACTCTCCAACATTGCCAGCTCTTGGATCAAAACAGGACTGTTGATTTTGTTCATCATGTTAGTTATAGCTGTTGCTTTTAGTGTAGTGAAAAACCTGCTTGTAAATTTAATTTCCTCCACTACCACCCCCTCTGTGCATTCTGTTGAGCCTGCCATTGAGTTTCCACCAGACTCTCCCTCCGGCAGTGAATGCAACTCAGAAATTTATACTCCCGAACCTTAAAAAANNNGGTGTGGGGTTGCAGGATTTGTTTAAAAGTTCTATTGTAAGTTTAGTTTAGTTCTATGTGCCTGAGATGGGCTCCCTGTCTTTTTTGGAATTTTTTCTTACCTCCGAGAGGCTCCTCTTTCATTTACCACAACCATAGCAGCAGAGAGTCAGAGGTTCTGCAGAGCCAAGAGCCCACACATCAGTATTGTTGGAGCGTGTCACAGCAGACTGGGCAGTCCAGCTGAACACACACCCCAACCAGCAGGACACACACCCCAACAATGTCCCAGTTTCAAAGAGTCCTCAATGACAAAATGTTCCTCCCTGCTGATCCCTGATCACAATTTGCAGGTGGAGCTGGTTGTAATTAGGATAGTTACTGATGTTCATGTGAAAGCAATATGCACATTTATGTGTGTAAAAACAGCCTTGAGCTAGAGATGTTCCAGACCTCTTAACATGCTGGTCAATATGAGTACAGCAGAAACTTATTGTGCTGCCCCAGACTTGCAGTGACTGGGCAGGGACACTGGAACAACATGTCATGGGATCTGGCAACTTCTTGATCTTTTTCTTCCCCTCTACTATCTTTATATTGTTCCAAGAAAAAACTTAAATGATGAGATCAGCACTACTTAGAAGGGAAAGACATCATTCCTCAGGGAGCGTGTTGGCTGCCAGAAGCTAACCTCACCCTTGACAACACAAACAACAAGGGATTCTGAAATAACGGGGGAAAAAAAAGGGGGTGGAAGAGAGAGGTTGCTCTTTACGGAAGCTGATTGACAATGGGAATACAAAATGCTGTGGGAGTTATTTTCCAGGGTATGAAAGAAGTAGCTGTAGCTGTAATAAGATTAGCAGAAGCTTGGAAATGTGTGTAATGTTACTGAGGACAATCTTCTAATTGCTGGAGAGTCAGTTGGAGGACTGAATACAGACATCTGGAGGTTATAGAGAAAGTTACAGGGAAAACAGTAGTCTCAAAGCAGAAAGCAAGATTTTGAGACTAAAAAAAGTGCTATTGGTATCACCAAGGCAAAACTTCTTTAAAAACTGATGTCATGGGTTTGTGGTTCCAGAAACTGGTAAATTGGTCATTGCTTTTTTGGATGCATTGCCTGCAGGTGCATGAGTACATGACAGGGCAGACAGCCAAAATACCAGCTGAGAGGACACTTTGGAATGAAGGTCTGCAGATACAGTACCTGACAGATCCAAAGCATGGAGCTGCTGTGGGGGACTGGACAGCCTTCTTTGGACATTCAGGGTGGGAAGGGTAAAGAAGTATCTGAAGTAACATCGGAGGGAGTGGTTGAGACAGATGGATGTTAACTGTTTTCAGACCTCTCTGAGTCTTGTGCATCGCCCCTTTGGATCTCATGCAATTCACACTTGGGGTCTGTTCCCATTTTGGAGAAGAGCAGGAGTGCAACTGCAGCAGACAGATAGAGGCTGAACCTGGTGCTGTTACTGCACTCAAGGTTCCTGATGCACTGATACCTTGTTCCACCCACAGAAGAGAAAGCAAACGTTGCAAAACTTCGAATTTGCAATTTTCATACTCGGGGATTGCAGATAGATGTTGAAAATGAGAAAGGAGTGTAAACTAGGAGCTACTTAGAAAACAGCTGTGCATGCTGTGTGTGTGGAGGGCAGCATAGCAGTAACCAGAGAGGTGATATTTCCTGACAGCTTCTTGCTGCTCTTGCTATGAGAACCAAAAGAATTAGCCAAAGTGTTTGACTTGGAAGAAATAAAGAAGACCTGAAAGAAATATTAGTTAATAAATCACCAGAGCCAGATGGGCATGCAGCTGATTTTATGGGATATTCTGTGCAAATTAATTCCAAGTAAATAAAGATTTTAATGCACTTAAAAGCCAAAACATTCTCCCCGACTTAATTAGCCCACCAGAAAGTAACCCAAAGAAGTATAGCATGTACAAATCTATATCATAATCTCACATTGACTACAATAATTTTAAAATTAATTACTTTTATATTAGGGGCCAATGTTATAAAATTTTCTCGGAGCAAGTTTTCCAGAAGCCACTGCTCTCTTCATCCCTGCATGAACGGAATATGTCAGCTTTGCTCTGGCATTACAATTTGATTGACTAGGAGCATCTCAGCAGGGGATTCAATTTGCCCCCTGGAAGAGTAAGCCATTCACTCAACCAGTCACTTTCTCAACCTATATGCTGGAAGACCAGCAATTACACTTTTCCACTGATGCTCTGGAAAGCAGAGCACTCTTGCCTTGCATGTGTCTGCACTCATCTGTGCAGCCCTGATGAGTGTGGGGCACGGAAAGCACTGACACAGATATTCACAGCAGTGGACACCAGCTCAGTGTGTAGTGAATTAAACCTTTGTGTGGGGCTAGAAGCATACTGAGTCTGTAGTAATTGGTACGGTTGCATATGCCATTCCCAGAGTCTTGCAGTAGTAACATTTTTTTTGTCAAGAAGTATTTTTGAGTTTTAGGTTGTACCAGCCAAACACAGATTTTCTATCTGTGTAGGATGAAATGTATCTCCATATTTATCCATATGGATGTTATTCTGCAGAACCATTTCTGCAGAGGTGAAGACTTGAATGATGTTACCCATTTATCAGAACTTGGGACTTTGTTCAACATCTTTGTTGTATTGCACATTTGTTCAACATCTTTGTTGTATTGCACATGTATTTCATGTACATCTCTATTAAAATGTATTTGTTTGAGATTGGTTGCCATAGTGTAAACGTACACATTCTTGCAGATACAGACATACATATGAAAATGTGTGCATAAATATATGTGCTATTTAAACATGTATTTAAAATAAATTAATAATTATTCCACTTAGGCATAATTTAACATAGCAGTGTCAACCTTAGGATTATGAATTCCTCTGTGCTTGAAGAACACTTCTCCTGTGTTAATCCTTGCTCTGCAGCTGCAGCACAGGCACTAGCACAGAGAGGTTTATTGCAGGAGGTGAGCCCAGCTGACTCCCTCTATCTGGAGGGTGGTGGGGTCACTGTCATGTGCTCAAGCAGAGATACTCATTTGCTGAGTGATGTGATGATGATGCTGATGAGGTGTGATTGCTTCTGGTGCAGGATGACACTGGTAGCTCTGATTTCCAGATTCAAACAAGTGCCCACTTGGGGCAGAATACTTCACCCTGACAAAACTTATCTGCTTGGAATCCAGTCAGAAGATACAAAAAATGCAAACTATTAATGGTGAGCTACTGGAGGTGCCAGTAGTTTTTGGTATTGGATATCCTTAAAACCCTACTTGGCTTACCACCTTCAAACACATCTGTCCCTTTGAAGCAAGGTTTGACAGATAAGATGCTAAACTCACCTGAAGACATATGACTGGTAGCCAAATTCTTTGTGCTGTAAAATCCAGCTTACTTTCATTCACTTTGATTCTTCCATGTGAAGTACATGGAGTTTCTCCCATGCATTGGAATGCCTTTTCATGGTTGCTTCCCAGGGACTGATATAAAAAGGAAAAGGTATTCCACATAAAGAACTGTGGTGAGATACATCAAAACTTCTACTTAAAGTTTCTTTGGCTAGCTTTAATACATAATTGCTTTAATATAGTGCATTTTGCCATTTATGTCATAGATGACTAATTTTTTTAGCTTTTGTACTGTAAGTAATTCTGATACAGGATGTCTGTCAATTAATTTCTTTTAATAAACAATTCATCTTTTGTAAATATATCTGATTTGCCATCTTTAAAACTTGTGGGAATAGTTATGAAAACTTAAACAATTGACAGTCTGAGGTTAAAATGAGATCCAACTGCCCCAAGACTCCTCTCTCTGAGGAGGAGTTTAGAAAGCAAGGGAGTTTTCTTGGCACCTTGTGACTCAGTGGGAGGGCTTCTTTAATAGACTTTATTTGAAGCTCCCACTTCACTCACAGCACCCACCTGTGAGCAGCCAGGGCCGATGATTTTTGCTCCAATGGGAGGCAAAGGAAATCTGCTGTGGAGCTGTTGCTCTCTGCTGTGCCAGGCAGGAAACTCATCTGTTAGTTGGGTGGTAATATTTTGATGAGGCTTTATTTGTACCCTCATGACCACGTGCTAAAGAAAACCAAGATGGACTCTGAGTCTTCTGCACCTTTTACGTTCTGGTTGGTTTTTTTTGGGTTTTTTTTCCCATAGCTCCATTAAGCTTATAAATAGCATTTTTGTGTTTATGCCTATTTTACCTAAGTGAATGTGAAATGAAAGCAACCCTGTCACGCTCAGTGATGTCTCCACATCCTTTGTATGAACACCCTCCACCTTACTCCAGGGCCGTGTTATATTGTATGCATTTCACTCTAAAGCATGCTGAGAGATCTTTCCAAACCACAACAGATCTTTCTGAACTTTAACTGATAGTATTTCTCAATGCTTCTGCTGTAAAGGCAGACTCTTAGTTTCTTAACAGTACTTTTAATGGGCCTGTGGTACGAAGAGAAATTACCAATATAATTCTAGAAATGGCTACAGCGTGATTTTTTATTACCTAGCGGTTTGTGGCTTAGGACATCTCAACAACTCCGATCGCTGAGAAATTATGTTCCTTGTTGAAGCTGGGAGTAATTTTTTTCAGTCACTTTTAGGTTTGTAAGGCAAAAATCTATGACTGATTCAGGGTAAAACACTGCCTTTAAGGCTTTATCAAGGAGGAGCAAGAGGAGAAGTATTTTTATGTTTATTTGGTTCTTTGGAAGCTCTATAGAGGTATCCAGAAGCCTTTATGAAGAGTCTATGAGAGCAAATACGTGTATAAACTCTAACAGCTTCAGCACAATTAAATTTTTTTTCACCTTTTTTGATATTGCTGTGCTGTGCTTTCCTCAGTAGGTGGCAAACTTCACAAGCTGTAGCTGGGTGGATTTTTTTTTTTTTTTTACAGGCTTTAAACCTCAGATAAAATAACGTGCTGGGAAAGCTTTGCTTGGACCCCATCCAAATAATACTTGCCTTCTTTCACTTGCCAAAAAGGAGCCATTATTGCTCCTAATTCAAACATTTTCTTTTCAGAACTGATCTGTGAAAAAGCATATAGCTGCTGCAATGGAGTATTTACTCTCTGTTTGTACTGCTCTGTGAGGTTAGTGAATAAGCAACTGGAAAAATGTCCCCTTTTTGATATTTAAAAAGAAAAACAATGTATCCATGAAACACAGGCCTGGTTTGTTTATATGATAGATCAAGCATTAGTTAAAATAAGAAAAAAGCACTGCCATTTCTTTTGGGAATAATAAGTATCCTTTAGTGCTACCATTTCTTTAGCATCATTAAGTGTGAGGGAACACATCACATCGTGAAGATGATCAAGGATCATCTTCCGGAAACTTAAGTGGTCCCTCTGGCATATAATAAAACTTGCTCCTGTGTTTCAGGAACTGTGGAATCCAATTCAAGGAGTGACACAGTGTATGTAGCCAGGCGAAATAGAGAGCTGGATATGCCTTGGGATGGGCCACTGGCATTTCTGCTAACCATCCGTGGACTTTGCAAAGGAACTTACCTCTCAGCAGTATTTGGGAGGAAAAAAGTGGATATCTGATGCACAGGGGCACTAAGAAAAGAGCTGTGACCTGGCTCTTCTGAAAACTCTGGAAATATTTGTGATCATATTCACAGTAAAAGACACTGTGCATGTAATGTAAATATTTTTTCTGTGGATATTTTTTCTGTGTTGTTTCTTCACTAGGAGGAGGCAGTGAAGAAAACTATGGAAAGAAACAAGCAATGGAGAGATTTTAACAAAGATTTAAAAAGAGCCAGGGAGGTTCAGGCCCTGGGATGACTGTTTGGTTGGAACTGTTGTTGCAGCTGTTCAGCTTGTTTTTAACGACATTGAATATAGACAAAGAACAAAGGCCCTCTATTCCACTGCAGGCAAGTCCTCTGTGGGAATGTTTCTGGGTCTGTGAAAAGAGATTGCTTCCTCATTAGCAAGAATGAAGTGTGTTGGTGGGGGGAAACTGAAGGCAGTCAGATTGGAAAGGAACTGTGGTCTGAACTGGAATTTCAGATCTTCTGAATGGTAATGATGACAAGCCACGCATCCAGTGGCAGATCATTTCATTACTCTGTGCCTGTTTATTTGCATTCCCAACCATGAGATCCTGAAACAATGATGGGAGTTGTTTTAAAACCTAACATCTGCTTTCTGAACTAGAGGACCCAAACCTACAGCATCCATTTGAACTGAGAAATGCATATTGTCTTTCTGTGGGGGAACTCTGTTAACATTTTTCTCATCCTTGGATCAAGGATTTACTCTCCTTTTCAGCCCTTGCCTACTCCCTCCTTCTCCCTTGCCATGTATTTCTTCATTCTTTAACCAGCAGGCTCAGTAGATCTATTAACATAGTCACCTGGTGCAATCATATTCACAATACAATACCCCATTTTCTATCTCCTCATTTGTGCTCTCTCTATATTCCCCATATAACCTCCTGATCCTGTCTGAAATTGTGTTCATCTTAATCATGTTATCTCCCAAGGTTTAAGGTGAGATTTTCTCTCTATATTCTGGCTCTATTATTTCCTCCTCTTTTTCCCCACGTACTTTCTGCATGCAACCAACTCCTAATATTTTCATCTATGCCCTCAGTTTAGGCTGTGGCAGTTTTATGTCCTAGGGGAATACCGGTCCCTAACAAAGAAAAGCAAAACTGTAGGAGCTCATAGCCTTTCTTGGGAGGCCCAGGGATCTTTACATTAGCTCTGCTGGAGCTAAAATGAAAGACTAACACACATTCCAGTAAGGAATACACAGTATTGTGTGTGAAATGAAAGTGCAGCATACTACTGTGAGGAGAGTGTTCCTCTCCTAATCAGTAAGACAGGCTCAAAGCACAGAAATGGGGAAAGGCTTTGAAATCATGGTCCGTAAGGTCTGCCTCTGACTATTATAAGAAGAATAAGAAGGCTTGAACTTTGTAACTCACCACCTGGGGAAAAAGTGGAAAGTAGAGTTGATGCCTGGATATCAAGGTTTGACATCTCCACAGGCTTCTGGGATAGCAAGCCAGAAGGGAGACTGTGTCCTTTCAGGGCAATCCCTTGCAGCCAGCTCTAGAAGAAGGAAGAAGGAGGGCCATTTGGCTCGCCTTAGCTCATGCAGTCAGTTTGTCAGACAAGACGAAGCAGGCACTTAGAGAGGCAGGAGAAAAATGGACATCAAAGCCAAAGAGTTGCAAAAATGTTTGGGGTAAATTTCCGGGTAGGGTGGAAAAAGATTGAGGTACATGTGTCAAACTGAACACTGAGAAAGATGATGGTGAGGAGGCACATCCACTGTAGAGGTCATGAAGACAACCATGCCCCATGGGAAGCCCAGCTGTGAGCATCTTGGGAAATACAACAGGATTTGTAGGGTGGGAGGAGATGGTGGGGACCATGGGAGGTAGAGAGATGGGACATAAAACATTTTCCTAAAGATTTAGCTGAAGTATACTCACCTGCTCTTTGATATCTAATCAAAAGTAATTGGTTTCTTTCCCTCTCTGGTCCCTTCAGGCATAACCCAAGGTCCCTCAGAGGGCTGGGCTGAGGACTGTGCTGACCAGAGGTTTTTTCAAGCTCAGCCACTGTCACCACATGTGCCTACACTGATCTGCACACATGCCAGCTGTGGGGCAGTGGTGGGAATAGGCAGAGTGCACAGTGCTGAGGCTGCAGCCCCAGCTCCTCAGGACATAGTCCTGTGTCCACAGGAGCCATCAGCCTGCCCAGACTGCACCAGCCTCAAAGTCCCACATTACCTGCCATGAGAAGCCCTTCAGCCTTCAGGGTCTGAGTATGTCTCCAGTCACACTGACTGTGATCTGCTCTACTGGTCAAGACAACCAGAACTTCAAAAGTTGCTGGCTTGGCTGGGCATCCCTTTACTGTGGCACAGGTTTGGGCTGATTTTTACAGCTGGCATCAACAGCGTGGTTCCTGCCCATGCAACCTGTGCCTGTTGGGAGAAATTGAAGCAAAATACACTGCTCTCACAGGCCAGGATCTCCTTCCTCTGCACGCTTCATTGCACGCTGTCCTGGTGAAGCCAATGTGTTTACTGAAGGAAGGAACATTTGAGAAATGCTGATGAGTGTTTACTGACATCCTGTGCAATCTGACAGGCTCCATGCTGGAGAAAGGGAATGCTTAGCCCTGGTTCCATGGGGGTTGAACACAGAAAATGCAACTAGCAGCACAGTGAGGACTTTTTCTGCCTTATTGTGGCCATGTGATCTGCAGGGTGTAATGTCACACACAGTTGAATGAATGTTGATTTTGATGCAAATTATCTTTTCATGTATGTCTCAGTGGTATCCTAGGTATTTAAGTCTTCTTTTCTACTCTGCGTGTTACTGCATGAGAAAAACAGTGGAAATTAATACACTCGTATACCTGTGACTGCCTTTTACCATCTGCGGTGTTTGTTTAAATGTATTTCAAAGCAATATTCTTAATTTAGATGACTTTCAGAAGCTCTGATGTATTTTGTTCGGGCGATTGTATTTGGTGTTATTTGTTAGTTTGTTTTTAATAGATAATCCTAATCCTTCAGTTTATCTATTAGTTGTGCAGTCTCTGCAAATTCAGAGTAGCAGTCAACTGATTGACAATTTTCCTTGTGAATATCAAGCAGGTCTCCTGCCCTGTGCTGTGGCATTCTTGGGATTTCATGATCCCGTTTCCTCTCCCACTTGGATATCTGATCTGGCTACAGTGTTGGAATTTAAAGCATGAAAGCACAATTGCAAGTAACTTATTGCTAGTCTGGTTGTAATTTCTCCTGTGACTTGTAGTTATTATCCATGGCTCAATTTACTGCTCTTCATCCATTAGTAACAGAGATGCATCATTCAAGTAATGAAACTATTCACGGCACCTGGCTTATAAATTTGGTCATTTATAAGACAGAGTGCTTGTAAGCCACATTTTTAGCTGCCTGTGGGATTTCATTATGTCATTCTCTCACACAAAGACCAGAAAAAGTTACTTTGCAGAATATCTGTAGAGGAATTAGGAATTACATATAAATTTAGAAAGAATGTCATGAAATGTCTTCCCATGGATACCAGTAATTTCTCCACTGGGAAGAGGTGTTCTAACAACTGTTTTTAGTTTCTCTGGATGTCTTTGTTCAGCAGACATTCTGCAAAAAGCTACAGTTTTCCACTGTGTTGCTTTCTTTGCTGTTAACCTTTGTGCGAATTGTCTGCATCAGTTTTTGTGATGCTTTCTAGGATTATTTAGAGAATTTGAAAGAAAAATTGTAATTAGTAATTATTCAAATCAGTAATTATTCAAAATATATGCAGGTTTGAATGAAAAGACCTGGGGAATAGAGTCAGTGTTCCACTTACAACTAGAGGTATATTAGGGGTGAAGTATATAAGGGATCCCTACTCAAAAGGCAAACTTCTACAGGTGCTTTTTAGGGACAAAATGTTAAACTAGTGCTGGTGCATTATGGTATTAACTTGACTGACCTAGCTGCATTTTCAGTTTGAGAAGTTATTGTGAGAAATAACTTCACAGTCATAGTTTCACAAATCACAACTCAGCATATGAACACTTTTTAGGAGCTTTTAACCTGTGCACCTAGGGGAGATAAAATGTTTCAGTGTTTTTCATCTTTCTGATTTTGACTGGTGTATTTTACTGGAAATTCGCTATGAAGAAAAAACATGCACACAGTTTGCCATAGTAAAATTCAGGATAATTACTTTGTAAGCTTTGACCTCATTGCATTTGCCTGAATACTTCCTGGGATCTGATACTAAGACAAAAATTTATAGCCAACAACAAACCTTGTGTTTAGCCATGATTCAACTTGTTTACCCATCAGTCTTTCGTTCCTTTAAATCAGGATTCCATTTTCTATTAAGCAGTCAAGCTCAGTCATCCAGGAAGACCGGCGATGTGGTTTTGCAGTTTTTACTCCCTCAGCTCCCACTGGCTGCAGGTCTTGCTGATTAGCTAATAAAGTGCTTTCTGGTCTACAGGGTGGAGGAGGAGGAAGTCTTGTTGGCATTGTTCTTTCATTGCAACCCGGAGATGTTATTCTCTCACACATTTTCCCAATTCCAGTGTAAGGTGGGAATCACTGCCCTCTCTGTGGGAGTTCTTGCTTTGTTCACTGCATGCCTCTAGGAAGAGCAGCAACTGCACCATAATTTTATGTGGGTTTGTTCATCAGTTAATGAAATCTGGGCTACACAGTGAGCTTAGCCCTCAAATGAGGTGCTTTTGCAGAAGTTGTTATTGGGCCTACCAAAATTTATGGTATAATATGAAACACATTCATTCCAAGGTCTTTCACAGATGGTTGCGCTTTTTTATGGCAGATATTTCACTGTTCACTTATGGCTTCAGAAGACAAAATGACAACTGGAGTTTTCATCCAGAAATTTTCAGGACAACAAGATTTTCAGTGGCAATTTCTTAGTTGTCTCTGAGCAAAATTGAGACTGGAGTTTTCAAGGTATTTGCACAGTACCTGTTATTCAGAACCTGGCCTATGATACCCATCTGGAAAAGCTCAGAAATACTTACAGCAATAACGTTGAATCTTATTACATATATTGGGGTTGTTTGAATCTATAACAGTATAAATATTACCCTTAACTAGTACTGGAATCTATTTACCACTGAGTCTGGCCATGTCCACAAAACAGAGAAAAAGAGTGGTGGGTTGGGGTTAAGATTCCAAGAATCTTCTCTTGCATTTTCTCCCTGGATCCTTCATGTTTAGGAGCAGTTTTAGTCAAATGCTGCCAGGTCTGGCAAATGTACATGTCCCCATAGTGGTCAAATAATGGTGAGAGACAAGAAATGGTACTCAGATTGGTGTGCAACATCTTTCTGTAGTTCCAGTTCAGCGATTTTCTGTCAGTTTGACTTTGCTTGTGACTACCCTCAATAGATTTTTTTTTGAAACTAAATAGGGCCTGGAGAATGAAAGCAAGCAGATTAACAAGAAATTGAGAAAAAAAATGGTTGTTTTTTTCTAAAAGCATCTTGAAAATAGGTATAATCAATTAAACACATCAATTAGCACAGCTGCAATTTACTTGAGTTATGGGGGTTTTTTTGGTGGTGTTGATTTTTTGGGGTTTTTTTTTGTTTGTTCACTTGGGGTTTGGTTGGTTGAATTTTTTTTTCTCTTTTTCATTTGTTTGTTTGTTCAAAATATTTTTGTTTCAGAATGTAAAAATATTCCTAAGTTCTGTTCTGGATAACTACTGCAACTGGATAATGTTTATGTAACTTTGCAGCTACAGCTCCAGATGTAAAATATCTCCATAAAAATGAGAAGGCTTATTCAGAAAATATATAGGCTGAAGTTCCTCTTTCTACAACAGAACAAACACTGACCCTAATAAAGAAGGAACTGAATTGCTGTTATTGGGAGCTATTTTTATTCTCATTCTCATTCTCATCTTAAAAGTGTGTTTTCCAAAAGATTGCAAACTCTACTTAATCTGCATTGGATCTGTGAAGGGCTTCCATCCTCAGCTGCACTTCCCACAGTGCCAAAAGGGGATGCTGAGGAATAAGGGTAGAAAAGAGAGGCCACTGTACATTTCAGCCTCTTTTGTTCCTCTTCCTTCCCTTTGTTGTGTCCAAGCTTTCCATGGGCAATCGACAATTGCAAATTCTGTCTTATATTAAGCAGCTCCCAAAGGCAGTGTGGCCATATAATTTTTCTAAGCAGACAATCCTTTTATACCTGGGTTCACCTGGTTGGGGAGGTGTAGAAACCCACCATAAGGTTAGAAGGGTTTTTTCTGCCAACTCTATGACTCTTGGAAAATTTCTCCCCAGATGGGAATGCATGGCCCACTGCAATAACATTTTATTTCCATTATCCATAATTTTCAGTTTTCAGATCCAGTAAGAAGTTTTGGTGCTGTTTTAGCTCTTGCCAGGTAAAAAGATACTGCTTTTGCCTCCCTTTGCCACCAACCACCAAATGTAGTTGCTTGAGGTTTAATATTCCCTTCTCTGAGATGCTTTTTCAAAAATTTTTCTAAGTGTGAAAGCCATATGTTCCTTGTCACACAGAAGACCATTAAGCAAGCCAAACCTTTTGCCAAGTGTCCTGGAGCCTGTGAGGTACTGTGTCTCTGGAGATGCTTTCCTTTTTAACCTTTTTGGTATCTCTCTGCCTTTTGCAGGGATCTGGCTGTGATTTACAGCTGCTTTAACTGAGAGAATGTAACACAGCTGGAATTTCATCTTAAGCTGCTCTAGGAATAAATCACATCCTAGGCCCCCTTATCAGCCATGAATGCTGTTACTGACACAGAACAAATTGCTTTACCATTGCACCGGATAAGTTATGGGCAGAGATGTGAACCTGATATGCTCTTGTACAGTCCACGCTTGAAATATCTCATATGTGTATGTAGATTCACGCAAAAGGGAGTGAAAAGACAACTCCTTAATACAATTTACTACTATTAGGTTTGGTTCACTCTGGTATTCCTAAGGATTTTTTTAAAATTATAAATTTGAGCAAAAGATAATCAAATGCATCAGTTCACAAGATTTATTCAGTGGCCTTCAGAATCATTAAGCATAGAATGGGGGACGGTGTTTACTCAGGATTTTTTGTTAGTAATGAGAAGCCTGTGTCAACTTTTTTTTTAGCAGTGGCGCATTTTGGTATTAGAATGGATAGTATTTCTTATCATCCTTTGTAAAAGAAAGTAATTTTGGGTCAGAATGGACTACCAAACCTGGCAACATTCCATCTAATTTCTTTAAAGAAAAGCTGAATTTCTGTACAAGCATAAATTCTGTAAGAAATGTATGTAGTACTTCATAAAACACTTGAATAGGAGATCCAGTGAAGACACTGAGATTCCGCATGAGCAAAGTAGTTTAGCAGTTTTTGATGGCAGAATATAGGCCTTGTGCTTGCCCCTATGGGGTGATCTCCTCAGGGCAGGAACATATCAGCTACTTAAAAACACAGCTCAGGTACTGGTGCAGCCGTATTTTACAGGTACATTTCCTAGTGATAAGTAAGAAATTTCTGTTGTATTTTTTTTCTCTTTTATTTCTTTCCCTTGTATTATTTTTCCTTTCAGGCTTTAATGGACTAAAAATGTCATCATGCATGGAGGTAAATAGCAAATCTTTTTGGCATGTGAATAGATTTCTCTGTTGGTGTGGAAAGCAGCTGTCTTTCTGGAACTGATATGAAGTTCCCAAGGACAAAAGAGCAATCAACTACTTCCCTGTTCAGATGCCTTTCTCAAGCTCTGCCCTGTAGGTCAAAGACTGCTGGAGACTTCAGGAACTTTGCATTTCTCCATGACTAGACTCAGATCCAAACTCCATGACTTGGAACTGTCATGTCCAGTAGCCTCCGCCACTTCCATGGAAGCAAAATCCTAAGATCTCAAAAGTAATCCGATGTCGCTGTTTCCGATACACAAAGGACGAAGCAGGCACAGCAGAGTTCAGGGGAAACGTCTTCCTTCTCCTCCTTTATTCAAAATCTGACTCCATTTATATACACTTGTACAAAGGTCAAGAGATTGGCTACACAGGTCGCCACCACTTTAACCGGGATGGTGAACATCACCATCAATCACATTTCTCCTCCCAGAGGAGAAATATGTAAACATTCCAAAAATATACATTGTTTACATGAAGCTGCATGAGAATCTGCAGTACAAAGTTACAAGCACTCAAAAGCAAGAAAACCTAGGGCAACAATCCTACATACTCAAAATTCTAATATTTCAGAAAGAAAAGAACAATGATTTTGTAGAACACTGATCAGCCATTGTGTCATACTTGTGTTTAACCACAAGAGAGGTTTGGGAAGAGAGACAGTTACTCATGTAGGCTGATGAAGCCTGAGGATCCCCTTGCTGAGCATATCTAAGCACTGATATGACCACACTGGCCACACCACGTATTGAAGAGTACTTATATTGGCAGCTTCTGGCAATTTTAAGGTTGCAGCTTTGTCTCTGTGTTACCTGTGGATTACTTTTAATAGATAATTGTTTACACAGGTATGTGCTCTATATTAGCATACACGTGTCCCTTATTGTCTTTTGTAAGTCTGCCAATCATTAATTTGTAATTATTTTATTCACAGTTGGCTTTTTCTTTCTTTCATTACTTCATTAATATAGGATTAAGGTTCAAACTAATTCTGCCTGATTAATATCTAAATGAGAATAAAGTTTGTGGTTTATTTTAATTCCTGTTGGGCCTTATTTTAACTTTTTTCTTTTTCTGTATGCACAAAGCTCTGAACAAATATTGTTAAGTCTTAGAGAATGTGGAATATTTTTTTCAGGATTTAAACTCTTGCCTGGGACAAAACTTTATTAATAAAATGCAATGCTCTGAAAATGATTAATGGAGCCTTTACTTCTCATGTTTTCTTGCCATCTTGGGAGTTTTAGTATCTGTCAGAAAAACAAAGAATTTGAACTTTTTAAAGTCCCTTTAGACTTAGTATGCTGAGTTACCCTGGAAGTCGTAACACTTTCCTTGTCACTCTTACCAAACACATGCCTTTCCTTCTACCTGTGGAGATAATGGTGGAGCCATGCATTAAAAACAATGTAGGAAAATCATATGTGTTCAATCACACTGAGAAAACTGCCTGTTTGCCCTAAAACAAATTAAGTAGATTAAGGTATGGTCTAAGGGAGAAGTGCCTGATGTTTCATGGTTGTCTTTCATAGAATTGTCTGGGACACACTAAAATTATGCTTGACTGGCTGCCTATAGTGAGAGGAAGTCTTGGTGCAGTTTGTTCATCTCTAGCTGATTCTGGCTATGCTAATCACAGAGAAGTTTTAGTAGCTTAGGGTATGTAAGCTGACTTTTCATGGTTTCGTCTTTTGGCAAGGCAAGTCATGCACTCACTGGGTTTAGACTTCTAAAACTTGCTAAGACTTTCTAGGAAGACATTTCTCTAGATGTGGATATTGCAACCAGTACAATGTTGTGAGAGACAGACATGGTCCTGGGAAGGAGTAGCTACATCCATCACACAAACTGGGCATCATTTGAATAAATGAGAGAAGTGTTTTTCTTCAACAGGAACTGAGAGTTCCAGTCACAGGAAAGTGAATCAAGATGAAATAATTAATAGCATTGCTGGAAGTGAAATACAAGTGTTTTTTCCACCTCCATTTAGGTTTGTCCTCCTGCTTATTTTTCTCAAACTTCCAGGGCTACTACAGAAATAATGAATTTGGACATGGTGACTCCTTCAACCTACTAATGATTTTGAAAAAAGAAACACATGTACCATGCAGGTACAACACTTAAACTGGATATCTTATTAGCAAGTGTTGTGGTTTTGGTGGTTTGGATTTTTAAGTTTTGTTTTTTGTTTTCCAAGAGGATACACTACATATTTGTGTTGAATTAACACAAACACTCTTCTGTGGGAGAAGAGATCCATCCACTATTCAGGAACACAAACAAGATATATTTACTTCATCATGCCATGTTATCAACATGTCACTTTATCAACCTACATTCTTCTTGCTCCAAAACAAGCGTCCTCCAGTCAAGTGAATTTTTGTGTGTTTAAACACAAAATCCACTGAAATGAGTCTCTATGGTGAAATCTGACTAGTAAATATTTAATTGTTTAGAATAGGAAACAAAATATTTGATACTACAATTATTATATTTTTTTTGAGGAACAAAATATGACCTATAAAAGAGCTTTTAAATCTATGTTTTTGACTTACCTGGCTGTTAGAAAGAGCTGATATTTTCTACTCAACCTTGGAATCTCTGATTTTACAAAGAGTCTCTTTGCTTATTTTCTTTCCTAATAAGCATCAGAAATAGCTGCTCTGTTCAGTGCTAGTTCAGGGGAAGATCTCCTGACCCAGAAGAAGGCTCACAAGTGTGTTTCTGCATGTATTCTTTGACTGACAGGAAGATATTTCAAAATGTTAGCCAAACCACTATTAAAATCAGGATAAAAAACGGTGAATGAAAGCTTAAAAAAACCTCAACCTTAGAAGTTCCCCAGTCACTTTTTACCGTATCTTTTACCTGGGTTTTCTATTTCTTGACTACAGTGAGAAAACAATTTTCCCAGTTTCCTCTATAACTTAAATTTGAAGCGGTCAAGATTTAATGTTCTGACCTAAGTAGAAAAGAGTTTTTACTGCAATAGACTTACTTCTCTCTCTCATACTCTTGCATCTTTGCAGTGTTAGTTAAAGAATATTCAAAAACTCCTATTTTATTTTTTTAACTTCCTATTTTTTCCCACATTCCCCTAAAAGAAATTTGAGTTAAAAGAGGAGAACAAAGAGAGAGGCAAAATAAGGTTGTAAGTTAGCAGGCAAAATACTACTTGGCTTTTCATACAAAAATATTCTGGATGGGCCCCTGACCTCTGAGCTCCCTCTACTCATGGCAAAAATTATGGGAAACACTTTTCTCATGGGGAAGGAGCAAACTTCTTCCAAAGTAAGCAAATGCTTCAGCAATCTAACCAGCAGGAGGTCATAAAGCAGCATTAACAAAGAAATGTGTTTACAGTGAGTAGCATTATGTTTAATTTCCTAAACAAACTGTTCCTTTTGCTGTTAAACTGCAAATGATGTAACAGGTGTCAACTATGTTGACTCTTGCCTTTATTAACAGTCTGTTATTTTTGGGAACATTCCTGTCCAGCTCCTTTCACCTCCCATCTTTCAGAAATGTGCTTTTCATTATCGTAGTATCCTGTTTTAGCAAGGCTGAGAATGGCCTGCTAAGTAGCCATATAGATTTAACACAGGCCTCCTAATTTTAAGAATATTTGATATAGGTAGTGAATAGATACTGTTCTCATTACAGAATCAAATTGTGTAGTGCAAAGCCAGTATGAATAATAACTCTGGCATTTACTTTGTTTTTGAGGGGTGATATACTTGCTTCATGTCCTGTAGTCTCCAGTATTTGGCAGTGCTCTTAGCAAGAAGTGGTTTAGCTAATGCAGCAGAACACAAACTTGGGGCCCCTTGGACTGTGGATATTCAAGAAGTCATGGTCTTGGTTTCAGAGAGGAATGCTGAAATAGAGGTAGTCCCTTTAAATATATTTAAAGACATTTCTTATATGCAATTTACTTGTGTTTACATGAGATGTTATCTAGAGGATGCTAAGAATTTAAACATCATTCTTCATTTGTGCTTACCGGGAAAAGCTGATTGTAACCATCTGTTGTAAAACAGACTCAGAAAGGGATGACCTTTCCAGTTTTAAGTTCTTCCCTGTCTAGCAAAATGAGAGAGCAGTGAATGCACTGTCGCATTGCTGGGGCCTGTTTGAGCGCTAGGTAGGATAGAGGGGGTCCCTCAACACTCAGTGAAAATGACAGTAGACATTTCTGTTTGACAGTGCTGTGTGGTTGCATCCAATTTTTAAAGGTAATCAACAATCCATCTGGCAGGGATTTTGGCACTGGCAGGATTTCTGCTTTGTTAGCAAATAGTACTTCTACTGAACTGTTGGTAAACAATGAATTTTGGATTCCCTGATAAAGTCTGAACAGGGAGAAGAAGATTTTTTCCAGTGAGGTACTTCTACTGAACTGTTGATAAACAATGAATTTTGGATTCCCTGATAAAGTCTGAACAGGGAGAAGAAGATTTTTTCCAGTGAGGCTCCATGGGAGCACAAAGATCCATGTAGGCAATGATAATTCATTGCAGGATTACAGGTTGGACAGCTGGCCTGCAGGGTAAGCAGCTCTTTGTCTAGTGTTTAAAATCAAGATAACTGAATTTTTTTGGTTTTGAAGCACATTGACAGAATATGGTTTGAAATTAATATACTGTTAAAAATACTACACCTGATCTTACTGTAAGGCCCCTGATGGTGTGATGTTGTCACCTGAAATCCTGAAAAAGAGGGGAATGCCAGATGCTCAGCACCTCTGCAAATCAGTACATTGCAGGAGGACATCCAAACACAGGGCTGCCAATTGCCACATACATGGGAATTTACTAGCCCTGTCTGGTACTGACACAACTGAGCAGGATTCACTATGACAGACTTCTGCAAAGAGGAAGGTGTTAAAAATTGTTAGGACAGAGGTTCAGGATTGAGAGGAATGAGGCTCCAGAGGCTTTAATCTATGAGTGGAATGAATGTGGGGAAGGAGAAAACATGGGCTGAACACATTAATACAGAAGAGACAGGTCATCAATTTGGATTAAGAATTTTTTAATTTTTAAAATGATAACTTCAGTAAGACCTTTCCCTTCTCTTTTTGGTTTGAAACATAGTGACTTTCTGTAATTGATACAATATGTCTGGGCTACTCAATTAAATACTTCAAAAATAGAGGTTTAAATGTGTTTTGGCTGTGAGTTTTGGCTTATATAGAAACTTTAAAAGCATTGGTTAAGGTTAAAAGGTCTTTCTTTGTAACAGTGTGCATTTTGGGTTTTCTAATGTTCTGTATATTTTGTTATATGTTTGTAATGGTTTGTTCCTACACCCCTATCCTAAAACCCCCAATGGTGTTTCCCTTGTGATAGGCCTTGTCAATCACCTTGTAAGATCTGGAAGATTCTGGGAAAAAGCCCCAGGATTTGACAAGGTACCCCGGTACCACATTATTCCATTGTTGTGTTAAGTTCCCCATTCTGTGTCACACCCTCCCTCCCCTGGGATCGGTTCTAAGTTCTCCCCTGCTCAGTGTACGCCCCCTGTACTTAAGGTGAGGACAGAGGGGCTGCCGGGGCTCTCGCTCTGGGGCTCTCCCTCTCTGCTCTGTCCATCTGCACATGGAGGTAACCGGGAGGAATAAAGCCAGGTGGAACCCAAGCAGAATCCACTCTTTCTTCCATGCCGTTGGCCATGCTTCAGCCTGAGGTTCAGACCCACCAAACCCCTCTTATATAGGGGCCAGGGAGTGAGCTAGCCGGTGAAGCAGCTCCCAGGGTGTTTCTATATTTCTTCTATTTGCATGATTGTCTTCTCTAAGCTCAATAAAAATCTATGGATCCTAAGGAGTGAAGTCTGGTCCTGAAGGTAAAAATCACTCATATAATTGTCATAGGTCTTACTGATTTTAGCAGAGATGGTCTTCCATCTCAAAGCTAACTAGAATTCCGTGCTTTTGTGGTTTTTCTGCACCCCTGTTTATAACAGTCCTGATAAGGCCAGCTTTGGGAATAAAGGCACAGTATTAGACACAAAACAATGTTTTATCTCAGACAGATGATTTCTTTTGTCAATTGTTTTGTTGTCAATATCTTGCATAGTGTTGGAGGAAAAAGGGAAAGGCAGGAAAAAGGGAAAGGCATGTAGGGGAAGTGAGGGGTATCTGCTGGCCAACACTAGCTGACTTTGAATACTGAAGTCTACACATAATTTACATTAAACATTGAGGTCTGGTCAAGAACTCGCCCTTAAACTCCGGACATTGCTTATAAATGTAATTTGCTATACTTTCCTGAGGGCTAGAAGAGCTTGACTAAATAATTCCCTACTTCTCTAAGTCCCTCTTTTTGGGAGGAAGACAACTAAGGAAGATGCAGTAGAAAGACACCAAAGATGTAAAGGATAATTTTTTGTTAAAAATATGGAAAGCCCCCAAAATTTGCCAATGTACACTAATTACCAGTTTATCTTTGCATCCCTCAGTTGTACTAATGACTCTCCTCTCCATCCAATAGTTTTGGGTTTTGGTTCTAAATGCCATGCTGATTTACACTATTTTTTTCAGACCATAGCACACGCTAGTTAACAGCATGTGCAGGTCACTGTCTTCTTTGGCCACAAGCAAAACATCATTTCGTGGCTTGTACATCTGAGCTAAGTGTTTGTAGGATGAGGTTACACTGATATCTCAATTTTCTCTAAAAGTGCTACAGCAGTGTTGTGAATGGAGGGAATAAGCTTGGTGAAAGGAAAGAAACGTGTACTGTTAGTTGTTTCCCCACACTCCACTCTCTTCCCAGTTAGACCTGCCAGTTCACAAGAGGATGGTTTCCTGTCATGCTGGGAGACAGACCAGTCCAAGACATGCCTGACGAAGGAATGCAGTTTGCAGTCATTCATGGTAGCTAGGTCTGCCACAGCTGGGATTTCTGCTAGCATCCTGCTCCTCCTCCCCCCTGAGCTGCTCCAGGTTCTACCCAGCTGACACCATGTCCATATTTATCACCTGGCTCCAGCTCTCTCTGTGCCCAAGCTGGTGAACACAAGCTGAAGCTGTGAGTCTCCCATTTTGGTGTGGAGCCAATGCAGCACATGTGGGAAGAGTCATTCTGTCTGATTTCTTGGAAGTGTTGCCCTAGCAGCCATGTTCTGGGCTTTCCCAGGATACAAGCAGAGCACAAAGTGTCTTCCAGCAGTGGGACCTGACTTAAGAACATACTTCCCCTCTTCTCAACAGAGCAACTAGGCTCAAATTTCCCACGTTACATGCATGGGAAGAGAGATAAGAGGTTGTTTGTTTGGTTAATTTAAAAATAGGCAAACTTCTCTTGTGTTATGCTTTCAAACTCTTTTACATCAATAAGTCTTTTTGAAACACTCTTTCTCCCTTTTCCTAGGATGAAAGAGCAATTAGCAGAATACAATAGCCTCAATATAGTGAAATTCATTATATTATAAAGATCATGAGTCAAGATCATATCTCTCACCACAGGTAAGAGGCCTTTGATACTGCCTGCATTATTCAATTCTGTGTGATTACAGATGTGACCTGAGTATATGACTTGAAAAGATCAAGTTACAGTTTCTGAGTAGGTTCTTAATAGGGTTCTTGTTGATTCTGCATTGGCTTGTTTTAATAAAGCTATTTGCTGCAAGACTGAATAGCTCAGTAAGTGCCACTGGTGAGTCTTTTGGCTTGTCCTGGTTCAAGCTTTGAACATAAGTGAAGAGGAGTTTGGTGCACTTTATGATGGTGACCCTATTATGCACATTTAAATATGTTTGTTTACAATTTAAAGTTGCTGTTCTCAGACAACTATAAGTGCAGTCTATACATTTGTGACATTAAAACTTTTTTTTTTTAACCAAGCTGCATTTTAAAAAATGTGTTTTTCAAGTTTTGAAGTCTCCTTAAATATCCAATAAAGTTGAAGCAGGTAGTGATGGACTAAACTCCTAAGAAGTACGTCCTGTCAGTTCTTATATCTGCAGAGGAAAGGATTATCCTTCCTCAAAAGCTGTAAAAAATTCAGCACAGAAATTCCTTTTTCACTGGCAAATGAACCAAGATTCACCCACTGAAAAACCCTGTATATACTCATAATACTTTTTTTTTTTTTTTTTGGTGGTAGAGGTTAATTCAGAGTCAAATCAAAACCCTGTTTTTGTAGATTCAAGTAGAGTTACCTGCTTTCAAAAACAGCTTAATTTGTGTCATTTTAGAGTTCCAAACCCTCATCTATTTCCACTGGTGGCTGAAAACAGCATGGTGCCTATCTCAATCCTTGTGCTGAAGCTGCTGAGGAGCTCTGAGGCCATCTCCTCTATTGACCCTGCTTCAGGGCCAGTGAGCTCCGGACAAAGATAATTACAATCTGCTGGAGCTGGGGTCAAAGAGATGCCCCTGAAGCTCTCCTGAGTGTTAGCGTAGTGCCTTAACTCAGTACTGCTGTATCCTCCAGAACAAAGATCCATGTTGACATGGCTGCACATCAGTGGGTATAAAGTAAACCCCTTCTGCACCAGCCAGGCAGCACTTTCTCAGCATGGTGGTGTCCCACAGGATAACCTTCCTTTGGGCTTGCAGTGACACGTCTCCAAAGAACTTAGCATTATTGAATTTAAGGTAGATTATTTTTTTCAGCTCATTCAATGTGACATTGAATTCAGTCTGGGAAATGTCATCTTTCAAAACTGTGAGCAACTGAGACATGCAATCCAAATTTAGGTGCATGCATCCCTTCTTTTCCTAATTACAGCCATGTACACTGTAATGCTGTTAAGGCTGAGTAATCACTCTGCCCAGGCTCTCTTTGGCTTTCTCTTCTGTCTGCACTGATAAAGTAATTGTGTATTTCACTTGAGATGTGCCCCAATCCATCCTATGAAATGAGGTTTAATGAGACTTTGAGCAACCTCATCTTGTAAAAGATGCTCTGTCCACGGCAGGGGGGTTAGGATAGATGATCTTTAAGGTCCCTTCCAAACCAGAACACTCTGTCATTCTATGATTCAGTGAGGTTTGTTGGTGGCCTGGAAGCACTGCAGCTGGTTCAATTTGTGTGATTTAGTGCTCTCACAGTTTGGATCTAACCTTGGGTACCTTTGCTTGGGAAAGTCAGAAAATGGGACAACTTTCTTTGTCCCTTGTTCATATTTCTGTTCTTCCACAATATCCCAGCTCTTTCTGCAAGCATCTGTTTTTCTGGCCAACACCCTACACTCCTCAAGAGACTTTGTGCTTTTTCGCTCAGACTTAGGCTAGATAATTTAAAATTCTGTTCAGACAAACTGCCAAGAGAAAAGACACCTCGCATTATCATTCACTGTTACTCTGGAAAGAGGTTTTAAATTAAGTATATTTACTTCCTTTATTTTTTTTACTGGGCTCATCTTCTGGCCTACGCAGGGAGGATGGTTCAAGCAAAAAAACTGACACTGTGAATAAAAACTAGGCACTTCCAGGTGAAACTGAAACGGAGCTACACCTGGTCATTCAAAGATGTAGAAAAAAAATAGACTGCAAAAAATAGTGAAATAGTAGAAAAATATAGTGATACAGTGAAAGTAAGAAACAGACACAGTGAATAAAAACTGAAATGGAGCTACATCTGGTCATTTGAAGACTCAGAAAAGAAAAAATAGTGAAAATAGTGGAAGAGGGAAAGAAGGAAGAAATTTTTTTTAGGAAGAAATTTTTTAAGAAGAATCTACCAACTGCAGTGACTAGGTGCTGAATTTTTAGAAAGTCTATGTTCTTCATAGCATGTTCAGATGTTTTGTGATGTGTCTTTTTTGCTAGATAGGGAAGTTTATGAAGTTAACACAAGTCCAAGCATCTATTCAAGATTCTTTCTCAGACATTTAGAGGTTCTTGCTTAAGAATTTTCTCCTCCTCTTTATATTATCTACTGTAATTCTAAGCATGGTTCTTGAAAAGGAAAGGGAAATACGATTCCTTGCTTCCAATGACCAAACTTAATTGCATTATTTGCATAATTTCTTATAAAATTATTGGTGAATTGTATCTGTTTGTACACATTAAGATACAGTTCTGTGGCAGGCTGGGGAAGCATTTCTCTAGTCTCAACAGATCATGTCTTAACACTAATGTGCTGTCCAGTGAGAATGTTGAAACAAAGGTGTGCCTTGGGCTGTGTGAGATGAAGCTGTTTGCCGTAGCTGGTGTCCAGGTTTCAAGCTCTCCTTTCCAAGCCAGTCTTTGTTCTGCCCTCCTCTTCTTTTCTTTTTGACTTTATCCCACAAACCTCTTGTGTTGCCCATTCTGCTCTACCTTCCTTAGGTCTGCATCTGCCCAGATAACAGCGAGTACTGCTTGTGCCACAGCTGGGCTTTGATATTAAAGTAGAAATAGGAATACCCACATGTACAGTGGGGATATTCTGGAGAAGTCTTCATTTTTCCAGTTGCCATGTTTCATTCATTACAAGCAAGAATCAGATCTGGTGCTGTTAGAATTAAAAATAACACATCTTCCTAGAATTCCCTAAACTATCCTCAGTAGGTGCAAACTACTGTGGTTTCTTTTCTTTTTCTGTCTCAGAAGCCTCCTTCAATTTCTTTAATTAACCTCTCATCTTAATAATACCTTAGCTGAATGCCAAGATACAAAAATTCTTCAGAAGTAATCTTTTTAGAGGATTACAGCTGATTAAAGCACTATTCTGTGAGTAAAGAGTTCTGCATACCTTCTGAACAGCTAGGGATTGTAATGGTTTTGGGAATATGTTGTCACAATTAAAGCACTGCTGTAGGTAAAAATGTAGACTTCAGAGGCAAGGGAAGTTCTTTATGAGGATCGGCATTCCTGGTTTTCAGTCTGCATGTTCTGTATAGCATGTGCAAGGATAACCATAGGATGATTTCAATATTCTAAAAAAGCATGCATTTTCTCGAAGAACTGCTTAAGGTCAGGAGCAGTATCTGCTATGTGTTAGTCCTACCATATTATGCTTCTGAGAAGTATTCTGCCTTTGCAGATCTTATACCCTTCTGTAGAACACGAAAATAAAATCCGTGACCTTGTTTGAGAAACTCTTTTTGCAGAACTTCCATAGTCAGTGGCAAAGTGAGCTAAGTAAGAAAAGTCAGTGAAACTTTAGAAACATTGTCTGAGATGAAAAATCCATTTGTACCAGCTGTGGTCCAAATCCATATGTGGTCTGAAGCCAAACCAAAATAAAGGCTTTGCCCCACAAAAGGCCCAATTTTCAAAGATTTTGAATAAAAATCTCCAGAGTCTCATTAAATTCACTTTGATTGATCTCAATTAAAACAACTAAGGAACCTTTCCTGAGTGCAAATTCCTTTAATGGCAATAAGGTAATACTTCTAAAAGTCTTTCAGTTTGAAGTAAATTGGATAGTAGTTTAATCATGAGAACAATTCCCCTTTTGCATTAATGAGGACACGTGGTCGGTGGGTTTTGGTGCAATGACTGGCAAACAGACTTTAAAGAAAGAGAGGGAAAACATGGGCATTTTGAACTCACATTTTGAAGCCCAGTTGTGAGCACTGTTACAAGAAGTGGGCAGACTGCCAGCATGAGAATCCATCATGATTTTTGGAATTATTTTTAGCCTTTTCTTAGCCTACATTTTGAACACATAGTGTTTACTCTTTCTCTCCTATGCTTCTTGATGTGCAAAAAATTGTTTTTTCTACCCCTTGCTAGGTACATTAAAGAACAGGCCACCTCTTTGCAAGTGGGAATATAATTATTTCCTCTACCACATGGACATTGCCATTCCTCCAAGGTCTTCACTAAGTGCTGTTCTCCAGTGGTGCTACATGGATGATTTTCATGGTGCTCAATATGTCTAGGATCCCTGCGACCAGGAAGAGGTAGGAAAGGGTACATCCTGACCTCATGTGTGATTTCTGTGTGACAGACCAGACCCTAGCCACCCTCAAAAGCTAGAGATGCTGATGGTCATCTTAGCTGCTGCAACCCATTTCATACCATGTTACCTGAAGATTCGAAAAACCTAACTTTTGTCTTTTGCAGCAGATGAGAAGGGTATGGCAGCAGCTTTGAAGACAAAGAATCAATACCTTTATAGGTGCTGGGAGTACAAGTACAAATATTCATAATTTCTAGAACTGAAATTCTGTGATGAGGGTTACACACACAAACATGTCTTTTAGTGCTGCAGAAAGTGTCCTGCAGAATGGTGCTAGCTGAGCTTCTCTTCTTACAAAATCATTATGTGTCTCTTCTATCCTGGTCCAGTGGGACAAACCTCTCTGGTTACACAGTGCCACAACCCCAGTGGCCATGCCTGTGGCTGTGAGTGAGGCTGCCCTGGAGGGCAGGGAGGGAAGATTTTTCTGCTTAGTATCCAGCTATGCCTAGTCCCTCTCACTTCTCTGAAAAAAAACACAATGGCCATGAAGAGGTGTTTTTCTGACTTACAACATGTATGCTAATCCCTACGGATGTATAATTTCAAGAGACCTTACTAGTGGTGATGCGCTCTAGATACATGCAGGAAATGGGCTGCAGGGGTTGCCAAGATGCCAAAGTCTTTGAAAATATTCCTTCACTGCCCTCTGCAATACTTGAAGGTCTAGCCCAAGATACAAAGTCTTCTGGGAAAATATCAAAGCCTTTAAAATTAGAGATAATAAAACTAAATATGGATTTCTCAAAGAAGCCACTCATTTTACTGCAAGTACCACTCACATTTGACTCAAATATTCAGGCAACATTCTGATCTTTTGATCTGCTCAACACAAACCAAGTATTTTTGTGCTGCCTTGTTGTATTTCCCATCATGTCATTCTCTATGTCTAATGCCCCTTCTGCAGTCAAAAATTTTGAATTATTTTCCTTTGGTAAGAACTTTGCCATTATAGATTCTCCGCATGTATTTGCCAATGAAGCAGCTGGCAATGACCCAGTGCATTTGATCTTCTGACAGCTGTGCTTCATGTAAGACATTGATGCATTAGAGTATTCTTTAGAAGTCATATGAAGAGTGGACTGCTGCTAGCAGGTATTGTTGCTCACACCATAAAATTTATGTCATGTAGTAAATACCTGGAAAAGAATTGCATCTTTTTTTGCTCACAATGCAGCATATCTTCCTCTTGAACAGCCTCCAGGTTAGGGCAGGGACAAGTCTTCTGTTCCTTTGAGAACCTCATCCTCCTTACAGGAGTGTTGGCTGAATGTGCAGATATCAGACAATGTGGGTTTAGGCCATTGCTTATCAATGTAAGTCAAAATAAAAGAGGAGAGATGGGGCCATGTGTGAGGCATCTGTGTGTGTTCGTGTGTGTATTCTTGCCTGCTTTGTGCCTCAACTATGGCCTTTTAAAATTTTTTCAAATAAAAGACTGTAAAGAAAGGGGCTGATTTTGACTGTATCTTGTTAACAAAAGCTTGCAGAAAACTTTTGACTTATAACCTTCATATGAACAGTCTGGACTGCATGATTTTACTAATAATATAATAATATTTTATAATATTTTTATAACATTTTATATAGTTTTATATAGTTTTATAATATTTTATAATAACATACTAATTGATAAAAATATGTATACTGTGCTTAAGTTTCATCTATGGGAAACAGAACTACTCTGTTTCCTGTGTGGGCAAACATTGAAATGGAAAGACTGAGTGTTGTACAAAAGGCTTGTCTTCTCTTCAGTGCTCTGGCATTTATCAAGGAAAGCTTGGGTAATTTAGCTCTATGCTTCAGATAATGTGACCTTGATAGATTGCAAAAATTAATTGTACTTAAGGAGTTCAATAAAAAATGACATGCTAAGTTCATTGCTTCAGTAATAAAACCAGTTTGAAGACAGCTTCTGCAGCGATGTTATTGATTAATGTGTCACAGACTCTAAAATAAGGTGCCACCATTTTAATCAGCCTGTAAGGACAGTTATGCTGATGCTCCTAATCAAACCACTGTTCAATACAGACAGGCCATTCATCACAATGAATTAGGAGCTATGTTTCAGAAAGCAAAAACAAAAATACACAGGCTAACCCATAGCCATCTACGCAACTCAGAGGAAACAAGTATTTATTGCAAGTTTTTCTGAAATTATAAAATGTATAGTCTGAAATCCAGGACAGTATACCACTCTAATACAAGTAATACCTCAAGGAAATGGTTTTTTGTGTGGTGTTTTTTTCTTAGGGAAATATAAGCCATACTGTATCATATTACACATTGTGTAGCTTTGAGTTCATTTTTAATTTTTAACAGTCATCTGTTTTCTTCATCTGCACATAAGTCATGCCACAAGAACATCTGCTCGTTCTTTTCTTTCTTCCTATTGACTTCAGTTTTGTGGCTTTGTTTCCATATGAGGGTCAAAGCTTGCTTATTCAAAGAAGGACAAGGGGAGAAAATGTTACAGCACTACAGTTGTGCTGGGTTTGACTCCTGTTTACTCCTGGAAGTCAGCAGCTCTTCCCCATGCTGTACCTCTTGCCCTTGCCACAATGCCCTGTGGCTGGGCTGAAAACATTTTTGTCCCACATACTTAAAAAATTCCTTTGGTCCCTCTGTTGAGGTGGACATAGTGTAGTCTGTCCTTGTATTGTGATTTTGCAATAGTCTCTGTGCTCTGAAATTAGGACTGTCAGGTTTACTCCTGGGTGCATCCATGACCCACTGTATGGTAGCAAATTTTATTTAGAATCTCATCAGCTGGTTAAATCTGACATAAAACTCATGACAGAAGACATGAGATATTTTGAATCCTATGAGATATTTAATAATTGGTAGGATTTTGCCTATACTTTTTTGTCTTTCTTGCTGTTCTGAATGGGAAAAAAGAAAATTAAAATTTGAATACTACTGTGCTGGGGTGTGTGTGTGTGTGTGTATGTGTTTCAAAGGAAATAAACTAGCAAAAGTGGAGACAAAAAAAACAAAAAAAGAGCAAACCTTAATAACAGCAGCTTAATTTTTAGTCCCAACAGACTTAAGTAGCAGAAGGGGAAAAGAAGATCTGGGGCTGGCTAGCAAAGCATTGCTGCTCGTAAACTCTACAAGGCACCTCTGAGTGCTTTTATCATGCAGAGCCTGAAAGTATTTGTAATTTGTGACTCTGCAGTCAGGAGCAGTCTTGCAAGCAAGGAGTGTTTATTGCGGATTTCCAGTACAGAGAAAACTACAGCCAAGCTGACCAGAAAGACTGGAATTTCATCTATCTCTCTCCCCTCCCCCTCTCTGTCTCTCTGTCGCTCACTCATTGGATTTCTTTCTCTGCCAGCCTTTTAAAACAGAAATTACTGGGTCAGTGACATACATTTTTCCTCTTTTTCTAGTATGATCTCGTGTCCAGCCTCCAACAGAAACACTGCTACCTGTAAGTATCTTATTCAAGTTTGCTGTACATACTGAATGCTGTTGTTTTTGTGGTGATAATAGTGCTTAAGAGCTTGCAGAATTCTGTTTGTTGCTGAATGTTGCAGCAGAGCAGCCAGACAGTAATTTTTGAGCTTGAGATGGATGAAAGCTCAGTTCTAACTTCGAGGAAAGCAGGCACTGTGTTTTGCCAGTGGTTTAGTAGAAGTTAACTTGAAAGTTTAGATTCCAAACAACTCACTTTATCCTAGTATTCAAACTGATATAGATTTCTCAACTATGCTGGATTTTTCCCATCAGATCTAATAAAATCTTGGAAGAACTAAATAAGATTTCTTTGCTTAGAATTGTCTTATTAATGAGACACACTAGAAGAAATGTAATGAAAAGCACTGAAACATATGCTAAAAACTTTTGATACCAGTAAGTCATGAAAAAGGATATATTTGATTTAGTTGGAATAACTTGTTTTTAAATGCATGTTTTAAAATTGTACACTTATTTTACAGTAGGGATCTGTCAGCATTTTTATATTTTCATGTTCATTTAGACTGCTGATTCAGTTCATCTAAACTAGGCAGAGGTTTATTAGTCATATATATTCACGAAAGTTTACATGAGTTCCTTAACACATGTGCGCTTACAAAGGTTTTACATTTCCTTCTGACTTCTATATATTTATCCGGAACCTGACCTATTAGAAATAAGTTGCTTTCACTGTTTTGCTGAGGCATACCAACAAATCCTGCAGATAATTATACACTGTTTTTTCAAATGGTTATTAAAAGGGGATTTTGCAAGTTACGTATTTTCTAGTTAAAGAATTCTACTAGTTATAGTCTCAGCTTACCCAGGACTGCACTTTACCTTAGGCAAAATGCATCTCTGCTGTTGACATGTGTCCAAGGAGTAACTACTTACAAGGTGTTATCTCCCATTCCCTAATTCAGCAAATACCTTGCCAAATACCTAGGTTCTTGGTGATCTGTGATCCTTGTTTGTAGTGCATGGAACAAAAACATGAAACAGGGAACAGTCCAAGGGATGCATGTGTTAAGTGCACATTCTGAAGTGACAAGCCCCTAATTTAATAGCTCATTATCCTTTCATTGCCCTGGGCTAGGTTTTAGTTGCTGTAATAATATTCATCTTGTTTCCTAGAAATCATGGAAAGCTCTTACTTGTTTTCTTTAAACATTTCCTCAAAAAAATTGTATGTTCTTTCTGTTTCTTGCAAACTTTTTCTGGTATTCATTAAAACAAACCAATGCAACTTCCAACCCACAAAAATCATTCTCCATTATCCCCTTCCAGCTTTGCAAAAGAATAAGGCAAGTTTGATCCAATTTTTGAGGGAAATATCCCAGGCAATGAGAGATTTTGTCACACACAGAGAAACTCTTGAAGTCTCATCCAAATCCCAATGAAGGTTTTGAGTGCCATTGAGATTTGGCTCAAAGTCACTTGTGATTACAGGTATTTTAGTCAAGTTTTAGGTATTAAAGCTGAGAGTTACTGGTGCTGCTTCACATTTTACTTTCAATTGTTTTGTGTTGGTAGATAACTATCTAAAAAATCTGGATTAATTTTTTAGTTACATCAATGTAACTCTGCTCAGAATCAGACTCACCAGTTGTTGTGTTTTCAATTAACCATTGCATCATTTTTCACATGTGCACCAGCAGCCCTGAGGGAAAACCAGTTCTGGCACTTGGAGGAAATTTTTAACAGAAACCTCCTCCTCTACATCGTCCCCAGTTTGGTATGTCCCTCTGTCAGCTCTACAGAGGCATTCACTGCCTCTTCAGAGGCTCCTTCTCTTTCTGCCTTCCCCCAGGCTCATCTGCTGAGTGGGCAGGAGTTGCCAGCAGATGAGTAGCTCCTTAGAATTCCCCTTGCCTTGTCCTTAGAATTCCCCTTGCTAAGTGTCCCTTGTTCAATGCCTTGGGCACATCTTTGGGAATTATCTTCCCAGATAATTCTGGGCTTCCAGATTTCAGATCCAGCTTGGCCAATCTGCCTCTAATTATGGGAAAGGAGGTCTCTTTGCTTGTTGCCACATTTTTTATACCAGTATGGGTCTATACTGGATCTCAGGGGAATTACTGGACAGGTGGCAGACATAACTCTGTGTTTTTCAAAAATACACCAGGTAATTAATTTAGATCCTAGCAGTCAGATGGCTCTATCTTTTCAGCTTAGAGTCAGCACATGATTTAGGGTGAAAAGGATCTCTGCAGGTAACTGCGCCCACTTCTTTCCCCAAGAAAAGCCAGTTTTATGGCAAATCTGGCTTCAAAGTTACATCAAGCAACTCAGGCCTTGATTAGTTGTTTATTAAATAAACCTTGCTATTTTAGTGGGTTTGTATGTCTCTTCCTTGTGCTCCAGGCGCTCTTCTGTTTGAAGTCTAAAAATAAGTAATAAGGCCTCTCTTCTTCAGGCTGAACAAATCCAGCTGTGTCAGCCTCTCCTCATAAATCATGTGCTCCATGCCCACTGAGGGATAACAACTAGTATATGAAATATCACTGAACTGTCAGGAATGTTTTACTTCTGGGACCAAAGCTGGTAGGTTTCTGTGAGCTTGTACTCACACGGTGCACCTGGAGTTGTTCAGTTGTTTCAGTTGTTTTGGCATATAGACAGACCCTTAGAAAGTTGTTGAGAAAACAGCTTAATTTCACAACAGTGATTCTCCTTCTGTGCTGTTCGTGAATACCATTATGTCATTAGGCCACTAAGTATATCTGAAATATTTTGGTGCATTTGGAATTAAACAGTCCCTTAGTTGTATGTCCATTCTGTCTACACAGGTGACAGGGCAAGGAATAGCGGAGGTGAATCAGGTTCAACTGTGATATTAAGGGCAGAGAAGTAAGGAGATTGTAAGGAAGTCCAAAGCAGCCACAAAATGTGCCAGTGGCATCACCAGCAGTTGTATACCTGCTGAAGAGCAGAACACTGTCAATCAGTGTAAGCACCATGTAGCACACACATGACTTCATTGAAGCAATGGCCTTCTTCACAGATAGGGGGGATGTTACTATCTTGATCTTGGCACTCACCCCAAAACTTTCTCATTTTTATTGTCATTATGTGCTGAAAGCATCTCTTGCCATTTCATCTCGGTATGATTGTATAAGTAGTGGAGAAAGTAAGGTCCTACTTCCCAAGATCTTCACTTGGCCACCTCAGGAGACAGTCCTACAGGATCCAAATAGAGGTCAGTGGCTGGAACGTATGGGTCAAACATACAATGATGGAGGAGCTGTGTCTGCAAGTTAAAGCAGTGAAAGCAAGACTAATACACAGTGACAACAGGACCAAATTTGTAACAGAGAATGTCTCATACATCCATCATGAAATTGATCAAAATTCTCCTGATTCCTCTTGCACACTTTCTGTTCTGTTTTTTGATGCAGGGTAAGAAAGGGCAGCATAGAAACCACTGTCTGTACCTGAGATTTGCAACTGTACTCCATGCTGAGATTTATGGGGCAGACACCAGAAACAGATGAACCTGGGCTGTAGCAGAGTCAAGATGCAGATGTCTCTGCATGACTGCCATTTTCATATTGGTGATGAAGCTATCTCTCAACTTTAACACTGTTTTATGATAGCTATCCACATTGGAGTAGAGAAAGTCAAGACTATCCAGGCTTTCATTTTATAATTTCTGATGAGATGCCATGTAAGAAAATGCCTGTGAATAACACTATTTTGCACCATAAATCTAAGCTTCAGCCTGCTATTATGGAGCAGAGAGTTACTGTCATGAGATATAAACCACCAGGTCTAAACGTGCCAGAGCTATATACAGTCTCTTAGCACTTTGCCAGGTTCTAGTCTGAATCTAAAATTTTTAATTATCTTCTTTGAATCTTCTACCATGGATTTTATTTCTTTTCCACCAGCTAGAATTATACTTCTCTCAGATTTTCTTCAGACTGGTATGGCTCCAATATTTTAAACCAAAATGGATATTTCAGATTGGATTATTTCATAATTCCATTATTTCATAATGGATTATTTCAGATAAGTACCTAGAAAACTAGAGTTAAAATTTAGGCTCCAGACCACACAGTCAACACACATCTAACTTAACATGTATGTGAGCCTCAATGTCTTCAATCTTAAATATGTGGTGAAGTGAGTAGATCTGTCTTATTTAACTTTAGGAAGTGAATAATTTTACAGATTTTCTCAACTGCTGGTTTTCAGTGAAATTTAAAACTGGGTGGACACAAGTGTTCAGTTACAGACAGCTCAGAAGGTCACTGCTGGAAACAATGGAGTGCACCCTTACCTGTTAACAACAACAAAGAAAATGAAGACATGTAAGGGTTTTTTTGTTTTTTTAATTAATTTTTAGGAAAGTTCACTGTTGGTCTGAAGGCAAATAAGTAGCCAGGGAATGAAATATTAACAAAAACTAAAGGAATGTTGATGTTTTACTGTGACTCAGGCTGCAGGCTCCCACACATTCGGGGGTCACCAGATGTTGCGGGCCGAAGCTGGGCGTGTCCCAATTTCAGGAACACTGAAATGAAACTCACACCACGGCTGTGAGGGAAAACTCTCTTTAATTCAAATCTGACTCCAGTTTTTATACCTATGTACAGAGGTCAAGAGACTGGCTACACAGGTCGCCACCTCTTCAACCTGGATGGTGGACATCACCATCAATCATTTCTTCTCTCAGAGAAGAAGTATGTAAACATTCTAAGAATAGACATTGTTTTCATGAAGCTGTGTGAGAAAGTTCTACAGAAAGACAAAAAGACAGAAAGCTCAGGGCAACATCTCACCCCTTTTCCATTAATTGAAAGAAAAAAAAACAAAAAAAGAAAATGAACATTGTTCAGTCTGTTCATGAAGGGCCATCGGAGTGATCACTCATGTCCTCGACTTCAGAGTCATCATTCAGTGGTTCCTCCAGTGGTTGACCTTCATTTTGGTCACGGTCTCCTGACTGTCTTTTGGCCGAATTCTGTCTCTGCGGTCTCAGGTCAGGACGGACCCATTTTGCAGGTACCCAGCGTACTCCTGTATCTGTGGAGACACAAGCATACCCATGTCCCGAGGCGATAAGGTCGTAGGGACCTTCCCATTGCTTGGTGACTAGGTTTCACACCCGGACCTGCGCTTGAGGCTGATGTGTCTCATCTGAAGCCTGTAATGAAAGCTGGTGATTCAAGAAAACAGGGTTATTTGAGTTCTGTGGCACTGTGAGGTGATTGATTGTGTACAAAGCCTTTTGCAACTGACTGTGCGTGGTTTCACCCTGCATTCCCCGTTTTTGTTTTTGAAGAACACGCTTGTGTGTACCATGAGCACGTTCTACAATTGCCTGGCCCATGGGAGAATGAGGGATCCCAAATTTATGAGAAACGCCCCACGACTGCAGGAATTGCCGCACCTTCTGTGATGCGTAAGCAGGACCATTGTCGGTCTTGACAGCAGAAGGTATGCCTAGGACGGCAAAGGCCTGCCTCCAGTGGGCAATGACATCTCAGGTCTTTTCTCCCGTGTGAACCGAAGCCCACATAGCAGAGGAGAACGTGTCCACCATAACATGCACATACTTGAGCCGGCCGAACTCGGCAATCTGAGTGACATCCGTCTGCCAAAGTTCCAAGGCCTTAAGGCCCCTGGGATTCACCCCTGCCGGCAGAGGCACAGCGACCACGTGGCAGTCATCACAGGACTCGACAATGTCATGGGCCTCAGTTGGCGTCAACTGAAACTGCTTCAGCAACGTATGCGCGTTCTGGTGGAAAAACCCATGTGATGCCTTGGCCTGCGCAAGTGTATCAGGCTGAGGGGCCACCCGCGCTTGGTTGGCCAGGTGGTCAGACCTCGCGTTACCTTCCGCCACAAATCCAGGCAAGTTAGTGTGGCTTCGTACATGCAGAACATAATAGGGATGAACCCTGTCCCAAATTGCACACCACAAGGTCTCCAGTAAACAAAATAAGACAGGATTACTGACTTTCTTCAATACTGAATGACCCAACTGCTGGGCAATGTCAGCCACGTAAGCGGAATCCGTGATCAAATTGAAGGGTTGCTGGGAAAATTCCTGAAAAGCCATAATGGCAGCCCTCAATTCAACCAACTGGGCTGACCTGTCCTGATGGCCCTCCAGGACCTTCCACTTAGATCCATCCTTCCAAGTAACAATGGCCTTCCCTGTTTTTCCCGACCTGTCTGTGAAGACGGTGGGTCCTTGCACTGGTTCCTGGCTGGTTTTGGGCCACAAAGAAATTTGCACAGATTTTGCCACGTGCAGCAGCTTGTGACTGAGCAGGTGATAAGTGATCTACCCTGTAAAACTTTCCAGAGGACTTTGCAGTGACACACTGTTTGCAAGACTCCACTTGAATTCTTCCTGTGATGCCAGGAGTACAATCTGTGCAGGGTCTGCACCCATCAATTGCAAACACCGTTGTCGGTGACAACGTTGATTTGACTATCAAACGAGCAATGAGCTCGAACAGCGCTGTCGCTGTTTTCTGCGGCTGATGAGGCAAGAAAACCCATTCCTGGATATGCAAGGGGTCAGACCACTTGTCACTCCATTGGCCAATTATGGCTGTGGGATGTAAATCTGGAGTGGTGATGAACACAGTGACATCAATGGAGGGATCAATGCGATGAACCTGTCGAGCTGAAACAGCTCGCTGAACCTCCTCAAGCACCTGACGTGCCTCTTGGGTCAATATCCGAGGTGATTTCAAATCAGTGTCTCCCTTTAACAAATCAAACAGAGGAGACAACTGTGCTGTGGTTGGTCCCAAATATGGATGTAACCAATTGACGATACCCACCAATTTCTGGGCATCATTCAATGTGCACACCAAGTGCACAAATTGCACCTCTTGATGCTGAATCGTGCATTCAAAGATCTTGAGACCCAGATACTTCCATGGTGGTTTCTGCTGAACCTTTTCCGGAGCCACTTGCAGCCCATGAGAATGCAAAACATGGACCAGCTGAGGCTGAATCCTCTGCAACTCATCCTGGGTGGATGCAGCCACCAGGATGTCATCCATGTAATGATAAATTTGGGCATTAGGAAATTGCTTGCAAACTCCAGACAAGGCTCGAGCCACAAACCACTGGCACAGGCTTGGGGAATTTCGCATGACTTGAGGCAACACTCTCCATTGATACCACTTTGTGGGCTCAGCATTGTTAATTGCTGGCACCGAGAAGGCAAATTTCAGTCTGTCATTGGGATACAAAGGAATCGTAAAAAAACAATCCTTCAGATCCACAACGAGGACCAGCCATTCTGACAGAAGCATGGTGGGCAATGGCATACCAGCCTGCAGCATCCCCATGCTTTCCATCACTGTATTTACCTTTCGGAGGTCTTGTAGCAACCTCCATTTCCCAGACTTCTTTTTGATGCAGAACACAGGAGCGTTCCAGGGACTGGTAGAAGGTTCCAAATGACCCTGGTCCAACTGTTCCTGCACCAAATCATGAAGGGCAAATAATTTATCTTGAGGAAGGGGCCACTGGAGTTCCCAAATGGGTTTGTTCGTCAGCCACCTGATAGGAGGCGTCAGACACTCTGTGCCCTTCTGCGCAGTGGCCCCGATCAAAAATACATCCCCAATTTCACCCCCCACGCGGCCAGACAATCCCTCCCCCAAAGGTTCTCAGAGGTTTTGGTGACATGGGGCCAAACCATGGCTGTCTGACCCTCCGGGTTCGTGATTGCCACCTGCTTCTAACTCACGTAGCACTTCCTCACTCCTCCCAGACCTGAAACAGACGTTGCCACCGGGTCCAAAGGCCAATTCGATGGCCAAGCAGCAATGGACACAATGGAAATGTCTGCGTCCATATCTAGGAGTCCATGGAGGTGAATTTTCGATGGCGTTGCACCAGGAATGGACAGGGTGCACGTCTTTTCGGGACGGTTCTCGCCCAGAGCAACAGTCCAGAAGACCTGAGACGGCCCGGTGGATCCAAAGCCGCCATCTCCTCTCTTCTGAGACTCTGCCCTGTGAACAGAGGACTTAAAAGGCACAAGTTGAGCAATTCTTGTTTTCTCTGGGATAGTAAGGGGGGGGAGTGGACGTGGAAACTATGGCATAAATCCTTCCTGTGTAATCTGCATCCACGAGATCCAGATGCACAATGATACCCTGAGTGGTGGTACTAGACCTGCCCATAAGAAGGGCACTCATACCATCTCCCAGAGGACCAAAGGCATCCAGAGGGACTTTATGCACTGCATTGTCCTCTACGACAACTGTTTCAGTGGTGCACACATCTAGGCCTGCTGAACCGCGGGTGCTGGCTGCGAGTTTGTCCAGCAAATCTCCATCGGCACTGGGGTCTGGGAAGGCACTTATGTCTGAGCGCACTTTCCCTTTGCGCTGCGCTTCACATTTCCTGAGCCCTAAAGAGGCTGGCCATTCACATGGACCGTTGCCTTACAGGCCTCGGCCGTGTGATTTGGCCTTCCACAACGTCCATAGAGAAATGATGGAAAAGTCCCCTTTTTCCCTTTCTTCCCTTTCTTCTTGCTGGCATGAACATTTGCCTGTGTCTGCTTGCCACTTCGCTGCCCCTTCCAGGGCGGCCACAGAGTGGCAACCATGGCAGCCACCTTTTCACCTGGGGTGCCCATTTTCACACAAGCATCAGCCATTTGAATGAGTGTAGGATCGCCTGGGAGGGCTTCAATGATCTTCCTACACTCCGCATTGCAATTGCTCCTTGCGACGAACTTCAGAAATGACGTTCTGGCAGAAAGATCTGGCACCTGTTGCTCAACTGATGTTGTCAGCCTCTCTGCAAACTGCAAGAAAGGTTCATCAGCCCCCTGCCTAATTGTGGCAAACGGCTGTTTTGGAGCTGACATATCTATCATCTGCACCAAAGCTGTCATGCCAACCTTTTGGCACTGCTCCAGTACCAATGGGCCTGTCTGTTTACATCAGCAAATTCACCTACACCCAGCATCACATCTGGCCCTATCCCATACCTAGGGTCATCTTGACGAGCTTGCAGTGCTGCGGTCCTTTCAGCCAACTGAGCCCACTTAGACTCAAACAAGTCATATTCAACAGGCTGAAAAAGAGCCTTGCCCAGGCATTGAATGTCATAGGGTGGTAACACGTCTGTGTCTATCAATCTTAGAAACTGCATCGTCTCGAAAGATGCCAGACCATATTTTCCAACTGTATCACGGAGATCAACCATTGCCTGCCAAGACAAATTAGCATGTTTTCTGCAACCAGCTTCCCGAATCACAGGGAAAGCTTTCAAACTGCTGTTCGTGACATCATCGTCCTCCGAATCCTGCTCAGACAGCACAGGGGCAGGAACAAGATCCCGTCTCGCCGCAATTGCAGAGCTAGATGATCCATCTCTGCCCTGCAGGGTGTGCCGTGACGAGCCCCGACCATTGACTGCTTCAGTCTTGGTCCGGACCTCATCCCAAAACCACGTGCAGTCCCGCGGCCGGACTGTCACCTGGCACGGAGGCAGCGTCCAGTGGCCAGCTGAAGGGGACCCGTCTGCCTGGGACCCTTTGCCAAGGGTGAACACCGGCCCGTCCCCGGTTGTGGCATCCCTCCCCTTGAAAACAAACACAGAGCGAGACCCTCCCTCCGCCTTACTAGCGGCTGTGCAGGCGGCTCTGCTCCGTCTCACTGCAGGGGGGGAACGGAGCAGTGGGAGGGTTGGCGTGTCCTGCGGGCTCGCAGCAGTGCCAGGCTCCCCTGTCCCGGGGGAATCAGGGGGAGGAACGGGAGGGGCTCACAGCTCAGAAGCCTGCTGAGCCCCGCCCCTGCCTCCACCCTCTTGGCAACTCGTCAGCAGCGGGGGGCGGCTCCGGCAGAGCCCTGAAGGAGGTTCCGCCCAGCCCGCGAACTCCAATTCCGGATGGCTCCCTCCCCCACTGCCGGGAGGGCTTTTCAGCCGTTTTCCCGGAGTGTGCAGAATCCCTCACAGAGTGCGGCTGCGCTTGTGGAGACCGGGGGACCGAAACCACCTCCGCCCGCTCCTTGGGCGGGCCGCCGTTCCCTTTCACTGCATACTTAGTAGAGACTCCACAGTGGGGACAATCTGCTGTCACGCTTTTCCCTGAGGAATCCAGATGCGCGACCGGTGGCGCCAATGCTGGGAAGGCACAAGAGGATGGGAGAGGTGACCCATGAATCTTGTGCGCCGGTGCTGCTGCCCCGGTTCCAAGTGCGCCGGCGGTGCCGGCCCCTCAGGGATCGCACAAGCCCCAGGCGCCTTCGCCCCCCGCTCGCGGCGGGCTGACACCGGCGAGATCCCGCGCGGGGACCTCCCGCCCGCAAAATCGGTCCGCGTGGTCTTCCCACTCACGGGCAGAGCCCCATCACTGCTGCACCTGTGCAGGGGCATGGCCGCAGGTTACGGCCCTTGCCCACTGTCGCTGGGGGGGCCGTCAGCCTCCCCCTCCTCTCTGAGCTCGGGAAAGGAAATGAGAACCGAGCCTTCTTGGCTCGGAACCTCGGAAATGGATTGCGAGCCACGTAGGAGCTCGTCAACCCGCTTCCAGGTATGAACCAGCTTCGACAAATGCCCATCACTCCCTCTGGCACAGGCCTGAAGCAAAGAGCTTCCAACGTTCTCCCATTCTGACAGAGAAAAAGCGATATCAAGATTGCCGAGGAAACCATGAATCCTCGCAAAAAACCCCAACAGCTGGAATTCCTCTGCAGAAACAGAGGATTCTTACCTCTCCAGGACCATAAACCAACGGTCCAGCATGAGAGCACTGTCTGTGATAGGGGAAGAAGTAATTTCTTACCCTTTCCTTCAGATGCACGGCAGTGTGAAAGATCCGCACACACACAGGCTGCAGTTCTCACAAGGCAGGGGTCACCAGATGTGACCCAGGCTGCAGGCTTCCACACGTTCGGGGGTCACCAGATGTTGCGGGCCGAAGCTGGGCGTGTCCCAATTTCAGGAACAGTGAAATGAAACTCACACCACAGCTGTGAGGGAAAACTCTCTTTAATTCAAATCTGACTCCAGTTTTTATACCTATGTACAGAGGTCAAGAGATTGGCTACACAGGTCGCCACGTCTTCAACCTGGATGGTAGACATCACCATCAATCATTTCTTCTCTCAGAGAAGAAGTATGTAAACATTCTAAGAATAGACATTGTTTTCATGAAGCTGCGTGAGAAAGTTCTACAGAAAGACAAAAAGACAGAAAGCTCAGGGCAACATTTTACTGTCTTGAAACTCTTATGATCTTCTCACATTTAATTAAACCAATATCACTTCCTATTCTTTGGGCTGTAGCTTTGGAGGATTGTAGAAATCAGGCTTTTAAAAGGATTTCAATAGTACTTGTTTAATGTAAAAAAAAATTCTTATGAGGTTATAAACGTGAAAGAGGAAGATTACAGTAGCTAAGGGCATGAGAAACTTGCACAATTTATTTTCCATATTATCTTGTGTTCTTTATTTCCATTGAATTTTTCTCAGGTTTTGGGGCTGTCTGCTATTTTCTGGGCATGTGTACACTGAATGGTATTCAAAGGTGAAGTCAATCTGCAGCTTGAAATGAACCGCAATTGTCAGAAATGGTGGAAGTATTTTGTATGTGTTTGTTGTTTTGTTTTTTATTCCTATAGTTGCCCAATGCCTTAAAGCAATTTTCTTTTTTTTTTTTTTTC